>VZQC01003229.1:155301-341315 GCA_009823505.1 Rhizomys pruinosus
TTGGACTGTAGACTTTTGAATGGCATTGAAACTGGTAAAGACTATGGGGACTTTTAAGGTTGGACTAAATGCATTTTGCATTTTATATGGTCAGGAGCCTATGGGGGCCAGGGAGTGGAATGTGGTGGTTTGAATGAGTGTCCCCCATAGGCTCTAGGTATTCAGACGTTTGTCTCCAGTTGGTGGTGCTGTTTTTGGAGGTCTTGGGGTGTGTGGCTGTGCTGGAGGAAGTGTGTCACTGGGGGCAGGGCTTAGAGAGTTTAACAAGCCTTGTGTTCTACAGTTGCTCTCTCTCTGCTTCCTGTGCTCTTTGCGAGATGTGACCTTTGGCTTGCTGCTCCAGCCGCCATGCCTATCCAGCCGCCATGCCTCCTGCTACAATGGACTCTAATTCCCTTGGAACCGTCAATTGTAAGCTCAAATAAACTCTTCCTTTTATAAGTTCCTTGGTTATGGTGTTCTATCACAGCAACAGAAAAGTGACTAATACAACTTCCCTCTTAGGACTGCTTTTAAAGTGTCCCATAAGTTTTGTTGTATTATATTATTATTGTCATTCAGTTCCAGGAATGTTTTTATTTCTTTCTTTATTTCTTCCTTGACCCATTCATTATTCAGGAGAGTGTTGTTTAGTCTCCATGTGTTCTTGTAGGCTGTAGGGCTTATCTTGGTGTTTATATTGAGCTTTATTGCACTGTGGTCTGATAGAATGCATGAAATTATTTCAATATTTTTGTATTTGTTGAGTTTTGTCCTGTGTCCCTGTATATGGTCTGTTTTGGAGAATGTTCTGTCGGGTGCTATGTAGAAAGTGTTTTCTCTGTTATTTAAGTGGAATATTTGATAGATGTCTATAAGGTCCATTTGTTGTATTGTATCATTCAGTTCAGATGTCTCTCTGTTTATTCTTTGACCTGTTGATCTGTCCAAAGGACTTGATGTGGTATTGAAGTCCCATACTATGAGTGTGCTGGGGTTAATCTGTGCCTCGAGGTCCTGAAGAATTGTCTTTATAAAGTTTGGTGCACCAGAGTTTGGTGCATATATATTCATGACTGTGAAGACTTCATCTTCACTTCTTCCTTTAATAAAGATGTAATGGCCCTCTTTGTCTTGATTTCTTTTGCTTTGAAGTCTATTTTGTATGTTATTAAAATAGCAACAACTGCTTTCTTTTTGGTGCCATTTGCTTGGAATATTTTTTTTCCATCCCTTTACCTTTAGTTGGTGCCTATCCTTGAGATTGAGATGGGTTTATTGTAGACAGTATATAGATGGGTTTTGTTTCCTAATCCAATCTCCCAGTCTATGTCTTTTGATTCAGGAGTTAATCCATTAATATTTAAGGTTATAATTATATGATGGATATTATTTCCTTCCACCTTATTATCCATGTGCATTTTTAGTCTTCATTTCTACCTCTGCAGGTATCTTTTTATTAATTTCTCTTCCTAGGTGCTTGGGGATAGTTGCCCCTCTCTTCTGTCCTTTGAATTGCTTCAAGTATTTTCTGAAGAATTGGTTTTCTGGACATGTATTCTATCATCTTGTTTATGTCATGGAAGATTTTTCTCTCTCCTTCAACTATAATGGACATTTTTGTTGTGTATAGTAATCTGGGTTGGCATCCATAATCCTTTAATACTAGGAATGCTTTGCTCCATGTTCTTCTTGCTTTCATGGTTTATGTGGAGAAGTCAGTTGTAATTCTGATAGGTTTCCTCTTGTAAGTGACTTGTTCTTTTTCTTTTGTAGCTTTCAGAATTTTATCTTTGTTTTGGGGGTCTAGCATTTTAACTATGATATAGCATGGGGAGTTTCTTTTTTTATCTTGTCTATTTGGAGTTCTATGTGCTTCTTGTATTTGTATTTGTCTTTTTTTAGTTTGGGGAAATTTTCCCCTATTATTCTGTTGAAGATCTGATCAATACTATTCTCTTGAGATTCTTCTCTTTCCTCTATTCCTATGATGGGGAGGTTTGATCTTTTCATAGTGTACCATATTTCCTGGTTGTTCCACTTTTGTGTATTTTTAAATATTTCATAATCTTTATTTGAGCTTTTTAGTTGCTCTGTGTTATCTTGCAGGTCTGGTAGTCTTTGTTCTGCTTCCTCCATTCTATTTCTGAGGCTTTTTCCATTCCTTTCCTCTTCATTGGATGTTCTATTTCATTTTTCATTTCATCCTGTGATTTCTTTAGTATTTCCATTTCCTTTTGGAGCTTCTCAATCTCTTCTTGGTGCTCCTTACTTTGCTGCGTGGCTTCCTTTTCTTTCAGTGTTTCTACTTCCGGAGTTTGTCATTTTCTCCCTGTTGTTGTTTCTGGAGTTTGTCATTCTCTCCCTTTAGTTCTTTCCAAAGTTTGTCATTGTCTCCAAGTCTTTTTTGAATTTTTCTTTCTCCTTAGTTCTCTTACTTCTTTATAGTCTTTAATTTCTCTGAATAGGTCTGTAATTGTTCCTCTAAGATCTGTTTCTTGGGTCATCTCCAGGGGCATCCATCTGTAGCAATCTCCTACAGGGTTGGTAGAGCTTCCAGTGGAATCATACTGCACCTTTTCCATGTTGTCCCTTTGTCGTGTCCCTGGCATGTGGGTTTCCCCCCCCTTTTTTGCCTGGATTCTGATGCAAATCACAAATGTCTTTCACTGTGTTGAAGGCTTGCTTTGCTGGCCTCCTTCAGATGCCTTTTTTTTTCTCTCCTACTTGTTTATGGAGTGTAGAGTTGTTTAGGTTTCAGGCTTTCAATTTTGTTTATATATTGGAAGTCTAATTCACTCTTCCCTTTCCATTCTGAAGGTTCTCCAAAAAAATCCACTTGGACAGTACTCTCTTAGCAATTCCAGTTGTGGTGGATATGCCTGACTTAGCCTGTGCCCCAGTACTCTGTGCTTCAGGTGGCCCTGGAAAGGTCCTGGCCTGAGCACTGAGCACTCCGTATTCAGACATTTTGTCCCCAGTTGTTGGCGTTGTTTTTAGAGGTCTTAGAATGTGTGACCATGCTGGAAGAAGTACTGGGGTGGGCTTAGAGAGTTTAACAAGCCTCACTAGTCTCCAGTGGCTCTCTCTCTCTCTCTCTCTCTCTCTCTCTCTCTCTCTCTCAGCTTCCTGTGTTCATTGGAAGGTGTAAACCTTGGCTTTCTGTTCCATCCCTGGCTGCCATGCCTCCCCACTACAATGGACTCTTTATATCCTGGAACAGTTAATTGTAAGCTCAAATAAACTCTTCCTTTTATAACTTCCCTTGGTCATGGGGGTTTTATCACAGCAACAGAAAAGTGACAAATACAGTTTTTGGTACCAGAGAGTGGGGTGTTGGCTGTGAAGAACCTGACCATATGGGTGTTCAGAGAAATGTGGAAGACTTTGGAACTTTGGGCTAGAAAAGCTGTTCACTGCCGTAAGCAGAGCTTAATGGGCCATTCTAGTAGAAGCATGGAAAAAAGCAGCAACTGGATATTTTGTCAAAGAGTCTGGGTGGAGTTTGCTCACAGCCCAAATGCTTGCCTAAGGCTAAGTTGAAAAGCAATGGACTAATTTCTTTGGTGGAGTATATTTCAAGACAGCCTAATGTAGAAATGGTGGTGTGGCTATTAATGGTGAATATTATACAGATCTACAATGAAAAGAGCAAATGGGGCAGAAAGAAATGCAGAATGTACAGTTTGGATTGGAAAAGTATAGAAGGGAGATTAATGTTGGAGCCTAGGCATGTGAAGGAGAGGCTCACTTTGATAAAGAGATTAAAGTGTTTAAGGAGAGGCCTAGAGAATTACAAGTAAACAATGGGAAGAGTACCTTCAGGGCAAGACCACACCCAACTAAACCTCCAACTTTTGGAAAGGAAAATACCAAAAGGGTTTTCTGCTCCAACAAGTTCAGGGCAGAGAAAAGTTGTGACCATGGTTGAAAGTAGGCATGAGTTCACCCTGAACTTGCAGCCAAACTCAGCAGTTTCATTTATGTGGTGCTGGCTTTAGAGGCATGAAGGATACAAGAGTGAAGGGGTCATCAGTTCTTTTTTTGAGGATTCAGAGAGCCACAGAGGCCAGGCAGAGTGCAGCAGGGGTGTTCCTGCATAAAGAAGGCCCTGATAGGCCATTGCATGAAGCTGTGAATGTGAAGCCTGGTTGGCAGTGGAGACCCCAGGAAGACATTTGAGATGCCAGAGCTGTGAGCTATTTGCCAAAGAGAGCTGCATACAGGGAGTGGTACCAGCCTAAGAAAGAGATGTATGTTGCAAGCAAAACTGGAAGAGCTGCACCATCTAAGCTGCTTGGAAGTAAAATCCCAGAAGTCACACATGGAGCTTCTGGACTTGGTGTTTGCCTTGGTGGTTTTCCATCTTGTTTTGGTCCAGTATTTCTTCATTATGCCTCTATTCCTCCTTTTTGGAATGGGAATGTGTATTCGGTTCCATTGTATGTTGGAAGTATGTAATTTGTCTTTTTAAATTTTTATTTATTCTTTATGTGTATGAATGTACTGCCTGCATGCAGGTCTGTGCACCCATGTCATGCAATGCCACAGGGGTCAGAAGACGGCATTGGATTCCCCTGGAACTGGTGTTAAAGATGGCTCTCAGCCACCATGTGGGTGCTGGGGATCAAACCCGGGTCTTCTGCAAGAACAGTTGGTGCTCTTAACTGCTAGGCCATCTCTCCAGCCCCGTTTGTCTTTTGATATTCTAGGAGCTTACAGTTAAGAGATTTGCCTGGGTCTCAGCAGAGACTCTGGACTGTAGACTTTTGAATAGAATTGAGACTGGTAAAGACTATGGGGACTTTTAAGGTTGGACTAAATGCATTTTGCATTTTATATGGTCATGAGCCTATGGGGCCAGGGAGTGGAATGTGGTGGTTTGGATGAAAATGTCTCCCATAGGTTTCAAGTATTCAGACATTTTGTCCCCAGTTGGTGGCACTGTTTTGGGAGGTCTTAGAAGGTGTGGCCATTCTGGAAGAAGTATGTCACTGGGGACAGGCTTAGAGAGTTTAACAAGCCTTGCTCGTCTCCAGTGGCTCTCTCTTTCTCTCTCTCTCTCTCTCTCTCTCTCTCTCTCTCTCTCTCTCTCTCAGCTTCCTGTGCCTCATTGGAAGATGTGAACCTTGGCTTTCTGTTCCAGCCCTGGCCACCATGCCTCCCCACTACAATGGACTCTTAATTCCCTGGAATAGTCAATCATATGCTCAAATAAACTTTTCCTTTTATAAGTTCCCTTGGTCATAGTGGTTTTGTCACAGCAACAGAAAAATGACTTATACAGGGACGTAGAGACAGACAGATCCCTGAAGCTCATGGGTCCGCAAGTCTAACCTTCTTGGTGAGTTCCAGGCTAATAGGAGACAAAACCCAAAATGGACAGTGCCTTAGGAATGACACTTGATGCTATTCTCTGGCCTCTACACACAGGTGCTCACTCATGTACATGCACACACAAACACATACACATGTAAACATATACATATGAGCTCTTTTTTCTGTACATGGTCTTCTTCTTGTGCATGTTTTCTCTTAATCTATCTGGGATCCTAGAGGCTTCTTGGGACCAGAGTAAAGAGCCACTTCATTCTGAGAAGTTGTCTTGGGCAGTGGTGGCCTCTTTGGTCACTTGGTTGGTACTGACCCTCCATAGTAGCATTTTGCTGAAATGCTGGTGCATTTGGAAGGCCACATGCATCCCAGAATAGCTCTGAGTCCAGCCCTACACATCTGTAGAAGACTATATCATGCTAGGATTTCCAAAGGTTGGACCTCCCTGCCGGAAGGTAATCCCTTCTTTACCTCTTCCTGGCTTCTCATGGTTTTCTTCTGACCTTGGCATTCCTTGACTACTAGATGCATTATTCCAACCCCCCTCTCCATATATGGTCATCTCCCTGCATATTTTCCCATCATCTCTTGCTTGACTCTGTATCCAGATATCCCTCTTTTCTAAGGGAACCTGCTATATTAGATTAGGCCTCTTTATTCCCTCTGTAAATACTTTTCTGTTTAAAGATTTTTATTTATTGTGTCTGTGTATGTGTGTGTAGGTATGTCATGGTGGTGTACATGTGGAAGTCAGAGGACAACTTGTGGGAGTTGTTTCTCTCCTATCATGTACCTCCTGGGGATTGAATGCAGGTTCTCAAATTTTGTGGCAGGCACCTTTACCCACTGGTCCATCCTGCTGGCCCAAGACTTTATTTCTAAATAATGTCAGATTCTGAGGACCAGAAACATCAACATCTTTTTTGGGGAACACAAACCTATCACAGTCCCTTACAAATAGCTTCCAGGGATTTTTAAAAAATGTTTTATTTATTCTTGTATGTGTATGAATGTACTCTCTGCACGTAGGTTTGTGCACCCTTGTCATGCAATGCCGAAGAGGTCAGAAGAGGGCATCGGATTCCCCTGGAACTGGAGTTAAAGATTGTTCTCAGCTGCCATGTGGGTGCTGGGGATCGAAGAACCTGGGTCCTCTGCAAGAGCAGTTGGCACTCTTAACTGCTAGGTCATCTCTCCAGCCCCAACTTCCAGGGATTTTTGTATTTTAAAAAATATTGGTTATACTTTCAGCTTTCAGAGATGGGATCTGCTCAGCAGAATTGAGAAATAGGAATGGGCCTTGTATATCACCGTCAATATAACAATGAGAGTTAAGGAATGATAAAGTCGTTGCTGGGTTGCTATGAGTTTGGTGATGGTCTATTTTAAGCTCTTTTAGTGATATTCCATCCTGTAACTCCCCATGGGCTATGGACTTTTCTTTTTAATAGGCAAAAGTACAGAAGAACTAAGAGCCTTGCTTTAGTCATATCAACATCATTCCTCTTCCAAAGTCAATGTTCTTCTTTCTGATGAAAGGGTCTCTTAGCTTCATGATGTTCTTAACTAAGGCAGATGAAATGAGTGGTCAGGATTTCTAATGACTTACTGCCTTATCCATAGATTAGTGCAGCTTTCAACTCTCATCAGAAAATCTCACAATAGAGAGGTTCCTGGGGGTGAGGACGGCACCACGGCCATGGCAGAATTGGGCCTAAATGAGCACCATCAAAATGAGGTTATTAATTACATGCGTTTTGCTCATTTAAGAGAGGGTTGAAGCTCAAAACAGTAGATTCCTTCTTCCAGGACCTCAAAGAGAGCAGGATGGTAGAGGAGACCTTCAGTCTGTGGATGAGGTCTCAGAAGTTCTGAATGGGCTGCAGGCTGTGGTACACAGTGAGGTGGAGTCTGAGCTCATCAACACAGCCTACACCAACGTGCTGCTCCTGCGACAGCTCTTCTCGCAAGCTGAGAAGTGGTACCTAAAGCTACAGACAGATATCTCTGAACTTGAAAACGGAGAATTATTAGAACAAGTTGCAGAATTTGAAAAAAGCGTAATTGGGCCTGAAGAGATGGCCTAGCGGTTAAGAGTGCTGACCGCTCTTGCAGAGGGCCCGGGTTCGATCCCCAGCACCCACATGGTGGCCGAGAACCATCTGAAACTCCAATTCCAGGAGAACTCCAGTTCCAGGGGAATCCGACACCCTCTTCTGACCTCCACGGCATTGCACGACACGGGTGTACAAACTTGCATGCAGACAGTACATTCATACACATACAGAAATAAATAAGATTAATAAAAAAAAGTAAAAAAGAAAAAAGCAGAATTTGCCGGGCGTGGTGGTGCATGCCTTTAATCCTAGCACTCGGGAGGCAGAGGCAGTCGGATCTTTGTGAGTTCAAGGCCAGCCTGGTCTACAGAGTGAGTTCCAGGACAGCTGGGATTACAGGAGACCCTGTCTCAAAAAGACCAAAAAGAAAAAAAAAAAAAAAAAAAAAAAAAAAAAAAAAAGGAAAAGAAAAAAGCAGAATTTATATCTTCAAATAAAAAGCCCATCATAGATATCACAAAGCCAAAACTTACTCCCATTAATGAAGGTGGAACAGAACTGCTAAATAAGGAAATTTTAAGACTTCAACAGGAGAATGAGAAATTGAAGTCAAGACTGAAGACCATTGAAATGAAGGCTACAAACACACTGGAGAGAAGTCAAAGCTGGAAAGAACACTTCAAGACTTACAGCTTGGTCAAGAAAATCAATAGGATTTTATAAAGGCCCACGACTTGAATGACTTGGAATATACAGTTGCAGCTCTTAAGAGCGACTTTCAGAAGACACTTAATGACAAGACAGAAAACCAAAAGTCCCTTGAGGAGAACCTAGCAGCTGCCAAACATGACCTCCTCAGAGTTCAGGAGCAGCTGAAAAGTAGTTAGAGAAGACATTTCAACAAACAGCAGCTTATCGAAACATGAATGAGTCTCACAAAAAAGAATGACCAAATCAAAAACCTGCAGAAAAGACTAGCAAAGTACGAATCTGAAGATTAAAAAGTAGAGGTTTAATCTGAAACCCACCACACATGAACATACAAGCTATCTCCACCTCAGGCATATATTTTGAAGCATTTTGTCAAATTCTCTCATTTTTCTAATACTCGGACTTTGCTTATAATATTTAGAACTAGCATTCCTACTTTCAATTCTCTTGAGAAGAGGAACAGCATAATGATTATTTTCTGTTGTCCCAAGCACCTCTCCATTGAGTGCTCCAGAGTCTCTGCTGATGTAGCAGGATTTCTTCATGGTAGAAAAGACTTTAGAGTGGGAAGAAGAGTCGTCCTTTTACATTAGTAAGAAGAGTGAATCTTTTAAGAAGCTGGCAATATCTATACTTGTACATTCGCTAAATGTAAAAATAAATAGTAGAGTTATTAAAGTTTACAAATAAACCTTGTTCTTATTTAAAAAAGAAAAGAGAAAATCTCACAATAGAAAACAATTAGCACAAAGAGGCTCAACTGGTCAATATTTGGAGAATAAGAAACTGTAGAGTACTCAGCTCCAAATGGGATGATCTTGTCACACCTTTCTCCCTAACGCTCAGGGTCTTTTTCAGAAGAGGGAATGGAAAGAATGGAAGAGCTAGAGGTGGCGCATGACCACAAGGAAGTGTTTTCTAGGCAGCAGGGCAGTTGCATGTGTGAACTCACAGCAGTAGTGACAGTGTGCACAAGATCCACTCAAGCTCAAGCCAGACAAAAATCCCAACATGGAGCAGGGAGGTGGGCATGAGGTCCCACTCCTACCTAAGGAGCTACTGGCATTTGGTAGCTGTTGGGACAGGAACAATCAGTTTTCTTTAAAGGTGTGACTCTTGGTAAACTGATAACAATCCAGGAAGCTTCCACATTCAGGAATTTCTGGGCAGGGCATATTGGACTCAATGGAGAAGTGAACAGGAAGGTGGGCGGGTATGGAGGTGGGGGTGTGCCTGGGAGGAGTGGAATCTGATCTAAATATATTGTTCTCAAGGAATTAATAAAAATATTTTTAAAAAGACCAGGCAGTCATCTCTGTTTTCTTTTTTTTTATTTTATTTTATTAATTTTATTTATTTCTGTATGTGTACGAATGTATTGTCTGCATGCAAGTTTGTGCACCCGTGTCGTGCAATGCCGCGGAGGTCAGAAGTGGGCGTCGGATTCCCCTGGAGCTGGAGTTCTCCTGGAGTTGGAGTTTCAGACGGTTCTCAGCCGCCATGTGGGTGCTGGGGATCGAACCCGGGTCCTCTGCAAGAGCGGTCGGCGCTCTTAACCGCTAGACCATCTCTCCAGCCCCTCATCTCTGTTTTCAAAAGCCCCCTGTGGTGGGGCTGGAGAGATGGCTTATTGGTTAAGAGGACTAGCTATTCTTGCAGAGGACCTGAGTTCTGATCCCAGTACCCACATGAGGGCTAACGACTGTCTGTAACTCCAGTTCCAGGGAATCTGGTGCCCTCCTCTGATCTCCGTGGGCATTGCATGGCATGGGTGTACTTACATGCACTCAGGCAATAATATACTCATGTACATAAAATAAAAAAATAAAATATTAAGAAAACCTCAGGCCTTGTGGGTAGAGGAGGTTAGTAATCTATAGTGGGGGAGGAGCCAGCTTATGATCAAATTGCATCCTTTATTGATGAACCAGGAAAAATGAGAGCAAGTAAGGACTTCATTGAGGTGTCTTGAAAAACAATTGCAGGATTTTTCACTGATTCGCATCATTTTTCTACTTTGTTCTTTTTACTTTGATTTTGATCGAAGAGACTCTTTTTACATCATGAGGAGTTAGTGACAGCTCCGAAGATAAGGTACCTGGGGAAGAGTTGAGTGAGAGCAAATCGATCATTATTATCATCCTCAAGAGTCTTATTCCAAGTTATGGAGTCAAAACTAAACAACTACTAATAAACATGAAAGCTTAGAATATGACTTGAGGAAACTATGGAGAAGACAGCACCTGCTATGTCCTGCCTCAGCCTCCTGAGTGCTGAGATTACAGGTATATGCTACCATTCCTTCCTCACAGGTTTCAATGAATTACAACATTACATTGAGTTAAAGCCTTACTCTTTTTATTATTTATTTATTTATTTGTACTGTCTGCATTGGTGCACACGTATTGTGCAATGCCATGGAGGTCAGAAGAGGGTGTTGGATTTCCCTGGAACTGGAGTTAAAGACGGTTCTTAGCTGCCATGTGAGTGCTGGGAATTAAACCCGGGTCCTCTGCAAGAGCAATCGGCTCTCTTAACCACTGAACCATCTCTCCAGCCCCATTCTCTTTTCTTTTATTTTAATATATTTTATTTAATGTGTGTGAGCACATTGCCAGTGTGCATGTAAGTGCATCCTTGTAATGAAATGCTGATGGAGGTCAGAAGAAGGTGTCAGATCCCCTGGAACTAGAGATACAGATGGTTGTTAGCCACCATATAGGTGTTGGGATCTGCTGGGAACAGAACCTGGGTCCTCTGCTCTTAACCACTGAGCCATCTCTCTGTCCCTCCCCAGAATGTCCGGATTACTGTAACTTGCTAATTATTTTTTAGCATAGTGTGAAAACTTTATTTTTGGTTACAATTTTTCAAATTGGGAAATATGAATCCTTTCAGTATTGGCTTGGTCCTTTGCATTTTTATCTGAATATTGGGGCAAATTTCTCAACATATGAAAAAGCCAGCTGAGAGTATTAGGAAGTGTAACCTGTAGACTAGTTTTGGGGTTATTATCTTCTTAACACCACATCCTCTTCTTCACTACTAAAAATTACTTTGCAGGGCTGAAGAGATGGTTCAGTGGTTAAGAGAACTGGTTGCTCTCAAAGAGGACCTGGGTTGACCTGGTCTCCTTTCCCGGCGCCCCCATGGTGGTCAACAACCATCATAACTGCAGTTCCAGGGGATGTAATGCCCTCTTCTGGCTTTTGAGGGCATTGGATGAGACTGGTGCATACATGCAGGCAATACGCTCATACACATAAAAATAAGTAAAATAAAAAATCACTTTATTTTAATTAACTTGAAAATAATAAAACACAGCTGGGCTAAGGCAGCCCCTCAAAAAATTTCCTAATCTCAAGCTCTATGCATGTCAGTGAACTTCTGTACAGTGAGAGCAACCATAATGAAATCACAGAGCTTTGTTTTTATGGTTCTAGCTACTTCAATACCCAGAAAGTTGAACTCACTTTTCTACCATGAAAAAGAGAAGAAAAAAATATGACAGAGTTGAAGATAGTAAAAGAAATAGATCTTTGACTTCTTTCATGACTTCTGTGACCTCTAGTCTGCTTTTTGTCCTTCCTCATGACTTAATATGGCCATCTCTTGGTCTCCATTTTAGATTGTATAGTATAACCATACGTACACTTGCTGACATATCTACATTACATGGTTATATGCTGTCTTTTCTTCTATTAGTATGGTGTATTACAATATTATATATGGGTTAGTTTTCCTATGCTGAACCAGTTCTAGAGTTCTAGGGGAAATCCAAACTAGTCATAGTGCATTAAAAAAGAACCATTTAAAACATTTATTTATTTATTTATTTATTTATTTATTTATTTATTTATTATTTTCTTTGTGTGTTTGTGTGCATATGAATACCATGGTGTATATATGGAGGTCACAGGACAACTTGTGGGAATTGGTTCTCTTCTTCTACCTTGTGGGTTCCTGGGTTTGAACTCAGGTCATCAGGCTTGGCAGCAAGTGCCTTTACATGTGAGGTTCTGTTTACTGGGAGTGATGCAATTTGTGAAGATTGGTGCATATATATTCATAATGGACACAAGGTGTGGTTTCATTGCAATGCCTTCATCTGTGTTTAGAATCAGGATAACCCTAGCCTTACATCAGACTGAGGGAGGATGTGCTCTCTCCTCTTATATTTTTTGGGAAGAGTTTCTGAAGCCTTAGTGTTAACTCTTTAAATTCTAGGTAGGATTCACAGTGCTTCTATCTGGAATGGAACTTCTGGCACACACCTTTAATCCTAGCACTCGGGAGGCAGAGGCAGGTGGATCTTTGTGAGTTCAAGGCCAGCCTGGTCTACAGAGTAAGTTCCAGGACAGCTGGGGCTACAGGGAGACCCTGTCTCGAAAAGACCAAAAAAAAAAAAAAAAACCAAATAAAAAGAAAACTTGATAATTAACTGAAGCTCTTAACTTGTGATACTTTTTTATATTTCTATTTATTCTCAAGTCAATTTCAGTAGTTTGTATGTTTCTGGGAATTTGTTAAGTTGGCATAAGTTATCTAACTTGTTGGCATGTAATTATTCCTAATATGGTACCTTATTCTTCTTATTCCTTCTTTCATTCATAATTTAATAAACTAAACCCTCTCTCTCTCTCTCTCTCTCTCTCTCTCTCTCTCTCTCTCTCTCGGTCTTTTTTGAGACAGGGTCTCCCTGTAGCTCCAGCTGTCTTGGAGCTCGCTATGTAGACCAGGCTGGCCTTGAAATCACAGAGATCTGCCTGCCTCTGCCTCCCAAGTGCTGGGATTAAAGGCATGCCTCACCATGCCAGGCACAACCTGCTCTCCTTTATCTTTGGTTTGTGTAGCTAAGAGTTTGTCATTTTATTGTTCTTTATGAAGAATGAACTTTTGGTTTCTTTGTCTTATTCAGTTCTCTTTTATATTTGTTTGATAATATGATATGCACATTTGTTTTTACTTTAGGTTGTTGTTTCCTTAGTTCACTTTAAACTGAGCTTTCTACTCATTTTCTAGTTTTTCCCCCAGTAGCAGACAAATTTTTGATTTGAGACTTTCTCATACAGTTCTTACGGATATACACTTCCTGATATTTCTTCACAAGCTCTTCTGCCTGTTTTCCCTTTTAATCCCTCTCTCCATTCCTCTCTGTGATCTCCATAGTACACATTTTGGTGCCCCACACAGAGTTTCAAAGGTGTCTGATGCTGTGCTTCTTTTCACCCTGTTCCACAGATGACAATTGAAACTGATTGACCTTTTTTTTAAAAAAAAATTTTTTTTGGTCTTTTTGAGACAGGGTCTCCCTGTAGCCCTGGCTGTCCTGGAACTTACTCTGTAGACCAGGCTAGCCTTGAACTCACAAAGATCCGCCTGCCTCTGCCTCCCGAGTGCTAGGATTAAAGGCATGCGCCACCATGCCCGGCAAGACTGATTGACCTTTAAGTCTGCAGATTATTTCTTCTGCCAGCTCAAGTTTTCTTTTAAATTGTTGCAATAAAGTTTTTATTTTTGTTGTAATTTTCTGCTCTTAGTTTTTTAATTAATTAATTAATTAATTAATTAATTAATTAATTAATTAATTAATTTATTTGTCTTTTCGAGACAGGGTCTCCCTATAGTCCCAGCTGTCCTGGAACTCACTCTGTAGACCAGGCTGGCCTTGAACTCACAAAGATCCACCTGCCTCTGCCTCCCGAGTGCTAGGATTAAAGGCGTGTGCCACCACGCCCGGCTAGTTTTTTCATTTTAATGAATTAATTTTTGAGACAGGGCCTCCTTGTAGCCCCAACTCATGTGGAACTCACTGTATAGACCAGGCTGGCCCAGAAAGCACAGAGATCCCCCTGTCTCTGTCTCCCAAGTGCTGGGATCAAAGGAGTGTGCCCCCAAGCCCAGCTCAGATTTTTATTTTTAAAAGGGTTTCTGTGTTTTAATTTTATTCTCTTTTTGGTTAGATATTATTATAATTTTAGCTTAAAAAATTCTTGGCCCTTTGATCATGCTTTTAATAGCTGAGTTAAAGCTTTAAAATGCACAATTGTTAATTTTATTTTACATGTATGAGTGTATTACCTGCTTGTATGTAAGTGCACCCATGCTATACCATACCTGTGGAGGGAGAAGAGGGAATCGGGACACTTGGAACTGGAGTTACAGATGGTTTTTTAGCTGATATGTGGGTGCTGGGAACTGAAGCTGGGTACTCTGCAAGAGTAGTCAGTGCTCTTAACCACTGAGCCATCACTCTAGCCCCCTGAGTTATTATTATTATTTTTTTACATTCAAGTCTAGTATCTAGGATTCCTCAGAAAAAAGAATCAACTTCTTTTTCTCCCTTTTTGTAGACTATACTTTTTTGTTTCTTTGCTTATCTCTGATATTTTGGTTGAAAACTCCATGTTTAGGGTAATATATTGACAACCCTGGGATAATGACTGGAGATTTGAACTCACTCAGGTCTTCAGACTTACACATAGACACTTTACCCACTGAGTCCTGTCTCTTGTCCTGAACAATTACTCCCCTGATTATTTCATGACGGAAGGATTTTCTGAACCAGTCGACCAATACCATGGCAATAATCATCTCCGACAAGATGCATAAGATGATGATTTGTAGAAGCATCATGCCAGCCATCTGAATTAGAAAAGAAACATTCCTCACATGAATAAAGCACTTGAAATCTAAGAAAAACATTTCTGGATAAGTAAATATCGTTTATCCCATCAGTTCTAGACAACTTTGATTATTATTTTAGGTTGGTTGTATCCTTGTCTGTGTTTGAAATATCCTGCTAAATGACTTAATTCTGGCAACAGCTGTTCAACTTTTATTTCTTCTTTTCACACTATGAGACAGAAAAGGAGAGAACATGGACAGTACATGGCTTGCTAAATGACCTTCTCTTCTCATCCCTTTTGGGTGCGGATGATCACACGATATTTTACTACTCAGTACACACACAATCGTATGTTCTGTTTTGTTTAATTATGTTCCAGAAGTGCTATTGCATGAGGTAGTTGGAGCTGTCCTCTCTCCCCTCATGGGAAGAGCTAGGACTTACCTACTGGGCCATTTTGAGAGAGGTAACCAGATTCTTTTGGACCTTGTCTTTTCCAGAATGGACTGTGCTTAGAATAGTCAATGCCTTCCTTCAATATCCAGTCCTTGTCTGGTACACAACAGGGAAGCAGATAGATTTAATCCATGAAGGTCTGTATTAACAAATTCATTGACCAAGGATTTCAAATGTAATAGTCAATAATGAAGCTGATGGTTTTGTGTACATGTGTTTGATTCCCATGCCTTATCTCACCTGGGCTAGAACATAGAGAAATAGGCAGCACTTCATTGGCTTCTTGAATTCATTCATAGAAACCTTAAAGTACTACAAAGTGGGTGACTTCCATGACAGAAACCCATTTTCTCATAGCTCTGGAGGCTAAAACCCCCAATCAGTTTCTTAGTGGAGCCATGCTCCTGCTAGAGGCTCTGGAGGTGGGTCCTTCCCTGCCTTTCCAATTCTGGAAGCTCCTTGCATCACAGCAGCACCATTCTTGTCTGCTTTTATTTCCACGCTTCCATCTTCTTCATGCACCTGTGTCTGATTTTCCCTCCACTTGTAAGTATAGTCGGCCTTACTCCAGTGTGCACTCCTTTTAAATGAACTAATTAATCTGCAGTGGTTCATATTCATATTCAGAGGCATTATGGGTTAAGACTTGAGCATACTGTTTGGGGGGGGTAATGGAAACACAGTTTAACCCACACAATTTGCCTCTAGTCCTTCCAAATTCACATCATTTCCATGTGTAATATATAGCCATTCAAGGGGCAGGAGAAATGGCTCAGTGGTTAGACTTTTTTTTTTTGCTCTTATAGAGGACCTGGGTTCAATTCCCATTGCCCACATGGCAGCTAACAACTGCTGGTAACTCCAGTTCCAGGGGACCTGATGCCCTCTTCTAACTTCTGTGGGCATCATACAACATAGGTACACTTACATACATGCAGGCAAAACATTCATAAAATTAAAATAATAAAAAAATATAGCCACTCAATCTCAACATCTTCCAAAATTTTAATGTATTCTAGCACCAATTCTAACTCCAAAATCTAAATATGAAGTCAAGAAGCCCTAAATCCCATTTGAAATCGGTTCTAGAAGACTCATAGAATGGTTTATTCTAGGGCCAAATTCCTCTCCACCTGTGGAACTGTGAAACCAGACAACAAGTTATTGGCTGCTTAATACAATGGTGGGTCGGGCATGGCACATGGTCCCAAAGGAGAGGGAAAAAAGAAACAAAGGCACAGAGAAGGGCCTTATGCAAGTCTACAACCCAACGGGGGTGGGAGGACATGTTGGTTGAGTCCAAGGACTGAGAAAAATCCTCCGTAGCCCTGTCCTCCAGGTCAATGGGGAGCTTCCTTGGACCACTGAGGCTGTGTCCCTACCTTCCTGGCCCAGTGAGGCCAGCTGTTGTTATCTCAGCCTATAAGCCCTCAAAAAAGCCAAGATTCATGGCATGGGGTATGTTGGTCTCTTCTCTTCTTAGTTTTCTTTTGTGCTCATGGAGCTAATATATAAGTTCTTTCTTTACAGTAATTTTTATAATTTTTATGATAATGCATTTACCTGTGACTTACTTTTTTACATGGAACAGAAATATGTGGCCATTTACTTAAAAAAAAAAGGATATTGGGGCTGGAGAGATGGCCTAGTGGTTAAGAGCGCTGACTGCTCTTGCAGAGGACCGGGGTTCGATACCCAGCACCCACATGGTGGCTGAGAACTGTCTTTGATTCCAGTCCCAGGAGAATCTGACGCCTTCTTCTGACCTCTCTGGCATTGCATGACATGGGTTCACAGACCTCCATGCAGACAGTACATTCATACACATAAAAAAATAAATAAAATTAAAAAAATGGATAGCTCATTGATGGATACTATTTAAGTTTCATCTTTCCTATACTGACTGAAATAATTTTATCCCATAAATGAATATGTTTCTACTAATATTGGATATATTTATCAAATCCTTTTTGTAATAGAGGTCTCAGTATGTAGTTCAGGTTGCCACAAACTGTCAACGCTTTCTTTTAAGTTTTTCTTTGTGTAAATACTTTATAATTTTTTTTACAATAGCCTAATAGCAAGTTTTAACATTTACTTCAGCAAGCTCTTTGACCCTCCTCAACCATTATGTGATGTCTAGACTTTCTTGGTAGTTTTCAAATCATTCTTCTTCTGTCCATATGTATTTTAGAGCAGTTTACAGCAAAACTGTGTCTAGAAAAGGCACAGGCCATAGGAGAGAACTTACTACTGTTATTTCGTTGAATAGACACACAATTAAACTGACTCCGAAGGACTTTCTCTTCTACTCATAGATCAGTGCATTTCTCAACTCTCATTAGAGAAGCTTCTCCTTGTAGCAGATGGTGATTAACAAAGAGATATTCAACTGGTCAACCAACATATGGAGAATAAGAGACTGTGGAGTGCTCAGCCTTAAATGAGACAACTGTGTGACAGGCTTTCCTTCTGAAGCTCAAGGATCATTGTGGAGAGGGAAAGAGGTGGCGGGCGAATAGAAGGAAACCGTGTTTTCCATATACCACAAGGCAGTTTCCCATATAGACCAACAGTGCTTATGGTAGCATGCACAAGACCATGTAGGCCCAAGATAGATGAAAACCCAGCATGCGTGGGGAAAGTGGGCAAGAGGCTTCAGGCCTAGCTGAGGGACTTTTACAATTGAAAGCTGCTAAGAGAGAAAGAGAGAGAGAGAGAGTCAGTTTCCTTTAAGGGTGTGATACCTGGTAAGTCGACCAGACTCTAAAGGGATGGAACCACACTCAAGAGCATTTGGGGAACGCAAATTAGACTTGAAGGTCTTTAAATATAAAAAAAATAATGGAGGGCATGAGGTTGGGTGATATTAGGGTGGGGTGGAGGTGAGGAAGGCATCTGAATAGGATTAAAATACATTGTATAACATTCTCAGCAAGCCAATAATAATACTTTAAAAACCTTCATTGAGATTTTAAATAGAAATGGATCACAGGTAAGTATTAATTTGTAGTAAATTATAATTTTATGATATTATGGGTTTCCATTCAAGAATTTAGGTTCTTTTTTCTTTGGTCATTCTTGGGATTGAACCTAGGGCCTCAAACATGCTTGGCAGATAATTTGGCACTGAGATATGTCCTTTGGCTTCTTTTCACTTTTTAAATTTCAAGATAGGGTCTCACCAAGTAGCCCAGATTGGCATTGGATTTACTGTGCAGGTCTTGAACTTGGGATCATCAAGCTTTAGTCTCCCAAATATGTAGAATTACAGGCTCACACCACCAGATGCAGCTCAAGAACTGACTTTTAGAAAGGCTGGGGCTACAGGGAGACCCTGTCTCGAAAAAAACCAAAAAAAAAAAAAAAAAAAAAAAAGAAAGGTGTTTAGTTCTATCTTGTGTCCTGCTGTGGTTTGAGTGGGAAATGTGCCCTCTAGGCTCTTATGTTTGAACATTTAGTCTCCAGTGGGTGTCACTGTTTAGGGGGTGATGTATAACCTTTGGAAGCTAGAGCCTTGATGGAGGACGTGGGTCCCTGGCAAGGGCCTTGAGGTTTCATAGCCTGGCCACACTTTGAGTTCATTCTCTGCTTCCTGACTGTGGATGTAATGAAAGGAGGTGGTCTCTTTATTGTGATGAAATGACTCCCTTGAACTGAAAGCCAGAATCAACCCTTCCTTCATTACATTAGTTCTTGTCAGGTATTTTATCATAGTAATGAGAAAAAAAAATAACTACTTGATTCCCTATTACATTTGATAGTTTTAGTGTTTTTTTTTTGTGATAAGGCTTGTTATTATTTTTGCCATTTCAACATCTGAGCAGCTATTGATGGAAACACAGCATCACGCGTCACTGTTCATGGGGCTTCTTTTGTCTAGCACCCTTTGACTTGCTGCTGTACTTTTGTTTCTTTTTTTCATTTTTTTTTTGTCTGTTTGAGACAGGGTCTCTCCTTATAACAACATTTAGCCTGAAACTTGCTATGGAGACCAGGTTGGCCTAGATCTCACACAGATCTGTCCATTTCTGCCTCCCAAGTGTGGGGATTAAAGGTCTGCACCGCCTCACCAGGAGCTGCTGCTGTACTTTTGAGTAAGTCTTTGGGTGATATCCTAAGTATTCTATCATTTTGCCTTCCAAGGATAATAACCTGTGTTGCTATTTGATATTTTTGGTATTTCCAAGTTTGGAGAAAACTATTTTCCTTGGAGGCAATACAATATCCATATATATATATTTGTTATATATTGTTTTTTTCTTTAGATGATTGTGATACACACACACACATACACACACACACACACACACACCCCATTCTGATTACTGCAGCCCCTTTTCAGGCAGCCACTGTTGCTGTGAAATAATGCTTGCCATGGTTGCATCATGCCCACAAGATGGCATTTCACAGTTCTCCTCCCTGTCTTCTGGCTCTTTTTTTTTTTTAATTTTTTAAAAATTTTATTTATTTCTGTATGTGTATGAATGTACTGTCTGCATGCAGGTTTGTGCACCCGTGTCGTGCAATGCCGCGGAGGTCAGAAGAGGGTGTCGGATTCCCCTGGAACTGGAGTTCTCCTGGAATTGGAGTTTCAGACGGTTTTCGGCCGCCATGTGGGTGCTGGGGATCGAACCCGGGTCCTCTGCAAGAGCGGTCAGAGCTCTTAACCACTAAGCCATCTCTCCAGCCCCCGTCTTCTGGCTCTTAATAGTCTTCCCATCCCCTCTTCTGCATTGTTCTCTGAGCCTTAGAATAGCTAAAGAGGTCTGAGGCAATACAGGGGAACTTATTATTGTAGTTTAGCTGAACTGACACAGTGCCAAGCTTCCTTGTACTCACGTTTGTTGTCTTAGACAAATGCTGCTACTCTAAGCCTTAGATAAACTTTTCTTTGCAATGAAAGGTGGCGAATGCAGAGGTGAAAGGCTACTCAAGACCTGATGCTCAGGGTCAACAGGAGATCCATACTTTGATACTACTTTGCCAAATGTACTGGACAAATTTGATTACATTTCTGCGTCTTACATTACCATGTATCATTCACAATAGTTTTTTGTTATATCTAAAATTTTATTGAGTCGTTAATAAAATTGGTACTCACATTTGACCAGATGTATTCAGATCCTTTTGCTTCAAAAGCTGGAAACTCAACCATAACTATAATTATACCAAATATACAGATGATGGCACTTATGGCATTTGATGCAATTGCAAAAGTAATCTGCAATAGATTTAAAAAGGAAAAAAAAAAAACCTGCTGTGGCTAGAATGAACAGATTTTATTATTATTATATTTTATTTATTTTAATTTTATGTATATGAGTGTATTGCTTGCATGTAGGTAGGTGCAACCATGTTGTACAGTGCCCAAGGAGGTCAGGAGAAGGTATTGGATCCCCTGGAACTGGAGTTACAGACAATTGTTAGCTACCAGGTTGGTGCTGGGATTCAAACTGGGATCCTCTGCAAGAGCAGCCAGTGCTCTTAACTGCTGAGCCATCTCTTCAGCCACCTCATTATTCATTTTTAATATTTTATGTGTATGAATGTTTTGCCTACATATGTGTAAGTGCACCCGTGTTGTGCAATGCCCATGGAGGTAAGAAGAGGGTGTTACTGGGGAAGGTAAGTGGGATGAATATTCATTTCATGGGTAGGGGAATAATACTGTTAAGGGAAATATTTGCCAAATCAACCTATTGATTCAATTTAATTCTTATCAAAAGTACACCTGTTTTTTTTTTTAAAGAAATTGAAAAACCAATCTCAGAATTCATGGGGCATTGATTGCAAGGGACCCTGAATATCGTAAACAAAAAATTAAAAAACCTTGAAAAAGACCAAAGCTGAAGATCTACTTCTTGATTTCAAAATTTGTCACAAAGAGGTACTCCTCCAAAGGAAGCATGCAAATGGCAAAAAAGCATATGGAAATATGCCTGACATCTCAGCATCAGTGGTGTGCAGAGCCAGCCACAATGAAAGGCCACTTCCCCCACACTGGTCAGAAAACAAAAAGTGTCAGTAATGATATGGAGCACAGGAATCTGGTAAAATGGTGGGAATTGTCTGGCAGTCCCTCCCATGGTTAAGCAGCGTTATCATCAAATTCCATTTGTGTTAAATGATGCACACAGATGTTTGCAGCATTGTGCTACACACTGCGATGTTTTAGTCAACAGTGCACTATGTTTAAGGGTGTAATCCTGGGGACTGGAGAGATGGTTTGGTGGTTAAGAGCACTGACTGCTCTTGCAGAGAACCAGTTCCCAGCACCCATATAATGGGCTAACAACCACCTGTAACTCCAATACCAGGGGAGCCAATGTCTTCTTCTGGCTTCTGTGGGCACTGAGTGTACAGGGTACACTTACACACATCCATGGAAACAAGATACCCATACACATAAAAAATTAAGATGGTAATCCTGTAGAATAAATTTTCCTAGTGATACTATAGCTATTTTAGTGTAAGTATGCTCTGATGTTCCCAGAGTGTCAAAATAAAAAATAAGAATGCTTAGAATTATGCTCCTTAAGTGACATCACTATATTTGAAATTGACCTCGCACACCTTTAATCCTAGCACTTGGGAGGCAGAGGCAGGCGGATCTTTGTGAGTTCAAGGCTAGCCTGGTCTGCAGAGTGAGTTCCAGACAGCTATGGCTACAGGGAAACCCTGTCTTGAAAAGACCAAAAAGGAAAAAAAAAAAAGAAATTGACCTAAAGTCCATCAACTGATGAATGGGTAGAAAAAAGGTGATATAGTAATACAATGGAGTATTGCTTAATCTCATAAAGGAATAACTACAGATATATGTTACACATGAATAAACTTTTAAAACATAAGCTAAATTAAAAAAGTCACAGAAACTTATTATGAAAATTAAATTGTAGCAGAATCCTCTACCCTTTAGCGTGGGTCTGGACATTTCTAGCCTGCCTGAGAGTGCCTGAATCCAGCCTCTCAATTGTGCCATGGTCCCATTCCCCTACCATGGGACCATCTGAAGTCCCTCCAACTGGTCTACCTTTTAATAGGGGCCCAAGGCTTTGCAAACTGCTTGAGAGCATCTGAATCCAGCCTCCGCCTAGCAAGCCTCTCAAATTTTGCTGTGCCTGGTGTCTAGTAGGAACCCAGACCTTAGAAGGAAGCCTGAGAGTATCTGATTGATGCCTAACTTGGGCTTCAATAATAATATGAAAAACACAAATATTATATCCCCTGTAAACACTATCAGTGCTACGGAAGAGTTCTACAATGGAAATCCCTTAGAGATAACCCAGGACACAGAATTCAAAAGAACAATCAGAAACATGATCAAAGAATTCAATGAATTTAAAGAACACACAAACTAAAAGAAGATAGGGATAAACTTCTGACTGAATTCACAACACCAGATGCCCAAAACAAAGACAAAATTCTGAAAGCCACAAGAGAAAAACAACAAGTTACATACAAGGGAAAACCTATCAGAACTACAACTGACTTCTCAGTGCAAACTATGAAAGCAAGAAGAACATGGAGCAAAGCATTCCCAGTGTTAAAGGACTATAGATGCCAACCCTGGTTACTATGCCCTGCAAAAATGTCGATTATAGTTGAAGGAGAGAGAAAAATCTTGCATGACATAAACAAGATGAAAGAATACATGTCCAGAAAGCCAACCCTTCAGAGAATACTTGAAGCAATTCAAAGGACAGAAGAAAGGAGCAACCATCCCCAGGCACCTAGAAAGAGAAATCAATAAAAGCATAACTGCAGAAGTAGAAACCTAAACCAAAACCACAAATGGATAATAAGGTGAAAGGAAGCAACACAAACCTATCAGTTATTACCTTAAATATTAATGGACTAAATTCCCCAATCAAAAGACATAGACTGGGAGATTGGATTAGGAAACAGAACCCATCGATATGCTGTCTACAAGAAACACATCTTAGCTTCAAGGATAGGCACCACCTTAAAGTGAAAGGATGGAAAAATATTCCAAGTAAATGGTACCAAAAAGAAAGCAGGTGTTGCTATTTTAATACCAGAGAGAATAGACTTCAAAGTAAAAGAAATCAGAAGAGACAAAGAAGGCCATTACATTTTTATCAAAGTAACAATTCACCATGAAGATTTCACAATTATGTATATATGTGCACCAAAATCTGGTGCACCAAACTTTATAAAGACAATTCTCCAGACTAACCCCAGTATACTCATAGTAGGGGACTTCAATACCTCACCAAGCCCACTGGACAGGTCAATAGGACAAAGACTAAACAGAGAGGCATCTGAACTGAATGATATGATACACCAAATGGACCTCACAGACATCTACCAAATATTCCACCCTAATACCAGAGAATACATATTCTACTCAGCACCCCACAGAACATTCTCCAAAATTGACCACATACTGGGACACAGAAGAAACCTCCACAAATACCAAAAGACTGAAATAATTTCATGCATTCTATCAGACCACAATGCAATAAAGCTCAATATCAACACAAGATAAGCCTTACTATCTACAAAAACACATGGAGACTAAACAACACACTCCTGAATAATGAATGGGTCAAGGAAGAGATAAAGAAATAAAAGCATTCCTGGAACTGAATGACAATGAGAATACAACACAACACAACCTATGGGATACTTTAAAAGCAGTCCTAAGAGGTTAGTTTAGAACCCTGGGTGCCTACATTAGAAAAACAGAAGGAGCACAAGTGAACGATCTAACACTGCAGCTAAAAGCACTTGAGAGGCAACAAAAGATGAACCCTAAACACAACAGACAGGAAGAAATAACAAAAATCATAGCAGAATTCAATTAAATGGAAACAAAGAACACAATACAAAAAAAAACAATGAATCCAAAAGTTGGTTCTTTGATAGAATAAACAACATAGACAGACATCTAGCCCAGTTAACCAAAAGAAAGCAGGAACAACTCCAAATCAATATAATACATGATGAAAGGGGAAATATCACAACAGACAATGAAAAGATCCAGAAAATCATACGGGAATACTTAAAAAACCTATACTCTACCAAGTTTGAAAACCTAGAAGAAATGGATGAATATCTGAAATCCTGGGAATCACCAAAGCTCAACCAAGAAGAGATCAACAGCTTAAGCAGACCCATAATGTATGAAGAAATTGAAGATGTAATAAGAAACCTCCCAACTAAAAAAAGCCCAGGCCCAGACGGTTTCACAGTAGAATTCTATAAAACATTTCAAAAAGAATTACAACCATTATTATTGAAATTGTTTAGAAGGATACAAACAGAGGGAATTCTCCCAAATTTCTTCTATAAAGCCAGCATCACTCTATTACCAAAACCAGGCAAAGATACAACCAAAAAGGAGAACTATAGACCAAACTCCCTAATGAACACAGATGCCAAAATTCTAAACAGGATACTAGCAAATCGCATACAGACCCACATCAAGAAGATCACCCATCATGAGCAAGTTGGATTCATACCAGAGATGCAGGGATGCTTCAACATATGAAAATCAATAAATATCAAGCATATAAATGGACTGAAAGACAGAAACCACACCATCATCTCAATTGATGCAGAAAAAGCTTTTGACAAAATCCAGCGTCCCTTCATGCTTAATGTCCTAGAGGGAATTGCATTGGAGGGATCATTCCTCAATGTAATCAAAGCCATATACAGGAAACCCACAACCAATATAATCCTAAATGGAGAAATGACAGAAACATTCCCTTTAAAGGTAGGAACTCAGCAAAGCTGCCCCCTGTCACCACTCCTCTTCCATATAGTGCTTGAAACACTTACTAGGGCAATAAGGCAAGAAAAGGAAATTAAAGGAGTACTAATTGGAAAAGAGGAAGTCAAGCTACCCTTTTTGCTGATGATATGATTGTTTACTTGAGGGATGCTAAAACTCCACCAGAAAACTCCTAGAAACGATTAAGAGCTTCAGTAAAGTGGCAGGATACAAAATTAACCTAGAAAAATCAGTAGCCTTTCTTTACACCAACAACAAGGAACTGAAGAAGGAATTCAAGGAGACCATCCCACTCACAATAACCTCAAAAATAATAAAATGCCTAGGAACAAACCTAACCAAAGACACCAAAGATCTCTACAACAAAAATTTTAAACCCTTGAAGAAGGAAATTGATGAAGACATCAGAAGATGGAAAAACTTCCCATGCACATGGATTGAGAAAATTGATATAGTAAAAATGTCCATTCTACCCAAATTGTTGTACAGATTTAATGCAATCCCAATTAAAATCCCCAAGAGTTTCTTCACAGGCTTGGAAAAAAGTCCTTAAATTCATTTTGGAAAAACAAAAGACCCTGAATAGCCAAAACAACCCTGAGTGAAAAGAGCAATACAAGGGGGATCTCTATACCAGACTTCAAACTATACTACAGGGCTATAGTCATAAAAACAGCTTGGTACTGGCACAGAAACAGACCTGCTGACCAATGGAACAAAACTGAAGATCCAAACTTGAGCACATACAATTTCAGCCACCTCATATTTGACAAGGGGGCCAAGAAGACACAATGGAGGAAAATCAGCATCCTCAGCAAGTGGTGTTGGCGAAACTGGATCACCACTTGTAGAAGAATGAAATTAAACCCTTTCCTCTCGCCCTGTACAAAAGTCAACTCCAGATGGACTAAAGACCTCAACGTGAAACCCCAAATTCTGAAGGTGATAGAAGAAAAAGTTGGCAGCAGACTACAAGACATAGGCGTAGGAAAAGACTTCCTAAATCAGACAGCAGCTGCACAAGAAATAAGGTCCACAATTAACAAATGGGACCTCATTAAACCCAAAAGCTTCTGTACATCAAAAGAAACAATCAAGGAAGTGAAGAGAAATCCCACAGAGTGGGAGGAAATCTTCACCACAGATACATCTGACAAAGCATTGATTCCAGGATATATTAACTACTCAAAAAACAAAGAATAAAGAAAACAAATGACCCACTGAATAGATGGAGCACAGAGCTGAACAGAGTCTTCACAATTGAGCAATTAGGGATGACTGAGAAACATCTTAAGAAGTGTTCAACGTCACTAATAACTAAGGAATTGCAAATTAAAACCACTTTAAGATATCATCTTACTCCAATAAGACTGGCTAGGATCAAGAAAATAAATGATACCAAGTGCTGGAGAGGGTGTGTGGAAAGGGGAACACTCATCCACTGCTGGTGGGAATGTAAACTCGTGCAGCCACTATGGAAAGCAGTGTGGAGAACCCTTGGAAAACTTGGAATGAACTTGCCACCTGACCCAGCCATACCTCTCCTGGGCATGTACCCACGAGACTCATCTTACTGCAGAGATACATGCACAGCCATGTTTATTTCAGCTCTCTTTACAACAGCAAGGAGCTGGAACCAACCCAAGTGCCCCTCAACTGATGAGTGGATAGAGAAAATACACAGCGAAGTTCTATGCAGTGGTAAAGAAAGATGACATCATGAGCTTTGCAGGTAAATGGCTGGAGCTAGAAGATATCATGCTGAGTGAAGTAACACAGTCCCAGAAAAACAAATGATGAATGGTATCCCTCATCTGTGGATGCTAGCGCCAATTACCTAATTGTATGCAAACTGAGCAACGTGAATGTGATCTGAAAACAACTGTGCTCTTATATTTTGAATCCCTTAAAAAATAATAAACAAAAAAAAAAGACAGAAAAAAATCAGAAAGAGCACAAATAAATGATTTGCACTGCAGCTCAAGACACTTGAAAGACAAGAACAAATGAATCCCAAACCTAACAGATGAGAAGAAGTAACAGCAGAGTAGAGATTAATGAAATAGAAACAAAGAAAAACTATGAGGGCCACCCTGGCTGGCACTGTGATGGCCTGCGTATAGTCTACTGTGTGAGGGAAGTGAGCGCTTCCTCACCGTCCTGCAAGATCAATACAAACAACCAACGAATCTAAGAGCTGATTCTTTGAAAGGATAAGCAAGGTAAACAGATCTTTAACCCAGTTAAACCAAAAGAAAGAAAGAGCAACTCCTAATCAACAAAATGAGATGAAATGGGAAATACCATATCAGACAACAAAAAGATCAGACCATCATAAGGGTGCACTTTAAAAACGTATAGTCTATTAAACTTGAAAACCTAAAAGAAATGGATGAATATTTTAAATCATGGGAATCACCAAAGCTCAACCACAAGAGATCAACAGCTTAAATAGACCCATAACATATAAGGAAATATCCAGATCCTGGTGGATGAACTTGCACTGAGGAATGTCTAGAGACACTAAATGGACTCTGTAGGCCTTAACCTAAGTGACAGAATATGTGAAATGCAGTGGGAGAGCTGTGGGTGGGTGTCGATGGGAAGATCATTAAGAAAACCACAAAGATTCCATATATATATATATATATATATATATATATATAATGATTTTTTTCTTTTTGAAAAATTAAAACATTACTTATTTTAATTTTGTATGTATGAGTATTTTGTCTGCATGTACGTGCACCACAGGGGTTGGAATCCCTGGAATTTAGCTGCCATGTAGGTGCTGGGGACCAGACCTATGTCCTCTGCATGGGCAGCTAGTGCTGTTAACTGCTGAGCCGTTTCAAATCCCTAAATGATGTTTTTCATTATTTGGAAAAGTCGAGTCATGTCATTCCATTTCCCCCCCTCCCCACCCCTCTCCTCCCAAAATAATGGCTTAGAAGCATTAACATCTCCTCCTGCATTTGTTCCAGGTAAAGCTTTTGTCTTTCCCCTTTGTGACATACCTGGCATTTCGTAGCAGAACCATGCATTATACTGCTGGATCCTGAAATGATGAACTGTGGATAGAAATAATCTATAATAAACACTCGTGCTTATTAGAGTGATCCCCTCAACAGGTCCTCTTTCTAATGGCACTGTCAAAAAAATTTTTTTTGAGACAGGGTATCTCCATAGCCCTAGCTGGCCTTGAACTTGATATGTAGATCATGCTGGTTTCAATCTCAGAGAGATCTGCCTGCTTCTACCTCCTGAGTGCTGAGATTAAATGCATGCACCATCATATCTGGTTATCTCTCTCTTCTTAAAATTAATTAATTGTTATTTTATGTGTATGAGTGGATTGCCTGAATATCTGTAAAGTAAACTCATGTGTGCAATGCCTTTGGAGCTCAGAAGAGGGTGTTGGATTCTCCTGGAACCGGAGTTACAGATGGTTGTTAGCTGCCATGTGGATGCTAGGAAGTGAACCCAGGTCTTCTATAAGAGCAATCAGTGCTCTTAATCACTGAGCCATCTTTTATGGCCTCCATTGTCATTTTTTTGTTTTTAATGTATATTTTGTATTGAGATTTATGCATTCAATAGATCTTAAGCAAATTTAGACCCCCTCCCCATCTGTGTCCTCCATAGACCCCCCCTGCCATGGGATTTCATGAATTCTGTCATATATGTTAAGTTCTATGTGGTCAAACATTTGTACCTAGATGTCTTTGGTGCAAGTTCATCCACTGGAAGTAGTCAGCCTATCTAGAGTCATTCTTTTAAAGAAGACCAACTCTCTTTCACCCAGCAGTAATCAGTTGCCAATAGTTCCTGGGCTAAGGTTTGGGCCTGCTGCCCATTTCCCCAGTTCTATGCTGGATTTTGGTCTGATTGAGTCAGCATGGGTCTTGCACATATCATCTTTGATGTCTAAAGTAACCCTGAATGTGGTGAAGGTGGCATTGAAGTGAAAAGCCCTGCCTTGCTTCTAAGGGAATCCCTACAAAATGTTTCTACTCTTTCTCTATCACAGAGATGAAAAGACCTTTAAAAAAAAAAAACTGTTGGGGCGGGGGGAAGGGAAAGGGAAGTATGTCTAAACTGAACTGAGAAATGATGTCTGAAATACACAAAACATCAATAAAAGCATTATAAAAAACCTGTTGCTTATTCATGGGATCTTGTGTAGGTGGTGGACTTAGGTCTTTCCGTGGGCTCATGAGGGAAGAATAGCAAATACTTGGCTTGCTTCGACTGTCATTTAGTGAGCTAATGACTTGAAATGTTAGCGAGTGTGATGGCCTGCATGGTAGTTCCCATTTGCAAGGACCACCCAGCTCCTTTCCCTGTCTAGAAAAAAAGTCATCAGGAAAAAATGGTTTCAGAAATTTCGACATGTAGCTTTGTGGCTACTTTCCTCAAGCATGCTGCTGTCTGTCACCTGCTGGCATGAGTGGAATTGAGTGGAATTATTTCTGGTACATGCAGAATGTAATCTCTTCCAGTGGTATAACTCCTCCTTGCCTGTGGTGCTCATGAAAGGCAATTCAAATTTTCCTGAGAAGGGGATCAGGAATCTCCCGGGTTTAGGGAATGTGATCCGTTATGGAAACAGAGGCACTGTGACTTGATTAAAAAATATTTCTGACATTTTACTGTGGTGCCTTCCATCAGAGTGACTTAAACTCTGCAGACCTTGTCTTCCTCATTTATTAAATGTGAGTGAGTCAGAGTTTCTTGCGTTTGATTGGTATGGCAATTTTGTTATTAGGTAAAATGAGCCCAAGATGCTTTTGGAAGATGCCTGATGCAAAAATAGATGAGAAATGGAATGTTATTTGTGGCTCATTTTTTCCCATAAGCTCCCTCTTTGTCTTGGGCTCAGGTAACTCACTATACTATTTTAGTTTAAGTAATCTGTCTTTATTATATACACCTCTTTCCAGAAAGTTCTATGTTTATTAAATGCCTTCTTAGGTAACCCTCTGAGATGTCTCTCAGTCAGAGCAGCCAGCATAGGCATCCTTCTGTATGAGATGACTGCATGATTACACTTGCAGGTCTCAGAAGCCTTTTTATGAAGCACAGGGACTGGGTTCCCCTCTGCCCGCCTCTCCTGAGAAACTTGGTTTTGGTAGAGGAGTTCAAAAAGTGGAAAAGGATTTGCTGAATCTCTGTAGAGGAGAAAAGGAACATCCTATTTCTGTTTATTTGGAAATCTGTTATAACAGCAGTGTCATTTGTGTCTGACATTGGTTATGTAGAAATGATTCGGGATAGATAAATTTCATCTGGATTGGGTGTATCTGTGAACTATAGTAGCTTCTGGGATATCATGGATTTGGGCTTCCCTGAGTGTAATGAGGGTTTTTTTTTTCTTTTTTGAGACAGGGTCTCCCTGTAGCTCTAGCTGTCCTGAAGCTCACTATGTAGACCAGGCTGGCCTTGAACTTACAGAGATCTGTCTGTCTCTGCCTCCCAAGTGCTAGGATTAAAGTCATCTGCCACCATGCCCAGCGAGTGTAATGACTTTTTAAAAACTGTTTATTTAAAATATTTTATTTATTATTTTTATTTTATGTGTATGAATGTATTGCCTGCAGGAAGGTAGGTAGGTGTACCTGTGCTGTGAAATGCCCTTGGAGGTCAGAAGAGGGCATCTGATCCCTTGGAACTGGAGATATGGATGGTTGTTATCCACCAGGTGGGTGCTGGGAATTGAACCCAGGTCCTTTGCAAGAGCAGCCAGTGCTCTTAACCTCTGAGCCATCTCTTCAGCCCCTGAGTATAATGACTTTTAACTGGGCATGCCCTTGGTGGATGTGCCTGTGGAATTATTAGAATACCCTTACTCTTTCCATGTTAGGAATCTCTGTTTAATTTCCCCAAATTTCTCTCGGGCCCCTGTATTTTTTCCTTTCTTTCCCCTCATGTAACTTCTTTAAAAATGCCTCTATTTCCTCAGACATTAAGCTCAGAGCTTTGGATTTTCACTCTGTAAAAGAAAAGCTTTATCTACGCTCTTTTGTTGTCCTCTGAACAATATTCTTCCAGCATCTTTTCTACTTACATCCTACCCTCTCAACGGACTTCTCAAAACATACAAGAAACATGAAAGCAACATTCCTAAAATCAAATAAACAACTTAAGTCCCTGATTGAGTCTTTAGCCCATTGCTAGACGACTTGAGTAGATGCAGCATGTTCAGCCCTAAATGGGATACCCATTTCACAACCTCTCTCCTCAAGCACCAGGGATTTCCTTCAGAGGAAGACAGGGAGAGATTATAAGAGCTAGGGGCCATGGATGACTACATTGATACAATGCTTTCTAGACACAACAGGACAATTGCACATATGAACTCACAGTGCTTGTGATGGCAGATACAAGACCTGTGCAAGTTCACACCACACCAAATTCCAGCATGGAGAGGTAAGGTAGCCCCACCCCTAGCTGAGGAGCCTTTGGTAATTGCTAGCTGGTGAGGAAGCCTCAGGAAAGGTTGACCACACTCCAGTGGGTGGCCGTATACCCAAGAATGTATGGACAGCACAAATTGGATTCATTAGGTTTAAGAAAAACGAGGACAGAAAAAGCTGGGTAGGGAGGGAGGGAGGTCATTCCGAGGGAGTCGGGAGTGTCTGGATATCATCAAAATACCATTGTATGAGCCTCTCAAAGAATTAATACATATCTTAAAAATATAAATCAATAATGCCTTCATTTACTCACAAATGCCGATGATACAAATAAGTAAAATGCAAGAAGCAACATAAGGACAGGACCAACACTGGCTGCCTCCTCTTCTACATAGTACAAAACCATCCAGAGAGTCCCCAGTGCACTGCTAATTATGCCAATCATTATTTGTGCAGCCTGCGAGAAGAGAGAAAGTGAGCCAACATTAGTACTCAAAGAAAATCCATTATGGGTAGGGTTCTGTCTTAGATGACTGAGAGGTCAGGAAAATGTCCAGTTTTCTCTGTGTGTTAGCAAGAAAGTATATTCATCAAGGCTCTCCACAGAAGCAGAACCGGAAAGATACTGGTTCTAGCCCAAGTGGGATACTGAGGTAGTAAGAGACCTCAAAATGCCATTTCCTTGGCAATCCCAAACAACCATCAATCCTGCACTTTTACTCCACATTGGGGTCTTTCCCTCCCATGGTCCCCCAAGTGAAGTCCTCCTTAGGGAAAACATGACATCTTTTAGGGGGGACAATCCTCCAATTCAAGTGATATGTGTATGTATGTATGAATGTATATATTTATGTATATATCACTATGTATATATATGTATATATACTGTAGCAATACAAGTTGGAGAGAACAACAAAGGAACTGAAAAAAAAACTCTGGAAAGACTCAGAAAAAGATGCAGGAATGTAGGGCAGAGTGCAGGGACTCAGGTGGGGTGGAGGGCATGGAAAGGCAAGTGACTCTAGATTCGATTGAGAAATGATGTATGACCTATGGAAAAAGTTTAATAACAATAAAAAATTTAAAAAAATGCCATTTCGCCATTCTGTCAAATCACTTGTTTTAGGATAGGGAGGAAACTTGCACAGTCAGTGAATTAGCTAAGCGTGAGGGCTACACTTTATTTGCTATGAAGTGGCTTCCTTGATCAGAAACAATGGTGTGTGGAATACCGCAACAATCCAACTCTGAGGATGACATTTTGGGCAGAGACTTCTAAAAGGTAAGTCCACACCCAGAACACGTGCAGTTAAGTATAAACTAAGCTCTGTCCTTTATGTTATAGAAATAGTTTGAGGAATCATTGTGTGACTGGGTGACTGCCTGGTCACTTTGAGGAAATACTACCACATAAGGGACTCAGTGTTGGTCTCTCCCATTGGCACACTTGACACTCAGCAGTGATGGTGGCCAGACCAGCCTTGGTTAGAAGAAATCTGTGGTGCTGAGCTCTTGTGTCACCTTAGTTGTCCATGATTCCTGCTACCATGATGACCCCTTTGTTCACAAGACTACTGAGAAATGACAGAGATGGAGAAAGAGACCAATTTGTTTTTTTTGTTTTGTTTTGTTTTTTTAATTTTTATTGATGCTTTATGCATTTCATACATCATTTTCTAATTCAGATCAGGCATATTTCCCTTTCCCTCCCCCCCATCCCAGATCATGCATTCTGCCATAACTGTCCTGCATCTTTCTCTCAGTTTTTTTTTTTTCATTTTTTAGCTATAAGTGACAATCCATGAGTACAAGCATCCTTCATGCAAAACCAATCTGCAGGCTCTGTGCCCAAACCCCCACAGCCCCACCATCCAGTGGGGGGGGTGACAGGTTGTTTGTTCAATCAAGTTGATCAAATGAGTGTCCAGACTACATTGCTGTAGTTTCACCATTCACCCCAATTGCAGCCTTTACATTCTACCACGCCCCCTCTTCCGCAGATTGTTCCTTAGGCTTAGAAAAGGGGCACAGGTGGATGAGAAGCAAAACAGTCCACTCTCTCTGGAGCTGTTGACTTGGACTCTGGTCAATTCTGGCTGTTTCCCTTCATAGGCTGACAAGAGACCAATTTGTATCCATCGCATGGGTCATCCTCTCCACTTATTACTAAAATCGTCTTATGCTGAGGACCTTTGTTGAGAACTGACATGAGATGTAACATCTTCATTTGTTTCTTATTTAGAGATTTATTCCACAGAATGCTTCCTTAGCTCTTAGTTACTCTTGCTGTTGCTGTGACAAAATACTCTTGACAAAAGGCTCTATGGGGCGAAAAGATTTATTATGTTTACTGTTCAAGAGTGCATACAGCCCATCATGGTGGGGTAGTCGAGGTGGTAGGAGCTTAGAGCAGATGGTCAGATTGCACCCACAGTGAGGAAATGGAGAAATAAATGCTACTGCTGTTCATTTTCTCTTTCCCTGTTTACAGTATGGGACCCCGACTAGGGAATGCTGCTACCCACAGTGGATGGGTTTCCCCATCTCAGTGTAATTACGAGAATTTTCCATAGACACGCTCACAAGTATATCTCTGCAGTGATTCTAGATTTTGCCCAGCTGACAGTTAATACTAACCGTCATGTGTAGACTTCCTTGTCACCAGTTTTTCAATGATGTTTCCTTCAAGTTCCTGACCACCTATCTAGCCAAACCATTGATTGGTCATAGCCACAATTTAACAGCTGATCACGTGTGTTGGCATTTCTCCTTCTATGCAAAAGGAACAAGCAGGGGCAATACTTGATGTTCTAACTTTTGGGAAAGATTTTCCTTTCCATTCATCCTGCAGGCATACCCCCCCCCCCCCGAGGAGTCATAGTGTTGCTGTTGCCTGCTTTGGGTGGTGCTTGAATATTAAACACAATCATTAATAAACCAGAACCTCAATTTTCTCTTTGTTTCAACTGACCATAGGACCATGAAGCCACAGGCAGGCCGGATGTGAGAAGGTGGTAAGCCATGCATATTTGGGCTGTTTCTTACTTGCTTGGATCTGAGCATGAATATGATATATCCAGATAATATCCAACTCATGAGAGGGAACTTACATTGTGTGGTAGGCTACTAGTCCATGGTTAAATATGCAGTTCTATTAAGGCCCTGTTTCTATTTACCAATTATTGTTTCTCAAAGGGAGCCTAGTTATATTCAGAGAATGTTAAGGCTTTGCTCCAAAACTCCCATAATAAGTCTATAGGAATCTCCCAGAGGCTTCACAAAGCATTCCTATTTACCACCAGAATTTCAACTACTCTTAGAACTGCTGGATCAAATATCACAGGCATGATACAGGGCACAGAGCAGGCTGGACTTACAGCAGAATCTCCATCTGCTACAGATCCCACTCATAACTATCAGCCTTTTGGATTACTTTGCAAAAGCTCCAGATGAACACAACCAAATAAGCAGTAAGTTGTTTCCAGAATCCAAAGGGGCCCAGGAGGCTGTTATGCCTCTTTAAAAATTATATGGCCAGGCACAGCAATTTAACATATACTTTCGCCTGGATACTTGATGTGCTCCATACTACTGGGCCCACACACTATAAGTGAGGTAAAAGGTGTATTAATTCTTGTTGGATTTAGTTTTAACCTTCTGGTACAGAGTACCAGTAAATCTTGGGTCCTTCATTTTCACTAAATCCAGTCAGCACTTTGCCATCAGCCAAATAGACCTGTGTGGTATCTTGTAAAAAATGAAGAAATCAAGAATCTCTGTGAAGTAACTTAAGATATAGGACTAGAGAGTTGATCCCCCTAAGACAGGATAAGGATGGTGTACTGTTAGCCTTTCCAGATGAAAGCAAGCTGCTTCTGGTGGTCTTAGTAGGGGTTGGAAACATCCATTTTCTGGCTCAATAGATGTGTTCTAGGTGCCAGGAATTATATTATATTTATGTATTATACCATATCTCATGACTAAGCCTACATCAGTCCACTCATGAAGGTACTGTCTGTCATCTGCACAGGCTATGTAAGCAGGTTGCATGCAGTGAGAGTTATAGTGTTCCCTAAATCTTCAAAGTCCTTGATGGTGAGACTAACCTACAGAAAAGAAGTATTGTTTTTGATTTATTGTTGCTTTAAAGGGAGACAACTCCATTGGTTTTTCACTTGGTTTCGGCCAGCACCATAGCTTCAGGGGGAATTATACTAGCTGCAGAGTACACTAATTCCAGCTGTGCCTCCTGGAGCTGGGACAGTGAGCAGAGGATGCCCAGGGGAGCCAGGGTGAGAGGGAGGCTTGAGCTGAAATTCCACTTGCTACTCACCTGACCTCTGTGACTTGTGGCTGATGTAGATTGTAGACTACAGTAATATTTTAGAGCTCCTGTCAGTTCAGAGTCACTGTGTAGAATCTTCTGGAAGATTTGATCATTTCCTTTTCCTAAGTGCCAGCACAATACCCTAGCACGTGTATAACCTCTTCTGATTGGTGGCTTACAAACTTTGCTTTGAACTGTTGGTTTTTTTTAAATTTATTTTATTTTATTTTATTTTATTTTATTTATTTTTGTATGTGTATAAATGTACTGTTTGCATCCAAGTTTGTGCACCTGTGTAGTGCAATGCCACGGAGGTCAGAAGAAGGTGTCGGATTCCCCTGGAACTGGAGTTCTCCTAGAATTGGAGTTTCAGACAGTTCTCGGCTGCCATGTGGGTTCTGGGGATCGAACCCGGGTCCTCTGTAAGAGCGGTCGGCGCTCTTAACCGCTAGGCCATCTCTCCAGCCCTTTTTTTCTTATTTTTGGTTTGTTTTTGTTTGCTTATTTTTGAGACAGGGTCTTACTGTGTATCCCTGGCTGGCCTGGAACTCACTACATAGACCAGGCTGGCCTCAAACTGACAGAGATCAATCTGTCCCTGCCTCTTGAGTCCTGGGATTAAAACTGTGCACCACAATGCTTGACTTTAGAGTATTTTTGAATAAGGTTTACTAGCAAAGGCAGAAAATGAACACTCTTCAGCAACCTCAGTGAGTATTTCTTAACCTCCCGGGTAGGTTGTGATAGTGTTGAAGCGTTCAGAAATGGTTTGTGCATACACGATGTGCACCCAATGAGCTGTTATTATGCTCACCTCAAATACCTTCAATACTTTTCTTTCAAGGAGTTCATTGCAAATGTTGTAAGAAACAACACTATCCATGAACTCAGAAAACACTTAGTACTTACCCCCATCGGCACGGCCTCTTCGTGTACGATAAAGATTCTTGTCATTTTAACTAAGATAATTACATAGAAATTTTAGAGGATGAATGGGCTCCTTTCCTGCAGAGAGATATGCAGAGAAAACAGAAATACTAATTATTTTTGAGGAAGACATTGATGTTTAGTTGCTTTTCAATTGCTTGGGGGAAAAAAGCTTTGATTATTTTTAGACAAACCAAGAGACATTGATTTCTGCTAAATAGCTAATTATTCATGAAAACCAAGGACTACTTCTCAAATTTTATTCCTTCATCATAGTCTTTATTTAACAAGACAGAGTGGATATTTAAAAATATTTTATTATTTTATGTTTATATGCATGTTTGTAAGTGCATCTGTGTCATGCAATGACCAAATAGGTCAGAAGATGGCGTTGGATTGCCTGGAATTGGAGTTATGGATAGTTGTTAGTTGCCATGTGGGTGCTGGGTTTGAAAATAGGGTCTTCTGCAAGAGTACCCAGTGCTCTTAACCGCTGAGCCATCTCTCCATCCCAGAGTGGATATTTTTATTCTACTCTGATCATCTTTACCTTTTCTAGGCATTGCCTGCCCTCCTAAGTCTATGGGACAGGCTTGGGTTCCTGTTATTTTATTTTTTTAACAAGAATGTGGCTGACTATTAGACAAGAGGTAGACATGCAAATCTGACTGAGCCAGTAATGATTCTATTTATAGGAAACCCGGTTTCATTCTTGCTTTGTACGAAAGAAGAGTGGGGATAAAGGGTGGTGGTTACCCAGCATGAGAAGAAAGAAGGAGCAAACTACCCTCCAAAATTCTGATGGCTCTCATTTTCCACATTCCAATGGTTGTTTTGTTTTTATTTTTCAGACATACCTATGTCTTTATAATACTTGTCCCCCACCACCCCATTTGTCTGGTTAGTGTCAGAGGATGTGCATCAAGTGAGAATTTTCATGGCCTCCAAGGATAAATACTGCATTTCTCATGGCTTAGCAGAAAGATGGACTGATGTATTTGATGTAATTAATATTGCTAAAGATATAGCCAGTAGCTTTGAACAGCGATTATCAGCAGGTGATAGTTCGGAGAATGGCTAGAAAGAAATCGTTACTGCTCTGATTAGACTTTCTTTTTTCTGCATCAGGGGGGCATTGTACCACGTGACTTGCAAAGTCCCCCTTCACTCCCCTCTACTTTACTGATACTGGTTGGATCTTGTGACACACTTTTACTGATAGAATGACACGTGTGAGCCAAAGCCTTGCACAGCAGTGGAGGTTTCAGTTAGCTGTTTTCGTCATTTACCTCTGCTGTGGGGATAACACTTCTTGGGATTCTGGTGTTCTTAAAGGGGGCACATGGAGTTGGCCCACGACTTACCACCAGCATTGGGGAACACTCTAGTAAGTAGAAAAATACATTGCACGACACGGGTGCACAAACTTGCATGCAGACAGTACACTCATACACATACGGAAATAAATAAAAAAAAAAAAGAAAAAGAAAAAGAAATGCTTGTTTTTGACCTCCTGGAATTTTGTGGTTGTGCCATCAGCAGCACTGACTAACACTAGTATTAAGCAATACTCTAGGCCATATGGAAGGGGGCGTTATGGAGTAACACGTTAACACAAAAAGAAGGGAAGCCTGAAGAATCACATTTAGAAGATAGGGATTCCTTTAAGGATGTATGACTAACTTTAAGCAAATGTGGTGGTTTTTTCTTGAGTTGGCTGAGAAGAGGAAAAGAGAATTGGAGGGAAATCACATGGAGAGAGTAGCCATCACAGGGAAGAGGGTCACGACTGAACCACCTCTGCAGATTGCAGACACACATAGAGGTTTTGGGGGGAATGATAGTCCCGGGATGACAGATGAAGATGGGGCGGGTACGATTCTGAAGAGAATATTCTTAATACCAGAGGAGGGGGCAAATACAGCCAAAGAGAGACTTACTTTGATATAATTTGGATGGTATCAATAGCGATTCTTTTTTTTCTGGTCAATAAAATCTCAGACTATTAGAAATAACGTGAACTCCTGTCTTTAAAACTTAGTATCTCTGGGGCTGGAGAGATGGCTCAGCAGTTAAAAAGCACTGGCTGCTCTTGTAGAGGACCCAGGTTCGATTCCCAGTGCCCACATGGTGGCTAACAACCGCCTGAAACTTCAGTTCCAGGGGATCCAATGCCCTCTTCTGACCTCCACAGGCATTGCACAACATGGGTGCACTTCCATATATCCAGGCAATATACTCATACACGTAAAATAGAAATAATAATTAAAATGAGTATCTTTTCTAGCTGGGCTCTTCAAATTTGCCCAGCAGAAGTAGCCGTTGGCTTATTATTATCATTATTATTATTATTATTATTTCCTTTGTTTAGTCTTAGCATCCCTACATGGTCCACTATCTTTTTCTTCCAAAAGAAACCAAGAAGGTAAGTGAGATAGAAATTAAAAACAATAATGTATATAAGCATCCCATAGAAGGTAAGGTTGCTGATGAGAACATCTGACACTGCATAAAGGCAGAAGAGCCAAGTTAGTGGGGCTCCCAGTGGTGAAGTCTTTTATAAAATTAAGTTTTTATGTACATAACATTTTGCTTGCATGTATGTAAGTGCACCAGCCAAGAGCACAGGCAGCTTCCATGTACCTGACTCGCTAACCCAGATCCTTTCCCCTTTCTGGAGCCGCCATTGTCATCCAGAGTCAGGGCTCCATCTTAAAGGCCTTTGGACTCTCCAGGTACCTTAGCTACCACCCCATTTCCTCTGAGGCATCTGCAGCCCCCTCTGGGTCAGAAACTCAGGGTGCATGCATACATGCTTACAAAGAGCCTTGGGTCCTCCTACTGTGGGCTCTGATCCCAGGGCTATGAGCACCATGGGCTCACCTCCACAGTCAAGGAACAGCATGCTGCCAGTCCTACCCTCCCTGCAGTTGAGTTTGCATAAGAAGGTGGTCCTTGCCCCTATTTTTATCTTTACTGCCAATACCTGCACCCAAAGGTGGCTCCCCCACTTTGTATGTAGAACACTTCTTCCTGGGCATGGCGGCTACCTGTGAACATACACTGTGATGTCTGTTGCTGGTCCACAACTGGCCACTGTATTTGAGCACTTGCAAGCTATTAGCCATCCTGACACACACACACACACACACACACATGCACACACACACACACACACACACACACACACATACACACACACACACACACCTGCCCCAGCCTTAGTCTTTACTACCTTGTGTGAGCCATAGCCAACCTGTGAACATGAATTTTGCCAGCTTCTGCAGCAGGATGTGTGTACCTATTGTTGGCCTTGGCCTTCTCTTCTGATTCTACAACCTAACCACTGGACCCAGAAGAACAACTGAAATCTTTCACAGCCTTTATAGCTACTGTAGGTCTCTATAGGTCTTTCAGCAAGGACTAGGCAGGTACCAATGTTCTACAGATCAGATACATTAGCCAATGGGCCTCAGCACCCTCTTGGGCACAAAGCTACTACACATCTATACCTGCCTGTCTGTGCCTGGAATGGGCCTCTGCATCCTCTTGGGCACAAAGCTACTACACATCTATACCTGCCTGTCTGTGCCTGGTACAATTAGATTTACTTCCATATACTTCCTTCATGGCTCCTTTTCCACGATCTGCCCCTGAAAATGGACATCTTTCTAACTTAAGACATTTCTTGAAATTTGGAAGAGGTAATTGTTGTTTCAAATGGGCAGTACCTTTGTAAGATTGCAAAAATAATAAAGAGTAAGGGAGACCTGGTATGATCAAAGGAACACAGTCTGGCCAGAATCTGACCCTAAGGACTTAAAGCTCTACAAATTGCTAGACAAAGAATTAAAAATATTGCTCTAAATAAACTCAAAAAATTACTAAAGAGCATATAAATAGCTTAAGGAGACCAGAAGAACAAAACGAGAAGCTAAACAAAGAGAACGAAGTGTGAAAAGAACAAATATACTTTGGATCTGAAGACTACCATGATAATATGATAGTTTACCTGAGGGATGCTAAAAACTCCACCAGAAAACTCCTAGAAACAATTAAGAGTTTCAGTAAAGTGGCAGGATACAAAATTAACCTAGAAAAATCAGTAGCCTTTCTTTACACCAACAACAAGCAACTGGAGAAGGAATATAAGGAGACCTTCCTACTCACAATAGCCTCAAAAAATACCTGGGAATAAACCTAACCAAAGACACCAAAGATTTCCACAACAAAAATTTTAAACACCTGAAGAGGGAGGTTGAAGATGACATCAAAAGATGGAAAAACCTTCCATGCTCATGGATTGGAAAATTTAATACAGTAAAAATGACCATTCTACCCAAATTAATATACAGATTCAATGCAATCCCAAGTAAAATCCCCAAGAGTTTCTTCATAGACTTGGAAAAATAATCCTTAAATTCATAAGGAAAGACAAAAGACCCCAAATAGCTAAAGCAACCCCGAATGAAAAATGCAATACAGGGGGGAATCACCTTACCAGACTTCAAGCTATACTACAGGGCTATAGTCATAATGACAGTCTGGTACTGGCACAAAAACAGATCCATTGACCAATGGAACAAAATTGAAGACCCAAACTTGAGCTCATACAATTTCAGCCACCTCATATTCGATAAAGGGGCCCAAAAAGTTCATTGGAGGAAAGATAGCATCTTCAGCAAATGGTGCTGGCAAAACTGGGTCACCATATGTAGAAGAACAAAATTAAACCCCTACCTCTCACCCTGTACAAAAATCAACTCCAAGTGGATCAAATACCTCAATGTGAATATGAAACTCTGAAAGTGATAGAAGAAAAAGTTGGTAGCAATCTACAAGATATAGGAGTAGGAAAAGACTTTCTAAATCAAACAGCAGCTGAACAGGAAATAAGGTTAACAGTTGACAAATGGGATCTCATCAAACTCAAAAGCTTCTGTACAGCTAAAGAAACAATAAAGGAAGTGAAGAGAAAACCCACAGAGTGGGAGGAGACCTTCACCACTGGTACATCTGACAGAGCATTAACTTCCAGAATATATAAATTACTCAAAAAACAAAGAAGCAAGAAAACAAATGACTCACTCAAAAGATGGAGTGAAGAGCTGAACAGAGACGTTACCAGTGAGGAAGTAAAGATGGCTGAGAAACATCTTAAAAAGTGTTTAAGCCGGGCATGGTGGCACATGCCTTTAATTCTAGCACTTGGGAGGCAGAGGCAGGTAGATCTTTGTGAGTTCAAGGCCAGCCTGGTCTACATAGAGAGTTCCAGGACAGCTGGGGCTACAGGGAGACCCTGTCTCAAAAAAAGTGCTTAACATCGTTAATAATTAAAGAAATGCAAATTAAAATCACTTTAAGATATCATCTCACTCTGATAAGACTGGCTAAGATTAAGAAAACAAGAGATACCAAATGCTGGACAGGTTGTGGGGAAAAGGGTACACTCATCTGCTGGTGGGAATGTAAATTTGTACAACCACTGTGGAAAGCAGTGTGGAGAACCCTTAAAAGACCAGAAATAAATAGTAAGGCCTGAGAAATTGTACTTCAGGTATAAAACTTGAGATCTTAGTAAATAAAAAGACAAAAAGTAAAAAAGAAACTGGAGAGATGGCCCAGTGGTTAAGAGCCCTGACTGCTCCTGCAGAGGACCCAGGTTTGATCCCCAGCACCCACATGGCAACTGAGAACCATCTTTAACTACAGTTCTGGGGGAATCTGACACCTTCTTCTGACCTCCGCAGCACTGCATGACACTGGTGTACAAATCTACATGCAGACAGTACATTCATACACACAAATAAATAAAATTTTAAAAAAAGAAGAGCACACTTGTTTTGCCTGTCTTACTGGCAAGTGCAGCTACCCCATGGCTGCCACTGCTTTTGCCATCCTTCGAAGACATGAGACACAGCTTTTCAACCTTCCAATATGGACTGAAATCTCATGTCTCTCCAAGACTCTTCCAAACCTTCAGTGCCAGATGGGGACTGCTGAGACATCCAACTGGGGTTTCAGCCTCTTCAGAGTATAGACTGCCATTGTTGGACTACCCAGGCTTTATCATGGAGACCAGTACAGGAAGATCAAGACAGAACATGGTGCTTACTGGACCTCATTTGGTGACCATGGGAAGGGAAAACCCCAGTGTGGAGCATGAGGGCAGAACTGATGGTGGTTTGGGCTTGCCAAGGAGGAGCCTTCAAACATGACATCTTTCAGCCTAATAAAGAAAAAATATCATAAGCTGAAGATGCTAAAACCTATGATATATGTGGCATGCATATATGCATATTTTGGAGTGATGCATATTGGAAGGAACAACAACAACAAGACTAGGTCAAAGAACTGACTGAAACGATGAACTGCTTGAAACAGTGAACTTCTGCATTAAGAATTTTGAGAGAGGCTGAGAAAAAGACGAAAAATATGTTTGGCAGAATGCATGAGCTCTCGTGCAGTGGGGGGGCAAGGAGGGGGGCACGGGTCTAGATTTGATCTGAGATTTTGTATGAAGCACGAAAAGCTTCAATAAAAATTGGCTTTGAAAAAAAGTAAAAGGGGAAAAAAATAAAAGACTCAAAATGAGCTTACCACCTGACCCAGCCATACCACTCCTGGGTATATACCCACAAGAATCATCCTACTACAAAGATACATGCACATCTATGTTTATTACAGCACTTTTCATAATAGCAAAGAGCTGGCACCAACCCAAATGCCCCTCAACAGATGAGTGGATAACAAAAACATGGCACATCTACACAATGGAGTTCTATGTAGCGGTAAAGAAAGATGACATCATGAACTTTGGAGATAAATGGATGGAACTCGAAGCCATTATGCTATGTGAAGTAACACAGTCCCTGCAAAACAAATGGGGAATGGTTTCCCTCATTTGTGGATGCTAGTACCAAATATCCCAATTGAACGGCAAGCTGAGCAATGGTATTGTTATATTTTTTTCTATCTGAAAGCAATTGTGATGTTATAATGTGAATCTCATAATGAGCCCTCGAATTAACTCATCACTTACTTTCAGACATGGTAGTTGATATATATGGGCAGAGGGTATATATTCATGTTTTAGAGTAATATAAAATTAAAGGGAAAAAATGTGAACTCCTGGACATATATCGGAGTTAACATGCAGTTTATTCCTGGAGGACATAATTCTGGTACATACATGAAGTATACATGGGCACACTTTGGAGTGGTACAGTTGGGAGGGAACCACAGCAGCACGAGTACTGGGTCAAGGAAGGAACTGCTGTGGTTGAATTCTGCCTAGGACAATAAACCTTTGCAGAGAAAAAACTTTGGAGAGACTGAGAGAGGGATGTAGGACATGTATGGCAGAGTGCATGGACTGGGGTGGGGTGGAGGGGCAGGGAGGGGAGAATGTGTCTAAATTGAACTGAAGAGTGGTGTATGAAATACACAAAACATCAATAAAAGTATTATATGAAAAATAAACTCTTTTTGAAAACAAAGACAGAACAAAATACATCTCACATCTTGTTAAAAACATGAAAAAATTTCAGACACAGAAACTTAGAGCTCTCCAAACCTAAAGAGCTCCCCAAGATACAATACAATGAAACTATCAAAATAAAGAATGAAAAATAAATTCTGAAAGAAGAAAAGATGTATACCATATACAAAGTCTGAATACAAGCACAGTACAGTTTTTTCAACAGAACACAGGATGAGGAGAAAATAAAAACTTTCAAACCAGAGCTGAAGGAATTTGTGATCATTTGATATTTCCCTATAAGAGATGCTCAGTGGGGTTTGGGGGGGCTAAATATGATAAAATTATAGTATGTGATTTGCAAATATTCAAAAAATTAAACTAACAAGGAGGAGAACGAAATGTCTTAATAAGCCAGAGTGTGATGAACTGCATCTCCATTATTCTATCATTTCTATAATCTTTTTTTAAAATTAATTTTATTTATTTATTTCTGTATGTGTATGAATGTACTGCCTGCATGCAAGTCTGTGCACCCGTGTTGTGCAATGCCGCGGAGGTCAGAAGAGGGTGTCGGATTCCCCTGGAACTGGAGTTCTCCTGGAATTGGAGTTTCAGACGGTTCTCAGCTGCCATGTGGGTGCTGGGGATCGAACCCGGGTCCTCTGCAAGAGCAGTTGGTGCTCTTAACCACTAGGCCATCTCTCCAGCCCCCATTTCTATAATCTTTTATGGTAGCTACTCCAGATCCTTGAATGTTAGTAAGACATTGTTGGCTAAACTTATAACTCAATTTTTGATTTGGGAAAGTTATTTGATTTGCAATAGCAGTTAGACATGAATGTAGTTCAAGATTTTAGGTGGTTGTGCCAGCATATTGAGCAAGACTGTATTTTGCATGTGACTAACAGGGATACGTAATACATAAACTAAAACCTGGTAAGCATAGTTGCCATGGTTTGAATATGGCTTGTCCTCTGTGAAAGGCATACTGGAATTCAATGCATTTTGGGCAGTAGTGAGCGTTAAGGCCTTTAAGACTTGGCTAGGTCACTCAGAGATTTGTGCCTTTCTCAGAGGATTGGGTTAATGCCTGAGGTAGTACATTCTCATTCTCACAGGCTGGATGTGTTGTCAGGAAAGCCTCTCTTGCTTGTGAATGCATCTGCTTGCCCTGCCAATTTCTGCTATGTAATGAAGCAGCCCAGGGCTCCTGTCAGATTCTTGAACTTTTCAACTTCCAAACTTCTTCCCTTTACAAACCAAAAACAAACAAAATAAATAAATAAATAAATAAACCCCAAAATGTTAAGTGGAATTAGTCAAGCTGAAATGAAAGTATAATTAGTGAATGAAAACATAAATACATGAAACTCACTGGTAAAGTAAATATATAGTCATTACAATATTAATATTGTAATGTGGAATGTAAACTACTTACAACTCTACTAAACCCCCCCCCCCAAAGTCATGAATCAAAGGAGTTGGTAGTTATGAAGGGGGTTTGATAGGGATTGGAGGAAGATGAGAGAGGGTGCAGGCAAGAGTGTACTCAGAATACACTGTATATATGCATGAAATGGTCAGATAACAGATTTAGTCCATAAGAAAATCCTGAAGCTCTGCTCACTTGCTACTGCACATACACTATGAGTAGAGATGCACTATCTCATCAAAACCATGAAATGTGGCCAAAAGGCTAAATCTGCAGAGTTTTTGCATATGAACAAAGTCAAGTTTTTATCGGTTGAACTTGACTAGTGTAACCATATGTTTTTATTTTATTTATTTTTGTATGTGTACGAATGTACTGTCTGCATGTAGGTCTGTGCACCCGTGTCGTGCAATGCCGCGGAGGTCAGAAGAGGGTCTCAGATTCCCCTGGAACTGGAGTTCTCCTGGAATTGGAGTTACAGATGTTTCTTAGCCACAATGTGGATGCTGGGGATCGAACCCAGGTCCTCTGCAAGAGCAGTTGGTGCTCTTAACTGCTAGGCTATCTCTCCAGCTCTGATATGTTTTATTTAAGCCACATGGTGAGTGCAAAACAACAGCCTGAAGTAGGAACATCGAAGATGGATGGAAAGGAATCAAAGTATACCAAACAAAATTCAGCAAGTCAGAGACACAGCAAGAGCATAAGGAAGAAGAAAAGGAATTAGAAAACACCCAGTGAACAGCAACCCTAGCGACAGTAGTAAGTCCTCACGTCTCTCGATTAAAGACCAGCCAAAAGGCACTGAGGCCACATGTGTAAACTGCACTAGATCATAAGGACCGGACAGACATCTGCGGAACACTCCACAGAACAGCACAGAAAACACACACATGGAGCACTCTCCAGGATACTTTATAATTAGGCTGTCGACAAGTTCTTTTAGTCCATGCTGTACTGCTGTACATGAATACCACAGACTAGCTAACTTAGAATGAATAGGAATTTATTGGTTTATACATTTAGAAACTGACAAATCCAGACTGAAGGCGTTGGCGTCTTGTGATGGTCTTCGTGCTGTGATATTCCACAGTGGAAACACAATGAGCAGGTAAGAGAGAGAGGGATATGGGACTTAATTGTCTGTAGAAAATAACTTGCTCTCATAATAATGGCAATAATCCATTCATAGGGCGGACTTTCTAGTCCAATCGTGCCTTTTTAGGAAAACTGTCATGCCCATTTTAGTTATTTATGCTTATGTTATTCTTGATTGGATTTGTGCACTGACAGTTTCATACATGCATAGAGTGTGCTCGGTTTCCTCTTACCACCTCTGGCCTCTCCTGCCTCTGTTATCTCTCCTCTTCCCTCTAGGCTCCTGTTCACATCCATGACTTTTTGTTTTGTTTTGTGACCTCAGTTCTTAAAACTATTAAAATGTCAAATTTCAAAATGAAAGTGGTATGCCTGCTGTTCCATAGTGTCTTCTAGACATGACAGGGAAAAACTACACCCATGAAATCTCAACAATATAATTGCCTAAATAAGACCTGCGTAATGACAACACAAACAGAATGCTAATGTAGATGGGAGAAGTTTCACAAGGCCCCATGTCTAGATGAAGAGCTACAGGCAATCGGTGGCTATTGAGAGAGAATAGTTTTCTCCAGGGGAGAGTTCCACAATAGGTGGCCTGATCCCAAGTGGTCAGCCCTAAACACATATGAGCCACACTAAATGGACTCAGTAAGTTGTTTAACACACACACGCACATACACACACACACACACACACACACACACACTAATTATATATATGTAACAATAATAATCAAAGAGGAAGTCATGAATTTAAGAAAGAGTTGGGGAACATTGGGAGGTATTAGAGGCAGGAGAAGGAGGGTTGGGGATGATGTATACATAGTACTCATGTATGAAATACTCAAAAATTTAAATAAAAGGAAAATAAAAAAATTAAGATTGAAATCATGCCAGGCATGGTGGCGCACGCCTTTAATTCCAGCACTTGGGAGGCAGAGGCAGGTGGATCTCTGTGAGTTCAAGGCCAGCCTGGTCTACAGAGTGAGCACCAGGCCAGCTTGGACTTAAGGGAGACCCTGTCTCAAAAATACCAAAAAAAAAAAAAAGATTGAAATCATATCAGACATCCTTCCCAGTCACTATAGTTCTGAAACTATATGTAAGTGAGTAAACTATAGAAGCGTCTTAAAGTTTATACATATACATTATACAAGGTTTAAAGGAGTTAACTTATGACAGGTGATATTGGCCCTACTAGACACTATACGCTGGCAAAGTAAAATCCCAATGCCAGGGATGGACTTTCTCTTTTGTTTTTTTTTTAAATTTTATTTATTTATTTATTTATTTATTTATTTATTTATTTATTTTTCTTTTCAAGACAGGGTCTCCCTGTAGCCCCAGCTGTCCTGGAACTCACTCTGTAGACCAGGCTGGCCTTGAACTCACAAAGATCCGCCTGCCTCTGCCTCCTGAGTGCTAGGATTAAAGGCGTGTGCCACCATGCCCGGCTGGACTTTCTCTTTTGAACCTGTTGACCTGGGGTCCCACATACCCTCGAACAGTTCTGGCCATTGTCTTGTTCTTGGTTACCAACTTAATGGTAAGACCCTATTGCTGAAGACACTACATACATGAGCTGTAGAACAAACAAGAAGTAATCAAGCTGGTGCTGACTTCAAAGCTTCATCTCTATTGGCTAGCGTTCACAGTGATACAAAGTGTTAGGCATGTTCCTGGAAGGAAAAACTTAACCATTAACTTTACCCAGCTGTGAATCCTGTGTGCTTCAACAGCAACTGGCCTGGCAAGATATGCCCACCAGTACAATAGTGGCCCGATATTACGGGGACAGCCAATTATTTTCTAATTGGATTTAAGACCCATTTCATAAAATGGAACCCATGCCTTACATTTATATCAGGGCTAGGAACCTGTGGTTGGACAGGCCACAAGCCATAGGGGAGAGCCCAATACTATTATTCTGCTAAAGAGATATAGCACTAATCTGACTCCTAATGACTTACCCAAGCTTAATGCATCTCTCAGCTCTTACCAGAGAAACCCCGTTATGCGGCAGATGGTGATTAACAGAGAGACTCACAACTGGCCAAGAGTAAGAGTCTGCAGAGGGCTTATGCTTAAATTAGATGCCTATGCCAAACTTCTGCCTCTTCAGGCTCAGGGGTCATTGCAGAAGAGGTGGTAGAAAGATTGTAACAATTAGAGGTGGTGGATGACACGGAAACAGAGTTTTCCAAATAGCTGGGAAGTTACTCATGAGCTCACAGCAATTGTGACAGTGTGCACAAGTCCCATGTAAGCTCAAACTAGACAAAATCCCAGCACAGACGTGGGGAAGTGGGTGAGAAACCCCAGCCTTACCTGATGACCTAGTGGAAACTGCTGGCTGCTGGCAAGGGTCCAGTCAGTCTCTTGTAAGGGACTCTGGCAGGCTAATCAGTTCCGGTGGATGGGTGCATTAAAGGACATTTGTATATGAGTGTTACACTTATGTGTATTAAGTGCACCTGTGTTGTGCAGTGCCCATGAAGGACAGAAGAGGGTGTCAGATCCCCTGGAACTGGAGTTACAGACTGTTGTTAAACACCATATGGGTGCTGGGAACAAAACCAGTGCTCTTAGTGCTAGATCATCTCTCCAGCCCCAGCTTTTGAGGACTTGTCACACACAACCCCAGGAATAACACCACACAACAATATAAAAAATTCAGTTGATCCACCCCAGAGGAAACCTTCAAGATGATAAGCAGTAAGTCAAGGAGATAGCTGAACCCCAGTTCAAGAGGACACTATGGTCGGAAGTGCTAGGATGAAACAATAAACATTTTTCAGCCCAGAACTACAATCCGGTGGATGCTGTGGACTACAGGTCTTGTTTTGCAGGTGTACCTATGAGCAGTCTCCCCACAAGCGTTTACTTACTTAGAAGATTCTCCCAAGTAATGCTAGACAAGCTGCCTAGACATTTGAATCGTACTCAAATGCATACGTGAGCACGGATGTCTCAACTCAATACTGTTACCAGAAAAACATTCCCAGGGATGGGAGAACTCGGGATGTGAGAGTTCTGGGTAACTGGACCCAGCCCTCCCTGCCTTCCGTGTGACCCCGTCTGTGTCTTCTTGTCAGCGGAGCCCAGGCTCTGACACTCACATCACACCCTGAACCCAGGGCCAGAGAGGCAAGATCTAGTGAGCAGCGCCCTCTGTCGGGGGCCTTGCAGCCGACAGAGCCCAGTGGGGGCTGCTGCGTTGGTGGTACCCCTTCATGCCCCACTCGCGAGGATCCAACGTTGCGGTTGTGGCCAAGTGCGTGTTACTGTGCGAGAGACCCGCGTGGACAGCCGAGACCGTGGGGTTCATCAGCCCTTCTGACCCCATGGGCAGGAAGTGGCAGGCAGAGGCAGAGCTTTCTTGTCTGTGCATCTCACGGTCCTTGCTTCCGTGCAGATCCCACTGGAGTGGGTGCGTTTGACTCTACCCACGCACTCACTGCACAGCCGGCCCCATGCTTGTCTGAGATTCTCCTCTTGGATGATACCAGACACCAAGCATGTCTGAGATGTGTTGGCTGTAACCATTTAAGTGCTCTCCACTTGGCTATTCAATTTCTTCTTTTGAAGAACAGAAATAATACATGCTTAGGTACACTACAGAAGTTTCAAAGTCCCTTTATAGAACACATTTCAGTGCTGCCTATGTCCCTTGTTATGTACTATTTAGTGCTTAATCAGATACAAAGGATATTTATGTCTAATAGATGGCTAATTATGGAGAATAAATGGGAATCATGTTTTTGAGAGCTTATATATTTGGTGATTTGGCAGTTAGCTAATTCAATAATTTTTCATTGAGGACCAGTATGTGCCAGGCATAGTCTTAAGAAGAAAACATGCCTTGCTTACTGGGGGCTTCTATTAAGAAGGGTTGGATTGTCAGGTGTGGTGGCGATCGCCTTTAATCTTAGCACTCGGGAGGCAGAGACAGGCAGATCTCTGTGAGTTCAAGGCCAGCCTGGTCTATAGAGTGAGTTCCAGGTCAGCTGGGGCTACATGAAGACCCTGTCTCAAAAAGACCAAAAAAGGGAAGTGTGGGATCAATAATAAATAAGACCCACAGACAACCTTATGGCAAAAGTAATAAGAGCCAAGGACAAAAATAAAGCTTAGGAGGGAGATCCGATGGATGGGAAAAAGAAGTGTACAGAAGGTCCCCAGTGCAAGGAGGACATGTGGCCAGATGCATCTAGAAGGTAGAGGGGGGAACCTGTGCTGTCTGGGAAGGGCAGAGGACAGGCATGTGTTCTGGCAGGTGCCAAGGGTCTGAGGAGCTGTGGGTGGATGGTGCAGACTGAAATAATGGTAAGAAGCAGATTTGGGGCCTCGTTAGGACTTTGGCTTTACTGAGATGCTATGAAAGGGTTCTTTCCTTCATTTAACCTCTTATCATGGGAAATTCAAATACATGAGGAGTCCCTACGTGGCCATAACCTAGACTCAACACTGACACTTTCAAATGCTCTTTTGTCAACTAGCCTGGTACTTGTTCATTTATTTTTCTTTGGATCAAGCAACATGTTATTATTATTACTATTACTAATTTTTTTGAGACAGGGTCTTCCTGTAGCCCCAGCTGGTCTGGAACTTGCTATGTGGATCAGGCTGGCTTTGAAGTTACAGAGATCCTCCTACCTCTGCCTCCCAAGTGCTGGGATTAAAGGCGTGCGCCATCACTCTCAATATGCAATGTTGGCAAATAATCATGTTCAAATTTCCTGGCTGCTGCAAAACCTTTTTTCTTTGTAGTTGGTTTGTTTGAGTCATGATTCAAATCAGGGCTGCTTACTGCTCTTGGCTGCTGTATCTCTTAAGTCTTTCCCTCCTTTAAAAACTCTGTATTAACTGCCAGATTTAAATAATTTGTCTCTTATAATTTCCCAGTCTGATTTTATTAAATGACTTCCATATAGTGTCACATGTATCTCAAATAAATAATAATTTAGAACAAGTCAACCCCTAAATCAGTAGGTGGAAAGGAATTCCAAGAACCAAGGTAGAAATTTATGTCATGAAGCCTAGGAGAATAATACAAAACATTAATGAAACAAATAACTGTTCTTTGAAAGGACAATGTTGACAAACTCTCATTTAAATAAACAGAGAAAGAGAGAGAGAGAGAGAGAGAGAGAGAGAGAGAGAGAGAGAGAGAGAGAGGAAAACAGTCTAATACTATTTGTGATCAAGAGTAAAATAGATAGAAATGAAATCCAGAGGATTGTTAGTAAGTACTTCAAAATCTTTACTTTCCAAAGTTCAGGAAAATCTTTTTTTATTTTTTATTTTATTTTATTGATGCTTTGTGTAATTCATACATCATTTTCCAATTCAGTTCAGGTATATTTCCCTTTCCCTTCCCCCCATCTCAGATCATGCATTCTGCCATAACTGTCCTGCATCTTTCTCTCAGTTTTTTTTTCATTTTTTAGTGATAAGTGATAATTTATGAGTACAAGCATCCTTCATATATAACCAATTTGCAGGCAGTTGTGCCCAAACCCACACAACCCATGGGTCCCACCATCCAGCAGGGGGGCTTGTATGTTCAATCAAGTTGATCAAATAAATGTCCACTATATTGCTGTAGTTTCACCATTCACCCCAATCGCATCCCTTACATTCTACCATGCCCCCTTTTCCACAGATTGTTCCCTAGGCTTAGAAAAGGGGCACAGGTGGATGAGAAGCAAAACAGTCTACTTTCTCTGGAGCTGTTGTCTTAGACTCTGATCAGTTCTGGCTGTTTCCTTTCATGGGCTGACAGTTTGTCCAGGAATAACCTTTCGATCCTACTAATGAAGCACAAGCAATTAGATATATAGGTATTTAAATAGTACTAATAGTTATGGTAGGTTACTTTGGTATAGACGCAGATGTTTGGATGGTATGTTAATCCATGAATTACATTTTTTTCTGTAAAATATGAGAGGGTCTTCCTGTGGCTTATAACATCTCCTAACCATTAGAGGATGTAAGCTTATGGCATCAGCCATGGGTTATTCCTCCAAGGAGAGAGCCAATAGCCAATTAGATTTGGGATATACAGGCATATGGCTCCCTCTGCTGCACAGTATTTCCAGGCAGGTGAGGTGTAGCTGGTGCTGACAGAGGAGTCTTGCTTGACTCAAGGAGACCCATATTTGCTTTATTGGTTTAGTGGCCTTTGGTAACACTCTCTGGTATTCTAGAGGCCATCTGTACACTTGCATGTGTGGTCTCCATACATCTTTCCCATGTTTATATCAGGTCTTCGACAGCAGGACCTTATCATCTCTCTTCTTGCAGATATCCCAGTTTGGAGGCAAGGAGCCTTTACCTTTTGTGGGGGCTTGGATCCCCCGGAGAATAATCCATTGCTGATGTCAGAGCTCCTGTATTAATATATTTTGCTTAAGTGCATAGCTTAAGGAGACTTTAGTATTATATTTGGTTCTGAATAAAGAATAATCCTTTTCATGGTTCCTATGTCTATTAGTCAATTAAAGAAGGCAGTTTTACCAGTTTTATAAGAGATTACCTATATAATAGTTGTCTCCAATTTACAGTTGGAGAGCGACCTCATCATCATCATATTTCTCCTTGTTCTAGGTGGGGGAGGTAAGAAAGTCTCTCGTATTAAAACCTTTGCGGCACCTAGAAGGTAAGTTTCATTAGGACTCATTAAAAATAATTGTTACAAGTAGGATCCACAGAGGGGTTTGAAGTTTGTAGCAATCTGAGTCTTTTCTTCCTTTTAGTGTTCAGACGGGTCAACCTTTCTGTTGGCACTTTCTGGTACATCCTACTCAATGCAAAGCTGTATCTTTTCTTTCTTAGCCATTAAGTTGGTGAACAAGTATCCAGTTTTGCCCAGACACTGTCTACAGGTTACATGGTGTTTTAGGACTTAGTAAAAGTAAATATGTGTATATTAAACAACATTGATTTACAGGTTCTGATAAAAACGGTAATGCATCTGAGTTAAATGGAGATATAAATTGCTGTTGTCCACACTTGTTTTACATAAATTCTGTATAACAATAACTTTGGGACCGGCACATACAAATGTTCTCTACAATTTCTCTGTTGTACAGTATCACCTTGTAGCATTCTCTTTCACCTATAAGATGATTTAACATAAAAATTAAGTTTGCTTCCCAAGTTAATCACATTCAGTCACCCAAAACAGCATCGGTGAATTTGATGACATCTGTGCCTTGATTCAGCCCTTAGGTATGTATAAGACAACTGTCTTCTGGAGACTCATGGGTCAAAGAACAAAAACCTAAAAAAAGGGGGGGGGATACAGATAGATATGAAACCTTTTCATCAAAAACCTTGCAATTCAAATCTTAAAACTAACTATGGGAAAAGATTTGTTTGTTCCAGCTGGAAAATCTCTTGAAATTAGATAATTTCCCAGATAGGTATTATCCAACAAAATTAAATCAAGAGGACACAAAGAACTTAAACAGCTCTATAATGAGAAATAAGAGAAAGACAGTTATAAAGATCTTCCCAACAAGTGTGTGTGTGTGTGTGTGTGTGTGTGTGTGTGTGTGTGTGTGTGTAGGCACATATGAACAAAGTATAAGGACATATATGTATGATGATGAAACTGTTCCTGTTATTTTCTCTGGGAAGGGTTGTGTGAGTTTTCCCAGGGGAAACATGAACAACTTCACACGGGATACCAAACATAGATCATGGAATCAACTTTGCCCAAGTCCAGCTTAGTGGGCCAGTGAGCTTATTGAGGTTACTTATAGGAGCATCAGTGACTCAAAGGCACCTGCGTCACCAAAAAGTCACCCCCCTGCCATCATGGGTGATGATTCATCAAATCTGTGTCCCTGGTTCTCTCTGTATAATTTTCAGGAAGCTGTGTCAGCTAGACAGTCTCCTAAGCCACTGATTAGAGCTTTTATAACATTGCGGAGGGACCTTGAAAATCTTGTGAGTCTATGAGATTTTTTTTTTTCCAGAAGAGCTTGGAGCAAAAGACTCCAAGTTTTTTTTTTTTAATTTTAAGTTGAACTTTAGTGTACACATAGCATCAAAATAACATAAATGAAACTTGTGCTACAAAAAAGCATCAAAATACAGTGATACTTTAACATGGAAATTCCATTTTTTTCCAACTTATATTGCTTCAATATATATACACATACATAAATATATACATATATAAATATATACATACATACACATATCTATGAGATTTTTGAACACTGTACATTTCAATATCTGTCTAGCCTTGGAAGCTTTATCAGTTTCCCGAGTGTTATGAGTCTTCCTCCTCCCGGGAGAATGTTTCAATTCAGAGTAAGTAGCAACATTCCACTCCTTACTCCAGTTCTTTTTTTTTCCCTTTAATTTAATTAATTAATTTTTATTTTATGGATATGAGTGTTATGCCTACACATATGTAAGTGCGTCTGTGTCCTGCAGTGCCCTTAGAGGACAAGTAGAGCGTTGGATCCCCTGGAACTGGAGTTACATATGGATGGTTGTTAACCACCATGTGGGTGCTGGTCCTCTGCAGGAGTAGCCAGTGCTCTTAACTGCTGAGCCATCCCTCCAGCCTTCCTTCCTCCAGTTATGAAATTCTTCCCTCTCCTTCTTTTTAGTGTTTCCTAAGCCCAGAAAGGGGTGATATTGAAGACTGATGATTAGCTGTGTATGACTGACTGCTCATTGGCCCACCCACTATGCCTCAACAGCAGACCTTTTTTTCTCAAGATCTTTTTTAGTTATGAATCTCTTCAGCTCATTTTCCATTGCAAAAAAGAAGTTTCCTTCCATGACTGACAGAGGTTGATAGTAGCAGTGATATGCGGGCACAAACACAAATGTTTAGAAGACAATTTGACAGGCATATCACATCCATTTATCCAAACAATAGCAACTGCTGTCCTACTGAATCCTATGACCTCCCCAGCTAGGAGCTTTTGCCCTGGGTTACAGTATCAGATGTGAATTCTGTCCTGGGAAGGAGGCCTGAACTTCAGTCTGAAAGCAGTTGGTTGCACTAGTAACATCCGTGCCCCTATTACTTTAGTTGGCACATCTGGTTTGACATGTTGATAATACAGTACAAAGAGTCCAAATCTGAGCTGGACTGTGGGTAATAGTTCTCCTTCAGTAGACTGCATGGTGCTTCCCAGACTGTGAAATCCAGGCAGCAGGGAGGGAAGTCTAGCTCAGGTCCATGTATTGCAGCCAGAGTAGGTTGTATTTTTCAGCAATGGGGAATTACTCTCTAGTTCTGGAATGCAACCAACAAAAGTGGCAATAGCTTTTATGGCCTATAGAGCCTTCCTTGGCAAATGATTCTGACACTAGGATATTTTAATCTATAGTTTATGGCCCTCGGAAGTGTCTAGTCCCCACTAATGTAGGATGCTTTGGTTTAAATGTCTTAACTGCTATCTTTACTGTTCTTCCAAATGATTGAAAAAAATATGAAGATGGTCAAGAATTAGCATTATGTAATGAAAGATTTTTTAGGACAGGATCTCTGAAGGCTCACTGTCTCCCTCCCAAATGAGTACTAGTTGGTCTTGGGAAGCTAAGAGATTATTAAAGCAGAAACATTAGCAAAGTTTAATATAGGACAAAGAGGTCTCATGATGTCTACCAAATTTTTCATCAGAAAACAATGCCGGGTACACTGTCATGGATAGGAGGCAATGCCTATTCTAGAGCTCTACATCCACAGACATTTCCCATGAGCCACCTGGCCTCCTCATCCTGGGGTAGGGCTGCCACCTGGGGGCTGTGTGCATCTCTCCACCTCTGATAGTCTCAGAGAGGCCCAAAGAACAGGGATATATATAATATATATATATTATATATTATATATATTACTTATATATATAATATATATTTTATATACATATATAATTATATATATATTACTTATATATTATATATATATTACTCTTGCCTGGTCAGCTGTCTGGTTCTGACAGAATCTGGGCCAGCACCATGATCCTTGCCTTTTCATTGCCATACTTGGTTGATAAAAGGGCCCCAGGCTGAGTGAGAATTTCTATTCCCCAGGTTTACCTTATACCATGTCCTCCTGGGGAATACCTGTCCCTACCTTCAGGACAAGCTTAATATTTTCTTCTAAAAACCATTGGCTCAAGCGTTAATGCCTCCCAGAAGCTCATTAACACAGTATTTGGCTTTGGGTTATTTTTTTCCCTTAGGAACTCTGCCTCAACATAAATCTTGCCATATTTATCTTTGAGCGACCCAGACAGACCTCTTTGTCTCCTTTCCCTTGTGCCATCCCTGTTGATTTCTTTTGTACTTCACAGACACAATTTATATTTCAGTCCAAGTCATTCACATCTGCCAGAGCTCTCTAGCTTTACAAAGATCACGCCCCAACATGGAGCTCAGAAAAGTCACAAAAGGCCCAAACCATTCTAAGATTCCTGCTGAATCAATGTCTTTCTTAACTCTCCTTTGAACATAGTTGTATCTGGTCCAGTGAACCTGGCATCAAACACTGTCTCACTAATGGCCCAGTTCCCTCACTGTGTCTGTCCTTCTTCGATTGTCCTCCAGTCTCTGATATTGATGGAGACTTCAGGCAGTGGTGAACAAATATCTCTAATTGTTAATTTGAGCCAGTCCATTAGGGACTGATTTCCTTATACTGTCTCACTCTGTGAAGACTTGTCTCAAGGAGGGTGACCCTTCTACATCTCTGCAATGATGAGACTGATTCCATTAGCCTCTTTGTCCAACAGATGCCAGGAACCAGGCTGTGAGAGGCTCTTTCATTCTTTGTCTGAAAGGTTTTTCCAATTCAAGCAGTTCAGAGGCAGAAGATTTTTAGATGCTCATAGTTTTTATTTTTGTACTAGGCTATTATTAAGGTCTCCATCTGCATGCTGAATCATGGATTTAAAACAATTTTTAATTGAATTTTTGTGCATTTCATACAACACATCTTGATCACATTTAGACTCTCTCCTCTGCCTGCACCCTCATAGCCCCCTGCCGCCGGATTTCAAGTATTTTGCCATATATGTTAAGGCCTATGGAGGCAAGTATGTGTCCCCAAGCATCCCTTGGTGTGAGTTCATCCACTGGAGCCTGGTCAACCTACCTAACACTACTCCTTTAAAGAAGACCAACTCTTGGCATTGGAGAGATGGCTCAGTGGTTAAGAGCTGTTCTTGCAGAAGACTTGGGTTCGAATTTCAATGCCCACATGATAGATAACAACCATTCATAACTCCAGTTCCAAGGTTCTGACACCCTCTTTTGTCCTCTGTGGGCATTGCATGACATGGGTGTACTTATACACATGTAGGCAATATACTCATACACATAAAATGAAAATAAATAAATTACTTAAAGATAGAAGGCCAACTCTCCCTCACCAAGCAGTGATCAGCTGCCAATAGTTCCTCAACTAAGCTTGGCTCCCCTCCCCATTTCCCCTTTAGAACTACTGAACCCCTGGGACAGGGTAACTACTTGGTTGGTTAATGAAAGTATACAGTTACACAATGGAATGCTATTTAGCTGTTAAGAAAAATGAAATTATGAAATTCACAGGTATCTGGGTGGACCTGAGAATAATCATCCCCAGTGAGGTAGTCCAGACCCAGAAAAATAAACATCACATGTTCTCTCTCATAAGTGGACGCAGGCTTTGAATCTTTCGGTGGGTGTGTTTCAACTGGAAAATGCTTTAGAGATCAGGAAAACTGGTAAGGAAGGGGCCATGGGAGGGGTTCATGGCAGGGGAGATGGAATGCAGTGATGTAAATGGGAAAGGCAGAAGAGGGACAAGAGGGGAGACAACCAGCACCAAAGGCCTTTGGGAGTGTCACCTGGAAACCCAGGACAGAAGCTTCCTTCAGCACATACCTGTGACTAATCCTCTGAGAAATGAAAATCCAAGCCACTGTAAGAATCAGAATGGCTTCTCCTTTACAACAGAAAAAACAATAAAAGAACAGGCACTGGTGAGGGTGTGGGGAAACGGGAACTCTAAGTGTGGGAAGCACTGTGGAGGTTTTCCAAAAAGCTACAGATAATTCCCATATATTCCAGCAATTGCATTTCTAGAATTGCCCCCGCCCCCAAAGACTTGTTATATACTCCCCAAAGACTTGGAAATAGAAACTCATATACTTGTATGCCAATTTTGTTTTTATTTCTTTATTTTTAATTTTCAGAATTCCATACATGAGTATTTCCACCCTTCCCAGCCCCTATCAACCCCCCCAATGTCCTTCCAGTCCTTTTTTGTCCTCTTGATTATTGTTACGTATATAGAGATACATTCCTAAATGCACACACATATACACAGATGCACACACATATAATATATATATATTATATATATTTAATGAAAGTATCATACATTTACACAATGGAATGTTATTTAGCTGTTAAGAAAAATGAAATTATGAAATTCACAGGTATCTGGGTGGACCTGAGAATAATCATCCCCAATGAGGTAGTCCAGACCTGGAATATATATATATATTATATATATATATATATATATAAGTTACTGAGGTCTATTTAGTTGTGCTCATGTCCCTGCCTACTTGGGATTAGATAACCTTTGAGGGAGCTAGTCCCAGGGGGAAAATGGATTCTCCCTCCCTCAGCACCCATTGATTGCCTGTAGCTCTTCATCTTGAGGTGGGATCCCGTGATGTTTCCTCATCCATCTTGCTTTGCCGTCTGGTTTTGTCATCATGCGGCTCTTGTCAGACTACCATATTGTGGAGACTTTATTGGTGCATCTTCCCTACCATGTCTGGAGTGCATTAACTAGCAGCAGGTGTCTGGCCCCTCTGGCTCTTACATGCTTCTTTCTGCCCCTCACCTACCATGTTCCCTGAGCCTAGTTGTAGAAGTTGTATTGTGATGACTTATACACTAATATTTATACCATCAATATTCTAAAAGGTGTGGAAATAACCTAAATTCTATCAATAGATAAAAGGCAAATTAAATGTTGCTTATGCATATAATATATTTTTATTCAGGCCTGCAGGCTAATATCATCTGATTTATCCTACAATACAAATAAACTCTGAAAGTAGTATCATTGAATAATACAGACATAAACAAAGGTCTGTGGTTCCATTTACATGAGGTACTTACAATAGAAAATTTATAGAGACAGAAAGCAAAATTGAGGTTAGCTAGTTACAAGGACTAAAAGGAGAAAAGCAGGTTATCGTTTAGTGGGTACAGAGTTTCTAGGCTATAGATGGTGATGATGGATACACAACAGTGTGAGGTTATTTGATGTCAGTGTTTTATGTGTTTATGTATAGACTATTGAAAAAATATACTGATATATTATGAATTTTAAAGAGTATAAATATTCCTGGACAAACTGTCAGCCCAATGAAAGGAAACAGCCAGAAATTGACCAAGAGTCCAAGTCAACAGCTTCAGAGAGCGTGGACTGTTTTACCTCTCACTCATCCACCGTCCACCTTTTCTAAGCCTAGGGAACAACCCTGCGGAAGAAGGGGGCGTGGTAGAATGTAAGGGCTGCGATTGGGGTGAATGGTGAAACTACAACTGCATATGTAGTCTGGACACTCATTTGATCAACTTGATTGAACAAACAACCTGTCACCCCCCCACTGGTGGTGGGGCTGTAAGGTGTTTGGGCCACAAGCCTGCAGATAGGTTTTGCCTGAAAAAGAATGCTTGTACTATGGGATTATCACTTATAGCTAAAATATGAAAAAAAAACTGAAGAGAAAGATGCAGGACAGTTATGGCAAGAAATGCATGAATCTGGGATGGGGTGGGGGTGGGGGGAGGGAAAGGGAATAAGCCTGAACTGAAATTTGGAAAATGTATGAAATGACACAAAGCATACAATAAAAAAACTAATTTAAAAAAAAGAGTATAATAGATACTCTATATTTTATTTATCTTATTATTATTTATTTTGGTATGTATATAAATGTACTGCCTGGCATGCAGTGTTTCTGTAAAAGCTTACTTAGTGTGGTCATAGGCCTCCGAAATACGGACTTTTGAGCCAGTCTGTTATTTAATTGAGTGTCTTTCATGGTCCTTCAGTTCTGTGAGTTGTAAATAAATATTTTAATGTTATGGTTTTTTCCTTCTAGTCCCTCTGGTTCAAGATGGAAAACACTGATCTATAGAGCTGAATGATAGACATAAATTAATCTTACATAACATAGGAAGTCATCTAAGGACCTTTCTAGCTGTCTGGATTGCTCTGAACTTCTGAGTTGAATGAAAAGCACCCAGATCTCCTCCTTCCAGCTGAGTTCCCCATCCTGGCTTGTCCTGACAGAGAGGCTCTGATAAGGACAGACACTGTGTCACGAGCTTAGTTTCTTTGCAGTTGACTTTCACCCACTCTACCGAACTTCTTATCCTACCTGCAACAAACACCTCCTCATACCAACAAGTATCAGACCCACATCGCGGTCCAACATCGCCCCACCCATCCTCCTCATAAGGTATTTGACCTTCCCTCCCTCATGTAACAGATCTGGTCCCTGCATTTCTACGGCCACATATGCCATAGTCAGGATGCAAAACTACACTCTGAAATCATTGGTATCCACCTACCCTGAAGAAATGGCACATAGCTCACTGTCATGGAAACATCTTCAGGTCTGTCTATAACCAAGCGCCTTACGATACCACCTTTTGAGTTAGTTTTACATTAATAAAGGACGAGTAATTTATACATTTGAAAATCCATAAAACTCATGCTACTGGTGCTTCTTCTTCTTCTTCTTCTTCTCGTTGACCTTCTTCTTCTTTCTTTCTTTCTCTTTCTTACTTTTTCCTTCTCTTCTTTTTGGTCTATTTTGAGACAGGGTCTCCCTGTAGGCACCCAGCTGTCCTAGAACTTGCTTTGTAAGACGCAGGCTGGCCTGAACTCAACAAAGACCCTCTGCCTCTGCCTCCCAGGTGCTAGGATTAAGGCGTGTGCCANAGATGTTATAAGCCACAGTAAGACCCTGTCATATTTAACAGGGGGGAAAATTGTAATTCATGGATTAACATATCCAAACATGTGTCTATGCTAAAGTAACCTACCATAACTATTAGTGCTGCTTAAATACCTATATATCTAATTGCTTGTTCTTCATTAGTAGGATCGAAAGGTTATTCCTGGACAAACTGTCAGCCCATGAAAGGAAACAGCCAGAATTGACCAGAGTCCAAGTCAACAGCTCCAGAGAGAGTGGACTGTTTTACCTCTCATCCACCTGTGCCCCTTTTCTAAGCCTAGGGAACAACCTGCGGAAGAGGGGGCGTGGTAGAATGTAAGGGCTGCGATTGGGGTGAATGGTGAAACTACAGCAATGTAGTCTGGACACTCATTTGATCAACTTGATTGAACAAACAACCTGTCACCCCCCACTGGATGGTGGGGCTGTAGGTGTTTGGGCACAACAGCCTGCAGATAGGTTTTGCATGAAGGATGCTTGTACTCATGGATTATCACTTATAGCTAAAAATGAAAAAAAAAAACTGAGAGAAAGATGCAGGACAGTTATGGCAGAATGCATGATCTGGGATGGGGTGGGGGTGGGGGGAGGGAAAGGGAAATAAGCCTGAACTGAATTGGAAAAAATGTATGAAATGCACAAAGCATCAATAAAAACTAATTTAAAAAAAAGAGTATAATAGATACTTATTTATTTATTTATTATTATTTATTTTGGTATGTGTATAAATGTACTGCCTGCATGCAGTGTTTCTGTAAAAGCTTACTTAGTGTGGTCATAGGCCTCCGAAATACGGACTTTTGAGCCAGTCTGTTATTTAATTGAGTGTCTTTCATGGTCCTTCAGTTCTGTGAGTTGTAAATAAATATTTTAATGTTATTGTTTTTTCCATTCTAGTCCCTCTGGTTCAAGATGGAAAACACTGATCTATAGAGCTGAATGATAGACATAAATTAATCTTACATAACATAGGAAGTCATCTAAGGACCTTTCTAGCTGTCTGGATTGCTCTGAACTTCTGAGTTGAATGAAAAGCACCCAGATCTCCTCCTTCCAGCTGAGTTCCCCATCCTGGCTTGTCCTGACAGAGAGGCTCTGATAAGGACAGACACTGTGTCACGAGCTTAGTTTCTTTGCAGTTGACTTTCACCCACTCTACCGAACTTCTTATCCTACCTGCAACAAACACCTCCTCATACCAACAAGTATCAGACCCACATCGCGGTCCAACATCGCCCCACCCATCCTCCTCATAAGGTATTTGACCTTCCCTCCCTCATGTAACAGATCTGGTCCCTGCATTTCTACGGCCACATATGCCATAGTCAGGATGCAAAACTACACTCTGAAATCATTGGTATCCACCTACCCTGAGAAATGGCACATAGCTCACTGTCATGGAAAGCATCTTCAGGTCTGTCATACCAAGCGCCTTACGATACACTTTTGAGTTTAGTTTTACATAATAAAGGACAGTATATTCATTTGAAAATCATAAAACTCATGCTACTGGTGCTTCTTCTTCTTCTTCTTCTTCTTCTTCTTCTTCTTCTTCTTCTTCTTCTTCTTCTTCTTCTTCTTTTTGGTCTTTTTGAGACAGGGTCTCCCTGTAGCCCCAGCTGTCCTAGAACTCGCTTTGTAGACCAGGCTGGCCTTGAACTCACAAAGACCCTCCTGCCTCTGCCTCCCAGGTGCTAGGATTAAAGGCGTGTGCCACCACGCCTGGCAAACTGGTGTTATTTCTATATTTTATGAGCCTATATAACACATTCATATATGCATATATTTCTTTCTAAGATGTAGAAATATATTTTATTGGTATTTAGCATCTTAAATTAAGTACGATGTCTCATAAAATATTTCCTCAAAAGAAATGCAGATGTGGAAGGATGGGTAAGAGCACTGGGTGCTTTTTGCAGAGGACCCAGGTTCAATTCCCAGCATCCACATGGTGGCTAACAACTGTCTGTAACTCCAGTTCCAAGGGATTGGATGCCATCTTCTGACCTCTGCAGGCATTGCATGTTATGAATGCACTTACATACATGCAAGCAATACACTCATCTATCTATCATCTATCTATCTGTCTGTCTTTCTGTCTATCTATCTATCTATCTATCTATCTATCTATCTATCTATCTATCTATCTATCATCTATCTATCTATCTATCATCTATCCATCTATCATCTATCTATTTCTATGTGTGTGTGTGTGTGTGTGTGTGTGTGTGTGTGTGTATGCTTCTCATCTACCTGTGCCCCTCTTCTAAGCCTAGGGAATAATTTGCAGAAGAGGGAGTGTGGTAGAATGTAAGGGCTGCAATTGGGGTGAATGGCGAAACTACAGAAATATAGTCTGGACACTCATTTGATCAACTTGATTGAACATACAAGCCCCCCCGCTGGATGGTGGGACCCATGGACTGTGTGGGTTTGGACACAACTGCTTGCAAATTGGTTTTACGTGAAGGATGCTTGTACTCATAAATTATTACTATTGTTAAAAAATGAAAAAAACTGAAAGATGTAGGACAGTTATGGCAGAATGCATGATCTGGGATAGGGTGGGGTGGGGTGGGGGGAAGGGAAAGGGAAATATGACTGAACTGAACTGGAAAATGATGTGTGAAATACATGAAGCATCAATAAAAAATGAAAATTAAGGGGCTGGAGAGATGGCCTAGTGGTTAAGAGCACTGACTGCTCTTACAGAGGACCCGGGTTCGATCCCTAGCACCCACATGGCGGCCGAGAGCCGTCTGAAACTCCATTCCAGGAGAACTCCAGTTCCAGGGGAATCTGAGACCCTCTTCTGACCTCCGCTGCATTGCACGACACCGGTGCACACACCTACATACAGACAGTATGTTCATACACATACCGAAATAAATAAAATTAAAAAAAAGAATCCTTTAAAAAAATGAAAATTAAAAAAAAAGAAGTGCAAATATTTCCTGGGAAGTTGGGGGTCACTATGCCCTGTGGAGTTTTTGCTTGTTTTATTGGGTGTTGCTGCTCTGGGAAATTTGGTCTTCTATCCTTCTTTAGTTTGTTTGTTCTGCTTATAATTGAATATAAAAAATCCTATAAAAACTGTGAGTAAGCCCAGGCGTGGTGGCACACACCTTTAATCCCAGCATTGGGGAAGCAGAGGCAAGTGGATCTCTGTGAGTTCAAAGCTAGCCTGGTCTACCTAGTGAACTCCAGGCCAGCTGGGACTAAAGGGAGACCGTGTCTCAAAAAGACAAAAAAACAAAACAGAACAAACAAACAAACAAAAAACAAAAACCAAACTGTGACTAAACTAGAAGTTTGTTTTCTATAGCTCCAGTGTCCTAAGAGAATAGAGGAAGATAGCTATCATTTCTTATTGTGAGTCTCTTTTTTTTTTTTATTTAATTTAATTTTATTTATTTCTGTATGTGTATGAATGTACTGTCTGCATGCAGGTCTGTGCACCCGTGTCGTGCAATGCCGCGGAGCTCAGAAGAGGGCGTCGGATTCCCCTGGAACTGGAGTTCTCCTGGAATTGGAGTTTCAGACTGTTCTTGGCCGCCATGTGGGTGCTGGGGATCGAACCCGGGTCCTCTGCAAGAGCGGTCGGCGCTCTTAACCGCTAGGCCATCTCTCCAGTCCCGTGAGTCTCTTTTATTTGATGTACTTTCCCATAAGATTAAATCCATTTGGCAAGTCATCACAAGGTACAAGTTTAAGAAAATATTGAACTCTTGTAGTCTCTAGCTTTTATAATATACTGTACCCACAAATGCCTTACACTATTAGTATATTATAAATATGTCTAAATGAGATATTTTTAGGGCTAGGTAGTTGAAACATTACATATATTCCCCCAAGAGAAGTTTATGTAAAAGATATTCAATGAAGTTCCATGCAGCTCTAACCTCTTATGTTTGCAATTTCAAGTCTTGAACTCAACAATCTATGTCAAATTCCTGCCATCCATCACTGATTCAGAGAACTCTTCTACTTTCACAGGCCCAGACTTAGAGAACAATCTAGAGTGCAGTCGATCACAACAGAAAGCATGTTAGTCTACACCCTGCTCTGAAAGGATGTAGAGAGCCAGGGATTTATGGGAATAGGTTCTGTTGCCTGGAGGCATTGGAACTAAAGGGAGTCTGGATAGGGGAAGTGCTGAGGGCCAGGACTTCAGAGGCAGAAGAGAAACAAAAAGCAACCAACAGTGACAGTCCTCGTTTCCAGACACTTTTTCTTGTGTGTGTGTGTGTGTGTGTGTGTGTGTGTGTGTGTGTGTGTGTTTGTTCATGCATGTTTGTTTGACTGTATGCATGTGTTTGTATGGAAGTTTGCATGTATCAGTGATTGGATGTGGATGGGAGTGAATGTGATGTGTGTGTGTGTGTGTGTGTGTGTGTGTGTGTGAGAGAGAGAGAGACAGAGAGAGAGAGAGAGAGAGAGAGAGAGAGAGAGAGAGAGGGATCAGGTGCCTTCTTCAATTGCTCCTCCTCATTTTGCTTACTGAAGCAGGGTTTCTCACTGAACCCCAGAGCTCAGTGACTCTAGCTAGTCAGCTAGCCAGCCTGCTCCAGGATTCCCTGTCTCTGCCTCCTAAGTGCTGGGATTCCAGCTCCCTGCCAAGGCTGCCCAGCCTTTTCTGTGAGTTCTAGAGATCTGAGCTCAGGTTGTCACACTTGGATCACAAACATTGTATCCACTGAGCCATGTCTCCAGACAATTTTCTAACACCAGATTTTCACAGAAATAATTTAGTAGAACTTCAGACTTGAAAAATTATCTGTCTTAGGATATGTGTTAAAGAATAGGAAATAAAGGGCCAAACAGTTCAAATTCTGTGAAGAAATAGACTTACAAGGGAACTTTATGTAATCTTTAGATTGAAAGAATATAAAATCAATAAACAGAATAACCAAATCAGCTAAAACTTTTGTAGTTTGTTCATGACCAATGCAAGAAATATTCATTAATAAAGATTACAGTAACTGGAGCTTTTAATTTTCCAGGGGACAATTCCATAAAAGAAACAAACAGAGAGAGGTAGATAATCTTGATTTGATAATCTTGATTTAATGAATCTTTATTCATTAATCATATTTTTAGAAACTCAGCTACTCAGAATATACAAAAAGGTATGGAAGAGATCTAGCCCATAGGAAGATAATAGAAGCCATATGTGTAATTATTTTTTTCTAGTATCCAAATGAACAAAGTAACTAGAAACAGAGTTTCATTTTGATAATGCAGTCTAACTGTATAAATCAAAAACACTGGGCCAAAGTGTATCATCTAAATGATCAAGGTGAAGATTATTAGTGACATAACTAATCTTTTTATCATGCTTTTCAGAATTTGTGTGCACTGTCTGTAAATACACGTGATTCAAGCTAGCCACATGTTAAATGCTGACCCCTCTATTGGACAGTGTGGGTCTTGAGGCCTCAGTAGGATCACAGAATGTGCACCCTCCACTCTCACACTCAAGAACTCCTGGTTCTGGAAAGTGAGCAAGCTTTAGGCAAAGACTGACCTCAGAGGAAGCTGGGTGGGGGTCAGGGGTAGGGGAAGTTTTCTGTGGAAAAGTTGCAGCTCTCCACCGGTCTGTGAAGGAGGGAGGGAAGATTCCAGAAGACGCAGCAGTCCTGCTATCCCTCTCTCCTCGCTGCTGACTTTGGCTTTCCTTCCCTTCACAGTCAGTCTCCCCAGCAGGTCCACGTGTTATCATTTTTCTCTTAAACACAAACAACTCCCTGACTCTCATCCCTCTATATAGAACTACATAGCTTTTCTTAAACCCAGCGCTGGAGAAATCTGTGTATGTTAATGTTCTCCAAATAATAAACTCTGTTTTTATCCTTGAATTTATTCTAGGTAGAGTCTGGCCCCATCTGTCCTCTGAAACTATTTCTTCAACAGTTACCTACATATGGCAAAATCCAACAGCCAAATGCACATCTTAAGGGATCAGGAGATTTTTAACATCATTTCACATGCTCTCCCAAGAGCCCTGGTACCTATTTACATTTCTGGCCACTCCTTACCTCAAATGCAGGTCTTCTGACATGCCTGCATGCCACAACATTAAGATGCATCCATCTTCCCTCACCCCTGCCTTCCTACAAGCTCCATAGGAGAAGGGATAAGTTTTTGCCAATTTTTATTGAAGCTTTGTGCATTTCATACAAAATTTCCAGTCAAGTCAAGATCCATTCCTCGTTCCTTGCCCCCCAGAGCTCATGCATTCTGTCAAACATGTTTTTCATCTTTTTCTCAGTGTCTTAAAATTTTTGATGCAGAAGTTTACTGTTTTGAGCAGAAATTCACCATTTAAGTCAGTTCCTCGACCCAGCCTTTTGTTGTAGTTGTTGTTCCCTCCAATCTGCATCACTCCAAAATATGCACATATGCATGCCACATATATTTTTTAGCATCTTCAGCTTATGATTTCTTTTTTTTTTTTAATTAGTCAGAAAGATGTCATATTTGAAGACTCCTCCTTGGCAAGCCCAAACAACCATCAGAGAGAAGGGATATTTTTGTATTCCCTTTAGTACTTACTCCCAATACATGTGACAGCATCTGACACATATTTATCCACAGCAGGAAATAATTATCTGGTAAATGATATCATATGGGAAACAGCTGACACATGAAGCCTCAACAAATTACCTGTGAGAAGCACTCTTTAGAAAGCCATTAAACAAATCATCTTTGCTCTTGAGACTTAATGTAAGGTGAGCAAGTTACAATGAACAACCTACATTTCACTTATTCATTCCTGCTAGAAACAAATACACCACCTTTGCACTAAATGTTCAGAGAGGGGTGGGGAGAGTTTAATAGCATAGGATACTTGGCCTTATAGAAAGGACTGTTGGGGCTGGAGAGATGGCCTAGCAGTTAAGAGCACCGACCACTCTTACAGAGGACCTGGGTTCGATCCCCAGTACCCACATGGCAGCTGATGACCATCTGTAACTCCAATTCCAGAAGAACTCCAGGTCCAGGGGAATCCGACACCCTCTTCTGACCTCCTCAGCATTGCACAACACGGGTGCACAGACCTGCATGCAGACAGTACATTCATACACATACAGAAATAAATAAAAAATAAAAAAATAGTTTAAAAAATGCTTAGAAAGGACTGTCAAGTTGGGATTCTCTTATACCTATTGCTGGGATAAATTATGACAGTATGTTTTCTCACAGTTAAATTGTTTTATTGGTTCACAGTTTCATACATTTGTGTAATGAATTTCAGACATTTTCTTCCCACTCTGATTACTCTCACCTATCCCTCTTTTTTTTTTTTTTTTTCTTTCTGGAACTTTCTCCACAAGTGCCCTCCCACCATCATATTTCCTTTATTTATTATATACTGAGTTTAATTAGAACATGGTCCTGAGTGTGGGTGACAGCCTTGTATAACCCGATACCTGTTCTTAAAGCTGGCATGAAGCTGGGAATTATACAGAACGGATGTGACGTCAGCTATACAGAAAGTCAAGAGCCAGGTAAGCTACCAGAGCCCAGGATTCAACAGCCCAGTCCCCTCTGGATGATGAAGGGCTCAAAAAAGAAGGATTTGCTGCTATCTATCAGCGGGGAATGCTTTCGCTCTGTAGGGAGTCAGCCTGGGGGCCAGTAAAGGGAGTATGCACTCGATCCCCCCTCTTCTGACCAGTTCCCCACCCCTCTCTGTATCTCGTGGGCCCGCAGACTCAGTGGAACTTCAAAGGTCCCACGGTGCTGGCATCTGCGTGGCCGTCCTTGTGTGATGCCCTTTGTGGTCGCTCTTGAACCCAACCGCAGCCACATTGTATCCACAGGAGCTAATAGGGGTTACCGGGGGAGGGAGGGGCGGAAGCACTCCTGAGGAAGGTGCAACGTGAAGAAATTCCAGAGCTGGAAGCTCTGGAGCTAAAGGCAACATCTGAAGGATCGTGCCCTTCTGTCCTGGGATCAAGATACTGTAGGGAATCCATGCCCCCAGAAGGGACCACACTAAGGACAGGTGTTGAATACACTAACTCCTCATGAGTTTCAGTTCTCTGCCAGAAGCTTCTACTTCTGCCCAATACAGCTGTCCAGGGAGTTCTCATCACTGAAAAGAGCCTTTGAAGGAGTTCACTAAGTTGCGTCATGCCTGGTAAGATTTAACTGGAATGTCGATTCTTTCCTCTGTTTTATTCCCTTTCCTTTTCTATAGGTTCCCCTTGACAAATGTCCACGGGCCATCACCATGTATGCTCCTATGCCTTCTGTTGCTCTGATAAAACACTGTGGCCAAAATCAACTTGGGCAGCAAAGAGTTTATTTGGCTCAGCTCACTGTCCATCCTGGAGGGAAGCCTGGGCAGGAATTCAAGGCAGGAGCCTGGATGCAGGATCTGAGGCAGGGACCAGGGAAGATCGCTGCTTGCTGGCTGGCTTCTCCTGGCTTGCTCAGCTACCTTTCTTAGACAGTCTAGGGCCCCCTGCCTTCTGGATGACACTGCCCACCTTGGGCTGGGACCTCCCACACCAACTGGCAATTAAGTAATGCCCCAAGGCACTCCCACAGGACAGTCTGATGGAGGAAGTCCCTCAATGGGGTTCCCTCTTCCCAAGTGACAGTCTAGTTTGTGTCATGTCAAGAAATCAGTATCTTGAAATTCAGGTGTGACTATGGATAGTGGTGAAGGGAAAGGAAAGTTCAACCACTCCCAATACTTGAAACTGGGGAGAGTAGATGATCAAAGCCATTAAAAATAGATATTAAAACTTTTGGTTGCCAGGCTGGTGGTGCACGCCTTTAATCCTAGCACTCAGGAGGCAGAGGCAGGCAGATCTTTGTGAGTTCAAGGACAGCCTGGTTTAGAGAGTGAGTTCCAAGACAGCTGGGGCTACAGGGAGAGCCTGTCTTGAAAAGACAAATAAAAAAAAAAAAAAAAAAAACCCCAAAACCCAAAACAAAAAACCTTTTGGTTGTAACAAGTTATATATTCATAGTTTTAACAAATTTAGATATATTTATTTTAATATATGAAAAAAGTGGATTTATGTAATGTAAGGGCAGCTTGGTTTCCAACAGAAATTGGATCTAAGAAGCACCTTTGTTCAAACCAGGTAGGATCAAGGAACCATTTTCATGGATATTAACAATCAGAATAGCAAACATTGTTTACACCTTCCATGGTAGAAACCTGTGGGCTATAATTTTATTAACTATTAAACGTTCTCTGTTTTTCTTGATCCTTAAGAAGCCCACCTGTACTGCACAGCTGTGCATTTTCCAGCCTCCTCTGTAGCTAGCGTAAGCATGGGATGTGGATTCTTCTAGGGAGGCACCCATGAATCAAACTTTAACTTAGAAGGCACCAGCAATAATAATAGAATAAGCCAAATCTGTCAAAATCCTAATCTTTCTGATGCTATTGTGTAGATTGCAATTTCTAGGGGGATTGATATGGTTGGAGAAGCTGCCACTTAGTACTTGCTTTAGTCTAAGTTCAGGTTGATAAAAGAACAAAACTTTCTGAGAGGCAAATAGTGGATTTTGTCTAGAAATTAATGTTGATAGTCTGATACCAAAACATCACTCAGAGAACCATACACTATTTTTAAATGAATGGCTGTAAAATTAGATCCCCCCTTAGGTATCATCCACAAGAAAACACTAATGTCCCTTATCTAATTTAATTCACACTGATTGTTTTTCTCCATGTTTTCCATAGGAGAATAATTCATCCTCCCGTTTCTCTGTTGTGTCAAGACAAATATGCTGGCAAATGGATTAATTCTGAGATAGGAACTGAAGAGTTTTAGGGGTAAGAACAAAGTGCTACTTGAGTTTTTCAGTAAATGACAGTGGGGTTGCAATTGTTTAATGTACATGGCAGGTCACCTGGACTACCTCTTCTTTCTATTGTAAACTCTGCAAATATACCTTCAGTCTGTAATGGATAGAAAAATCTGCTTGAAACTGTCAGTTATTTCAAACCTAAGCTGATGGCATATCAAACAGGAATCAAACAGGATCAAATCCCAGGTAGGTAGGCAGAAGAAGCTTCAGGCCACAGAGTTCTGTGGAGCATAGTTGTCATACCCCTGTGCTATCCACACAGTCCCTCAGACTACTGCTTTTCCAGGCCACCCCATCCACTAAAGCAACCACCGCCCTTACGGCTAGATCATCTCACAGCATGCACTCATGTTATTTGATGATGGAGGAAGATTGAGTCAAACACTCAGGATTAAAGATGAGGTCAGGAAAGCCCCAAAACGATATACAAAAGAGGGGTAGAGTGCATCTAGGAAGAAGTGAGTTAAGAAAGGTCATAAGATACTAGGTGAATGTGATTCCTTAAAATGATAGGCTCATACACACAAAACAACAACAAACTTTAAAGATGAAAAGACATTCCAGGGCATCTGAGTCCTTTCATAGAGCTGAACACACAGTGGTTCTCACCTCCCAAACTTAAAGAGCCTGGTCCTAGTTTCGTTTCTGTTGCTGTGATAAAAGAACCTGACAGAACAACTTTGAGGATAGGTTCATCCTGCTGAGAAATCTATGTCACAGTCTGTCACTCTGGGGAAGCTGAGGCAGGACCTTGAAGCAGCTGGTTGTGTCCACAGTCAGGCACTCACAATTCCTGTCAAGAGCAGACAGAAATGAATGAGTGCACCGTGCAGAGCTCAGCTCTCCTTCTCCACCCTCCACAGTCCTGGGTCCAACCTCAGGGAAGGGGCTGCCCACAGTGGGCTGGATCCTTCCACATCATTTAACACAATCAAGACAATCCCCCACAGACATGCTCAGGAAAACAGTACTGTCACCTAACTAGTTTAATTTATATTGATTTTTTTCTTCATGTTTCCCATAGGAGGAGAATTCATCCATTTCTCCCTTGTGTCCAGATGAGTTTGCCAGATAATCATGTATGGCTGAGAAAAGAACTGAGATTGTTAGGGGTAAGAATGGAACTCTGGAATGACCTAGTACATAATAACAGGGTTGGGATTTCATAGCATTTGAGGCAGGAAACCTTGACAACCTTTATTTCTGTTGTGAAATCCACACATTTAGAAAAGCTAATTACAGTGGTCTATAATGGTAAGAAACTATCAAAATATACCCCGAGTCTGGAGATAGCTAAAAAAATCTGTTTGTTGCCTGTCAAATATTTCAACACTAAGCTAATGAATGTAGAAAATGAGGTGATCAAATTCTAGGTAGATAGCCAGGAGAAACTTCAGGGCACAGAGCTCTGTGGAGCAGACTACTGCTCTCCGAGTCCATCCTGTCCACTATAGCATGCAACCACCAACCTATTGGCTGGATGATGTTGCATCATTCACTCACATTGTTTGATGATGGGGAAAGATTAAGAAGCAAACACATAGGATTAAAGATTATGCCAGGAAAGCCCCAAAATAATATTAAAAAGGGGGGGGTAGAGTGCATCTAGGAAGAAGTGAGTTAAGCAAAGTCATAAGATACAAGATTAATTGTGATTGATTAAAATAAGAATATAAGGATATCAACATTTTAAGTACAATTCCTAAAAAAGAAATACTTAGATATAAATTGAAGAAACTATATACAGGACTTGTATTTTGAAAATTACTAAATACTAGTGAAAAATTTTAAAGTAGGTCATATAAATGAAAAGACTGAAAATTTAGTAAATATATTCATTCTCCTCAAATTGATATATGAATTTGAAATAATTCCTAATAAAATACCAGCAATATCTTTTATAGGTCTTGGTATAACTTATTAAACCTTGTGTGGGAAGGAAATGAGCAAAACAGCTAAATATTTTTGAAAAAGAACAATCATGCTAATTGATTTAAAAAATCATTTTATTTATCATTTTTTATTTCATGTGTATAAGTATGTTGCCTGCATGTACATAGGTGTCCCCTTGTTGTGCAATGCCTGCAGAGGTCAGGAGAGGGTGTCGGAGCTCCTGGGCCTGGAGTTAAGAATGGTTGTTAACCATGTGGATTCTGGGAATTGAGCCTGGGTAATCAACACTAAGTGGTGTTCTTTGAAGAAGGAAAACAGACAAATGTATTGGAATACCCAGTCTAGAAATAGACTGCACAGACACAGCCAACTGATTTTGGAAATGCAGTTGTTTGTGTTTTAAGACAAGGTCTCCCTTGTAGCCCAGGCTCTCCTCCATAGTAATCCTGATGCCTCAGCCTCCCACGTTCCATTACAGTCCTGTGCACTGTGACTAAGCCAGTTGACATCTTTATGAAAATAATTCAATGGAAAAAGTATATTTTTGTCAACAGATGATATTGAAACAATTGGTTAGCCGATTTAAGCCTTCCACTTTATAAAAAGAGTAATTCAAAATTGATCATAGATATAAATATAAAATCCAATATTTTTAGAAAGAAGTATAGAATATATTTGGTACCTGGAATCCAGTGAATAATTCTACACATGCTATCATAGACATGATCTGTTCGTAAGTTCAAGAATTCAGATATCATGAAAATTAATGATACTTTTCTGGGACATCCTGTTAGGAAGATGAGATGAAAAGCTACTATGTGACAGAAAAATGCTTGCAAGCAGCATCCTGTTTATATCCAGAAGATGTTTTTAATACTCTCAAATGTAACAGCCGAGAAAAAAACAATCGAATGTGGTTTATGTCAAAAGTGACTTGTAATGGCCCATTTCACACAAGCATACCAAGTTTCAGTCAAGTAGAAATGGAAACAGACAGCCTTCACAGATCCACCACCTTCTGGGTAGTTGGATGAATATTTAAAACACTATTACTCCTCCCATTTAAAAAAATACCCAAACGAAAAACAAGACAGAACAAGCAACACTGATAACTAGTAAAAGCAAGTTATAGCACATTGTTAAGAAACAAAAAATTCAGAGCTGAAGAGAGGGCTCAGTGTTTAAGAGCTCTGGCTATTATTACAAGAATGAGGGTTCGAATCCCAGCACCCACATGGCTACTAACTCCAATTCCAGGGATCTGACGGCCTCTTCTTACCTCCTTGGGCATTACACAGCATGGGTGCATTTACATACATGCAAGCAATACACTCATAAACATAAAAAAAAATAAAAAGGAAACAAAAAAGTTCAGGGCTAGAGAGATTGCTCAGTGTTTAAAAGCACAGGCTGCTCTTGCAGAGGACCCAGATTTGGTTCCCGGCACCCACAGGATGCTAACACCCATCTGCAATGCCACTTCCAGGGGATCTTGTGCCCGCATCTGGCCTCCGCGTTCCTTACACAACATGTGTTCGCTTATGTATATACAGGCAAGACAGTCACACAAACAAGATAAAAATATAATCAAAAAATTTAAGTGCCAGAGAGATGGGTTAGTAGTTAAGAGAACAGACTGCTCTTACTGTTCAATTCCCAGCACCCATATGGCAGCTAAGAACTGTTTTTTAACTCCAGTTCCAGGAGAATCTGACACCCTCTTCTGACCTCTGTAGTATTATGTGACATGGGTGCCCTCATATACATGCAGTCAATACACTCATACAATAAAATAAAAAATTAAGGAAATAAGTAATTCCAGTGCATCTGAGTCCTTTCATAGAGCTGAACATGCAATGGTTCCCATTTCCCAAACTGAAAGAACCTTGTCTTAGTTTTGTTTCTGTTGCCGTGATAAAATAACCTGACAGAACAACTTTAAGGGAGGATAGGTTCATCCCACTGAGAAGTCTATGTCATAGTCCATCACTCTGGGGAAGTCGAGGCAGGACCTTGAAGCAGCTGGTCACCTCCACAGTCAGGCACTCCCCATTCCTGTGAAGGGCAGAGAGAAGAGGAGTGAGTGTATGTGCACTGCCCATCTCTCCTCCTCCATCTTCCACAGTCCGGGGTCCAGTCTCAGGGAAGGGGCTGCCCACAGTGGGCTGGATCCTCCCACATCAATCAACAGAGTCAAGAGAATCCCCCACAGACATGCCCACAGGCCACCCTCATCTAGACGATGCCTCTTTCCTAGGTAAATTAGATTCCTTTCCTAGGTAAATTAGAGGTTGCATCAAGTTGACAATTAAAACTAATTATCACAAGGCTAATATTAATATTACCATGAAGCCAAGGCCAAATAGGAATTTTTTTTTTTGTCTTTTCAAGACAGGGTTTCCCTGTAGCCTTAGCTATCCTGGAATTTGCTCTGTAGACCAGGCTGGCCTTGAACTCACAAAGACCCGCCTGTCTCTGCCTCCCAAATTTATGTGTTCTCATACTACTTGGATATCTAAAGACTCGTCAACCATTTTCTCGGCTCCTATAAATGCCCGTTGTGCATATTATTACTGCTGTATCAAGTGGCCCTTTAACAAAATAGCTTTTTATTGTGAAATAATATTACAGGTAAGTGACTCAGGTGATTTTTCCTACTGTATTGCTACAGTCCTTTACAACTAGATATGGAACCAGGTTCCTAGAAAACAGCAATTGTGCACATTCAGTACTCCAGCTCTGGCAAATGGCTTGGCACAAAGTTAGCCAGAAACATGATGAATACATTGAGACTATCTATCAGAGGTTAAGTTACTCACAATACAAGAGGACCACAGGGCATATCTTGATGATATAGTATGGAAAAAAATCAGTTCCTGCTCCAATTAAAGGTGTGTGCCACCACGCCCGGCTAGGAATTCTTATTATCATGGATAATTAAGAGACACTTCCTTGTTTTTAAAGTCAGCAAAAGATATAGAGAGACATTTCAATAAATAGGATACAGAGACAGCAAATAAACTTGTAGAAACAACTTCATCATCCGTGTTGAATGGAAGAGCTATGGCTCTGCAGGTACTGAAAGCAAACAGTGACAAAGCCAAACACTGGAGGTGATGTAGATGCTCTGACCCTCCATCAACATCGATGGTGAGAATATAAAAGTGGTACTGCCTCTCTGAAAGATAGTTTAGCAGTCTCTCTAAATAACCAACATCCACTTCCCATTAAACCCAGAAGAGACACTCCTGAACATTTATCCTGTAGCTCTGAAAGCTAGTCAGCTATTTACACATGATTACTCATAACCTGATTTAAAAACGCCATTTGGGTGAATAATTGAACAACCTACAGCTCCATGTGCCATACCGTTAAAAACCTGAATAAAGCCAGGTGTGGTGGTCCATTAATCCCAGCACTCGGGAGGCAGAGGCAGGTGGATCTCTGTGAGTTCAAGCCCAGCCTGGTCTACAAAGTGAGCTCCAGGACAGCTGGGACTAAAGGGAGACCCTGTCTCAAATAGACCAAAAAATGTTAAAAAAATCGGAATAAATTACATAAGTATACTACAGCTCAACGAGGCTCAGCAATATTATGCTGAATGGAAAAAGCCAATGTTAAAGGCACATCCTTAATCATTCCATTTGTCTAACACTCTTGAATCAACAGTGGACTGACAAGTAGATGGAGTAGATGAGTTCTGGGAGTTTAGGGCATTGGTTGAGAATAATCAGAGAAGGTGTCACATGAGGAATGTCTTTGTAGTAACAGAACAGTTTATCTCAATTACATGGATTACACATGGCCCATGACTATACATAAAACATTACATCACAGTTGATGTCCTCTTCCTATAGTTGAGTAAGCTAGTGCCATTCTGGTAGACCATTGCTTTCTTCTTGACTCTGTTTGGCTTATGTGTTTTCTGTTGAGGGTAGGCTGTATTTATGACTAAGAATGATGTTCTTTCCTTCTAGGCTGTACAAATAATGAATAGCCTGATTCTACAGAGCCTGGGATATAACCGGACATTCTTGTTATATACTCAAAGTGTATTTGGAGCAGGAACTGATTTTTTTCCATACTATATCATCAAGATATGCCCTGTGGTCCTCTTGTATTGTGAGTAACTTAACCTCTGATAGATAGTCTCAATGTATTCATCATGTTTCTGGCTAACTTTGTGCCAAGCCATTTGCCAGAGCTGGAGTACTGAATGTGCACAATTGCTGTTTTCTAGGAACCTGGTTCCATATCTAGTTGTAAAGGACTGTAGCAATACAGTAGGAAAAATCACCTGAGTCACTTACCTGTAATATTATTTCACAATAAAAAGCTATTTTGTTAAAGGGCCATTTGATACTGCAGTAATAATATGCACAACGGGCATTTATAGGAGCCGAGAAAATGGTTGACGAGTCTTTAGATATCCAAGTAATATGAGAACACATAATTGTTGGGAAATAGTGGAATATGTCTATTTTATATAAGAAATGAAAAAATGAAAAATTTGTATTAAATTATGCCAAGGAGAATTTGAGAGAAAAGAACAGAGACTTATTAGATATCTTTATAGAATGAGTAAAGTGCCATTATCCTTAAAGATGGCAGCCTACATGAAGGGCAGTGTGGAAAGTGATGTGTCATCCCTCAAAGAAACCCGGAAAGGCATAGGAAAAAGGTTAATAATACACCTGGAAGCACAGTCATTCAACTAGTACTTACTGAGAATGACAGAGAAAGGAGAAAGACAGACAGAGAGAGGGAGAAGACACTGTTCCATGTGGCTGAGAAAACGAGACAAAGGTCCGTGCAAGTTCCTGTGGAGATGTTATCCTACAGTGGAGTGCTGTATCAGAAAAGAAAGGAACCAAGGAGGAGGAGGGTGAGAGAGAGGCTGCACTCGTGGAGGAGAGGCAAAGGGCTTGAGTTATCATTTTAAAAATGGGCCAGCTGAGGTAGAACACCAGAACAATGTACTCCATTAGTGACCCGCTGTTATGTGACAAGCTAGCCTGAAGCCCAGCGGTGAATGACTCCCCACATTCGTTTCCCCTCCTGCACAGCTGGCAGAGGTTTATCCGGTTGAAGCTGGGATGAGGTAGACTGGGCTTCACATTCATTCCAGGTCAGTTCTGTGTGTGCTCCACGCACAGCTCATCCTCCTCCACAGCCCATCCACCAATCCAGTGGCTGCTGGAGGTATGTTATTCCCACACTGAAAGGCAGGAGGCAAGCCTAGTCACACGGCACATCTCAGGCCTCTGCTTAGGTTTAATCTTATACTTCCAAGATAGATCTGTCATGGAGGGAGGTCAAAGCAGGAATTTAAGTCAGGAGGTGAAGCGTAGACCACGGAGAAACACGGCTTACTAGCTTGCTCTGGCTCTACAGCCAGAGCTCAGCCTGATTTTTTAGACAACCATCCCATCTCTCTAACAATCAACAAAATGCTCTCACAGAGAGAGGAAATACCTCAGCTGAGGTTCCTTCCTCCTAAGTGTCTGTATTTTGTGTCAAGTTGACATACACAAAACAAACCAATGAACAAACAAGAAAATCAGAACCAACTCAGTTATTTCCAGCTCAGAGCTTCTAGTCTGAATTTGTAGACTTCATGTGCATGATTTTAGTTGCATAAATAGGCATATATCCTTATATGTGCAGGAAATTTGTGGTATATACACCAAAACATAAAATTATGGTTATTCAAATGCTCAGTTTCAGTATACAATGCTAGATGTTTCTAGGTACTCTTGCCAATTCATATTCCCCGCAGCTAATCAGGGGGACTGCTTTTCCGTATCCTCAGAAATGCTCTTTACCACCAAGATCTTTAATTTTTATCCATACTTGTCATCTTTCCTTTTAACCCAGATGTGGGTGCACATGCCTGTAATCCCAGCCCTTGCGAAGTGCAGGCAGGAAGATCCGGAGTTCAAGCTCATCTTTGATTTTACATAGCTAGTTCAATGCCAGCCTGGGCATTGACACTCTCCCAAAACAATTAGTTTACTTCAGTTTTATTTGCCTTGGTGATTAATTAGGTTAAGTGCTTTTATTTATTGAGTATTCTGAGCTATTTGTCTCATAAATTTTTATTAAGAAACCTGGGTGAGTTTCTTCACATGTACCTATTAGGTTGTCTATTTTTTATACTGATTTAGTGTAGTTTGTATATAGTCTAGATACAAGCTCTCAACACACACACACACACACACACACACACACACACACACACACACACACATTAGTCTGCCAACATCTTTCTAAGCCATACCATTAGGTGGATGGAACAGTGTTTAGTGACTGGCAGCTACACAGTTGTATAAGGCTTTTCTCTCGCAGAACAGTGAACATGAATGCCCTTGGGTTAAACAAATTTTCAATTGTAGTTCAACATAATGAAGCCTTTTCCCTTATGGAGAACACATTTTATGCAATGAAGTATGTCTTTGTAATCCAAGCTCAAAAGTCGTTATTTTTGTCTCTTTGAGACAGGGTCTCCCTTTAGTCTCAGCTGGCCTGGGGCTCTATGTAGACCAGGCTGGCCTTGGCTCCCAGGTGCTGGGATTAAAGGTGTGGGCCACACTACCTGTCTCAAAAGACATTTTTATATTAGGATCTTAATCACTTTACTTTTTATATTCAGATTAACAATATACCTAGAATTTTTGTGTGATTATTTTATACTTAAATATGTAAAGTAAGGCTTGAATACTTTCTAACTGTTGCTTTCTATTCATGAAACATTTCACATCATATTAAAAATACTTGACTATGGATCGAGCAATATATAATAACTAGTAGTAAATTCATTAATTGGGTAAATTTTCTTATGTTTACCTTAGAGTTTCAGCTAAGTATGATTGACAAATCTAGGTAAACTCTAATCTTCCTTTCCCATAAAATCATTTCAATGTGGCCCTGGATCCTGTTTCTAATGCATGTGTTATGTGACTGGTTAGAAACTTCATAGCTCTCATTGTTGTCAGTGGAAAAGCTTGGATTATTTCTTGGTTGTTTTCTTTTTTCTTTTTTTTTTAAATTATTTTTAAATTTTATTTATTTCTGTATGTGTACGAATGTACTGTCTGCATGCAGGTTTGTGCACCCGTGTCGTGCAATGCCACGGAGGTCAGAAGAGGGTGTCGGATTCCCCTGGAACTGGAGTTCTCCTGGAATTGGAGTTTCAGACGGTTCTCGGCTGCCATGTGCTGGGGATCGAACCCGGGTCCTCCGCAAGAGCAGTCGGCGCTCTTATCTGCTAGGCCATCTCTCCAGCCCCTCTTGGTTGTTTTCTTCACAGTCCCACTAAGGGTGATCTTCTCATGTTACAGTATTCTACGTTCTGTTCTCTTTAAGCTTATCTTTACAAATGATGACTGGAATTAACAGATGTGGTCTTTTCTTCCAGTTTTGCATGTCAGGCAGTTGTTCAGTAGTGCTACAGAAGAAACCTGCAAATAAACTGGTAAGTCAGTAAGCATGCAGGAACTCTGGATATTTTTTTAAAGTTTTAAACTTATTATTTTTATTTATTTTATGTGTATGGGTATATTGCCTGCATGTATATAAGTGCACCCATGCCATGCAATGCCCACATACGTCAGAAGAGGGCATCAACTTCCCCTGGAACTGAAGTTCTAGATGGTTCTTAGCTACCATGTGGGTGCCAGGAGCTGAACCTGGGTCCTCTGCAAGAGCAGCCGGTGCTCTTAACCACTGAGCCATCCCTTCAGTCCCAAGAGTTTTAATTGCCAATAAAAGTATGAAACTTACAAAGAACAAATAAGAAATTTTTTAAGAAAACAAAGAAAGCCAGTGAGGACTCAGTGTGGCCTCTGAGGCATTAGATATCCTCCAGAAACTGTTGGGAGAGTAGATATTCAAAATATATGGAATGTGACTTTCCGTCACATTATGACCTACAAAAATGCATGCACTCCAATGCATTGTATGAAAATTTAAAGAGTCAATAAAATATTGTTTAAAAAATGCATGAACTCTTATAATTGGAATGTTTGCTGTATAGTTCATTAGTTGTAAAATAATTCAAGTGAGTTCAAGATAATCCAGGAAGTTAGTAAATGAAACACACATGTGACTGATTGTTCTATGCTAATTAAAATGCCAGCTGCGGGCAGAGGGTATCGCTTAGTGTCGAAGTGTGGGTTTAACATGTGCCTGGGGTTTCCTTCCCAGCATAGAAAGAGCCAGGAATCATAACGTAGAAACATGAGTACCTCTGTTCGTGTGCCTTTCTCATGTGTGAGAGTGTTTTTGTGTGGTGCAGGTATGAGGTATGTGTACATCTGTGTGTGTGTGTGTGTGTGTGTGTGTGTATGTGTGTGTGTGCTGGTGCGTGTGTACATGCAAATAGAGAGGCCAGAGAGGATTTCAGTGCACTATTTTTTTTTTGTTGTTGTTATTGTTTTGGTCTTTTCGAGACAGCTCTCCTGGAGCTCACTATGTAGACGACCAGACTGACCTTGAACTCCCAGAGATCCGCCTGCCTCTGCCTCCTGAGTGCTGGGATTAAAGGTGTGCCCCACCATGCCCGGCTTTGGTGCACTATTCTATCCTGTTCTGCCTCATGCCATTGAGACAGGATTTCTCACTGAACAAAGGGTGAGGCTGGCATCCACAAAGCCCCAGAGATCCTCCTCTCTGCTCCCACGGTTTGGGCGTACTGGCACATGTGACCACCACTGAGCTTTTCTATGCATTGTGGGGCAAGAACTCTCACCCATGGATATATCACTTCAGTGCCCTAAATCATTTCTTTAAAAAGACATAAATGACTTACCTACTCATAAGGACATGGAACGTAACTAAAAAGAATTACCGTGAGCTAGAGAGATGGTCCAGCGAGTAAAGCCATCTGACATCAAACCTGAGGACCCGAGTTCCACCCCCAGGAGCCACATGTGGAAAGAGAGCTGGCTCATGTAAATTGTCTTCTGATACACACACGCACGCATGCACACACATGCACACGCAAATGCACACACATACATACACACAGAGAGATAAATAAATAAATGTAAAAAAATAAGCTGTTTGAAAAAAAAAAAGAGGGTTGGAGAGATGGCTCCGTGGTTAAAAGAAAGAACTGGCCGCTCTACTAGAGGATCATGGTTCAGTTCCCAGCACCACCCATACAGCAGCTAACAAGTGTCTGTTATTCCAGTTCCAGGGGATCCAACACCTTCTTCTGGCCTCTGTGGGTGCTGCATGATGTGGGTGCACTTACATGCAAGCAAGTGAAACATTCACATACATAAAAATAAATAAAATGAAAACAAATAAATAAGGAAAAAGAGAGAAGATAAAAAGAATGAGTGGGAAAACAGACCATATATGGAATGAGAATAGAAGAGGAAATGCCTAAAACAGAAGTTCAAGAAGAAGAGAAAGACACTGGAGAGAGGGTCAGTGCCGTAAGCCCCTGCAGATCACCCCTGTTTGATTCCCAGCTCTCACACAGTGGCTAACAACTGTCTTTAATTCCAATCAAAGGCAATCTAACACCCTCTTCTGACCTCCACAGGCATTGCATGACACAGGTGCAGTTACATACATGCAGGAAAAACACTCATACACAGAGAAGGCAGATTTACAGATAACAAAGGAAAATATCTAGAGAAAAGGTAAATAGCTAGGTACAAGATTGTCAATGGGTGTTCAGTCAGATACAATTGAAGGCTACACCTGGACAAATAAACCATTAGGTGTCAAAGCCAAGAAGGGGAATCTGAAAGGATCAAGAGAAAAAAAAAACCCTCATTCCATAGAAGAACGTTCTGATGAGGATAATAGCAGGGTTCTTGGAAGAAACTTAAGTGTCCTAATAGGAGCTAGATGACACATTCAAAAACCAAAAGTAGGGGAAAGAGATGATTTAGCATGGGAAGTCACTGTCTGTCAACTCTGATGACCTGAGTTTGATCCCCATGACTCAAATGGTGAAGGAAAGAGCTGACCCCCCTCCCCCAAAATTGTCTTCTGACCTTCCCAAGTAAGTCCTGGTATATGCACATAAATAAATAAATAAATAAATAAATAAATAAATAAATAAATAAATAAATAATTATTTTAACTCATTGTGAATCACTGTCAGACTTGACTGCTGTGATCCAAAAGCTGATCTACAGTATCTCCGAGGTAAGCCTATATTGCATATCTCAAATACATGTAGAATAAAAGTTGATTAAAAACAATTTGGAATAAGCAGTCAGTACACTTAAAATGAAAACCACATTTAAGCTAAATGCAAAATTAGATGCTTTAGAAGCAGGGGTTGCATAAAAAAAGTTAACTGCCGGGCATGGTGGTGCAAGCCTTTAATCCTAGCACTTGGGAGGCAGAGGCAGGCAGATCTCTGTGAATTCAAGGCCAGCCTGGTCTACAAAGTGAGTTCCAGGCCAGCTGAGACTAAAGGGAAACCCTGTCTCACAAAAGACCAAAAAAAAAAAAAAAAAGGTTAACTGAACAGGTTAGGGGCAATGAATAAGCAACATATCAGAAATGAGCCGTGTAAAAAAGATAACTGAGAAAGCCAGGGAAAGTAAGCCAGTAAGCAGCATTGCTTCGTGGGCTCTGCTCCCTTCCTGCCTTCACGTTCCTGCCTTCACGTTCCTGCCTTGGCTCCCCTTGGGGATTGACTGCACTATACAAGCCCAATAAACCCCTTTCTCCTCTAATTCCCTTTTGGCCATAGTGTTTATCCCAGCAACAAAAAGGAAGCTGTATCAGTCAGTAACAGTGTGCATGCACAACATGTGCTCAAATTTATTTACCATTATTACGGAGCTGTGTAGTGTAATAAGTCAAGACAAAAAAACATCTCAAGGGCATTGAGATTGGAGAATCAGAATGCATTCTTCATTCACAGATGTCGGAAGCATGCTAAGGTATCTTAAAAAGTCCACCAAAATATCTGGAATTAGTGAGCTAATTTATCAGTGTTGCAGAATACAAGTTGCTTATATGAAAAAAATCAATTTGGTATCTACATGATTTGTTTATACATTCACCTGTTGATGGAACGGATACTGTTTTCAGGGTTCACCTCTCACAAATAAAGCTACTAGGAACACTCACCTGCAAGTCTGTATACAGCATATTCCTTATTTCTCTTATGTGTGTATATTTGTCTTTTCTTCAAAATTGACAAATAGTTGCCCATAGTGTTTGTGACTACTACATTTATTTTATTATTTATTTATTTATTTATTTTTATTTATTTCTATATGTGTATGAATGTACTGTCTGCATGCAGGTTTGTGCACCCATGTCGTGCAATGCCGCGGAGGTCAGAAGAGGGTCTCAGATTCCCCTGGAACTGGAGTTCTCCTGGAATTGGAGTTTCAGATGGTTTTCGGCCGCCATGTGGGTGCTGGGGATCGAACCCGGGTCCTCTGTAAGAGTGGTTGGCGCTCTTAACCGCTAGGCCATCTCTCCAGCCCCGACTACTACATTTATGCCCATGCCCTCACCACTAGAAACTAAAACAATTGCTCTTACTTGTTGAGTTCCGATAAACTTTGGCCAGATATACTTCATGTGTAAAAACACCATCTGCAATGAAGTTGCTTCATAAAGCTCTTTTTGCAAATAAGAAAGAAGATACTGAGGATATCAACAATGCTTCACCTGAAACAATGCATATAGCTGGCAATTCAGCAAGCATCTCATCTTTAAGGACTGAATTACCTTGTTACAGATAACTAAAAATGAATTAATGAATATTTTAATTTGGTGTTCTTTCTTTTTTCAAAAATTTTTAACTCATGATTTGAAAATTTCATCCATGTATATGGTGTATTTTGATCATATCCACCCTCAACTACCTCCTTCCAAAGTACCCAAGAACTTTTCAACCAACCTCCTTGTCTAACTCATATTGTTATTGTTATTATTATTTATTGACCCCTAAGTCCAGCTAGTGCTAACCACATGCACAGGCCTGGGGCTGTCCACTGGGCTGTGGACAACCAGACAGCTGCCACAGCCCCATGGAGAGCCGCCTCCCGCTCCTTCAGCAGATCGACTGCCATGGCTGCGCTACAGCGGCAGTTCTCAGGAGGCGCTCCTCCATCCGTTTGGAATTCTGACTGGCTTCATCCTGTGCAGGGCTTGTCAGGCAATCGGCTGCTGTGAGGTGGTGTGTGCATCAGCCACGTCGTGTCCAGAAGGCCCTTTCAGAGCTCTCTCCATGTTCCGGGTCTTAGAGTCTTTCCCCTTCCTCTTCCCAGTGTTCCCTGGGCTTTGGATTGCAGGGGGAGGTGGGTGACATGGATGACCAGCTGTGGCTGAGCACCCACAATCCCTTACTCTCAGCACAACTCTCAGACCAGTTCTGTGTCTCCACCTTCACCGCTGCCCACTGCAAAACCTTGTCCTACCAGGGGTGAGAGTAGCACAAAACTACAGACATAAACATAGTTAGAATGAAGCTTGACAACATGACCATTTAATGAATGGCACACCACAGTAGGTTCCTCACTCCACAGCCTGTGATCTCTCCAGTCATGAGATTTGATGATGTTTAGGGTACCAGACATAAACCCCCACCACTCCCAGAACAGGCCTTGCATCCAGCAAGACCCTGGTGGGATAGTTACCCCTAACTATCATGCCATGTGCCACTACTGCACCAGGGGGCAGAACTGGCCTGGCAGGTTGCTGTTACAGCATGCAGGGACCAGCACTGGTTAAGACCATTGATGTCTTTGGACCCCTGGGCAGCCTGCATAGCACCATGCAGCAGTGTGAAAGCTGGTCAGCAGGGAGTTCCTGCTTGGTTTGAGATTGATTTCTCCATGTCTTACATTGGTTGTCTTTCTGTAAGGAAGACTAGTTCCAGAAGACTGAAGGAACTGAGATCAGTGACCAACATATAACAGTTTAGATAAACACACTTGTCCTTTAGATGGGCTTCATAAACCAACAAGTTAAATTGTCATACTTATCATCTAATTTTATTATCTGGAAATAAATGTCTGTGAATTGGATGAGGAAATAAGTAAAAGGAAGAAGTCTCAATAGCACATGAAATGACGTGTCACCTCTCTGACGTCATAAGGGGATAAAGCATGAGGTTGCAGCATGTCATAAACATGCACTGTCTGCAGTACAAGCTGACAAGTATGTGGTCTATGGAATGACCTCTAACAAGTTAGCCCCCTTCACCATCAAGAAAAACGTCCTCCTGTCTAGCTAGAAAGCACCTGTGTTTCCAAGAAATTCCCAATAACTCACCTTCCTGCTCTCTAGGAACCACAATGACATCCTGGAACATTAGTCTCAAGTCATCTAAAACTGTGTGGTTGGTGGATTTGTCTATATCATGGCCAGGTTTTTCAAATTCCATTCGCATTTAACATGGACTTTGTCTTCCTGGATAATCTGAAAAATATTTCTAGTGCAAAGACCATTTCTTCCTCTTTATTGAACAGCACAGAATCAGTTTTGATATGTTGCTAGTGGAGAAATAAATATAAGCTTGCTGTATCAAAAGTTTTGTTATTTCCCAAATTGTCTGCTTCTATTAGGGTCCTAAACAATCTGCAGTTGTGATAGTCTTCTTAATAATCTTATTATTCTAGACAGATTAGAATTTACAAAAAAATCTTCTACCTGAATACACTTGCCAGAGATGAGTATGAAATAATTTCCAATGTGAGGTGATACTTTTTATCTGTTCCAGATGGCCTGGTGTAACATCACAAACATTCTAAGTGTCTGCATAGCAACAGTTGGTGTGTTTTTGTTATCACTCGAGCTGATTTATACTTCAAAATTAAAAATTTCTTTGTGACAGCATGTAAGGATCTGGTTTGTGAGGAAATTCCATCATGGTTTTAGAATTATGTCTTACATTCTTCAGTGAAGATCATAATATTTAAAGTATTCATTAAATCATTAAGGTTATCCTCATAATTAGTATTTGTAATCAATGTAATGCAAACTATATATTATGTTTCTAAGTCTTGAGCAGCCCAAAGCAAATAATCAAATGAAAAGTACCATAACTATTAATGCAGATATTTTGAATAATGAAGCACTACATTCAGCAGTGGACTCTCCTGGTTTCTGTGACATATTGCTGACTGGAAGTTCAGTCATTCCAGGTATCCACCAGTCTTTGGCCAGTTCTCCACAGGCCTGGAAAGATCGAGTTCATTACAGCAAGAAGGAAATGGCATTCTATGGACTAGTAATAGCTGGGAATTTATGGTCAGTGCAAGTGCTGTAGTCCACAGACAGTGAAGGTGAATTCTGCCTGTGTGTATAACTTTAAGGTATGTGTGTCCAGGTCCACGTGCAAAGACCATGTTGGGCACCTTTGTGCTTCTGCATCTGTTTGTTAGAAGGTTCATGGAAAACCTTATAAAGCTGTTTGTGTATCTGTGGTCCCTTTGCTGATGGGACTCTGGACATATGTACAGGAATCTTCACGGGATTGGTATAAAGAGAAAGGGATAAAAGGACCAGGAAAAGGAACTCATACCATGGAAACGACATTGGAATCTGAATTCCTGGGTGTCAAAGTATTGTCTAAGGACTGTTGTCCTTCTGTCTGTGCCCAAGTCTTGGCAGAAAATAACACAGACCTAGAAACTAATTTTAAAATTAATGCCAGTGGTAGTTGACTGTTTCTAGCCCAAGAAAGAAAATGCTTGCAACTTCAACATCTAGGAGTTTTGGCTAATTAACTAGTCCAAAATACTTATTGGTTTGTATTTTGCCACTACATCTTATTTCTCTGTAGCTTGGAGATAAATTTTACAGTAAATCAATACAGACATAGATATAAACTATAACTCAGATTCAATAAAAAAGGAAGCTCAGAAATAAATATTAAGCTACTTTCTGAAGGGTAGAAAGTCTACCCTTCAGAAAGTAGCTTAATATTTATTTATTAAGAGTCTAGTCACTTGAGAAGCATTTATTCTCATCAAGGCTAGTGGACATTCCAAGTTACTTTACCACATAAAATGGGATTTTAACAGAAATCAACTCAGTGACACCTGAAAGGGTCATTTACTGCCATAGAAATGGCTAATCTTCTGTGGTGCATAAGCTAAATGACACCTTAGGATGGGGTCCTAAATAAATATATGTGTCAGGATATTGCTTAGCATTACACTAACATAATAAGAATAGTTTGCTTTATTGAACAATCCTTCAATGATGGTCTTATTTCTGGGACCACTAACACTCATGCTATTCAGAGTAGTGAATCTAAGACCTTCTTCATGAACCTTTCAATGTTGACCCTGTTGAGTTAGTCAAAACAATGTAAGGCAATGGCCCATATTGATAGAGTGTTTCATTGGCCCATAAATGTACCCATAATTTCTACTAATATAGTTGACCTTACTAATAAATGGTGTCAAGATTCAGCACTGGTTTGAATAGTGTGTAATGGCCTTTTCACAGAAGTTCTTTGAATACTTATTTTTGTGCCCAGTTCAACTACCCTGTGAGGACAGAGTCTCTTTCTATGGTTTATAGTCTGAGGCTCAATTTCAGGAGGACCCAGAAACCCTGTGGTTAATTCAGCGTAACCCAAGGACATATCAGCCCTTGACTTGAACCCAGGTTACAAAGCCACTTCCTTCTCCAAGTTCCTTTTTAATATCACTTACTAAACAATAGGGGAAATCACAATTGTATATAACCTCCTCATTAAGTAAATTCTATGACACCAAACCTCAAAAGAAAAGGCATCATAATTCTACAGTCTCCAGAACCTTGTCCTCAAGAAAAATTGTGGCTTCTATTCACAACAGAAAGGAAACACACCATTGATTCCCATTTTCCTTTTCACAGAACTGAACAATTCATTGTGGTAAATAATTATCAGATATCATTATGATTAATATATATATACATATATAAGGGGCTGGAGAGATAGCCTAGTGGTTAAGACTGCTGACTGCTCTTGCAGAGGATCCGGGTTCAATCCCCAGCACCCACATGGTGGCTGAGAACCATCTTTAACTCCAGTTCCAGGGGAATCCGACACCCTCTTCTGACCTCCGCAGCATTGCCTGACATGGGTGCACAAACCTACATGCAGACAGTACATTCATACACATAAAAATAAATAAAAAATAAAAATATATACATATATATATACATTTTAAGCTGGTGAGAGTAGATGATACAGTGAATCATTTTTATTTTTCTTATTTCTACAAAGAACTACAACCCTATAACTTTTAGCACTAGAAAGTAATGAGTCTAGAAGCTGTTCTAGATTGCTTTCTGTTGTTGTGACAAACACCATGCCCAGCTGAGCGAAGGAAAGGGTTTATTTCAGCTTACAATTCCAGGTCACAGTCTGTCATTGGGGGGACTCAGGCCAGGAACTCAAGCAGGAGCTGAAGCACAGAGCATGGAGGTACCCTGTTTCTGGCTCACTGTCAAACTCTCTGTGTCTTGCTCTTTACTAGTGTTCTCACACAACCCAGACCCACTGGACTAGGCATGGGTCTACCCACAGTGGGCTCAGCCCTCCCATATCAATTACCAATCAAGGCAATTCCTCGCAGGCCATTCTGATAGAAGAAATTCTTCATTTGAAGTTCCTCCTTTCTAGGGAACTTGAGATCCTCTCAAGCTGACAATATTAGCTAACTGAGCCAGGGGCCTGCCTCCCTTTCCTATTTAAGAGAATAATTTCAGCAGTGTTGGCATTAATTCTTTGAAGTTTTGGTAGAATTCTATAATAAATCTACCTTGACACAGAGTGATTTTTCCAGTTGCTTTGATCTCATTGTTAGTTAGGGGTTTGTTTAAATGATTTATTTTGTCTTGATTTAATTTGGGCATACCATATATGTAGGAATTTCTCCATTTATTTTAGATTTTTCCAATATCATAGAACATAGACATTTTAGAATTTGTTGTAATTTTGTTTCTAAGTTCAGTAATTTTTCTTTCTTTTTTAAAAAATGTTTATTTATGTCTGTATGTGTATGAATGTACTGTCTGCATGTAGGTCTGTGCATCCGTGTCGTGCAATGCCGCGGAGGTCAGAAGAGGGTGTCGGATTCCCCTGGAACTGGAGTTCTCCTGGAATTGGAGTTTCAGATGGTTCTCGGCCGCCACGTGGTGCTGGGGATTGAACCCGGGTCCTCTATAAGAGTGGTCAGCCCTCTTAACCGCTAGGCCATCTCTCCAGCCCCAAGATCTCTGAAGTTTTTGATGTAGACACAGTGCTATAAGTTTCTCTTAAGGCTGCCTTCATTGTGTCCCATAGATTTCCAATGTTGTGTTCTCATTCTCATCCAATTCTAAGACCTTTTAATTTCCTTCCTAGTGTCTTAGTGACTCAGTTATTCAATAGCATGTTGCTTAGTATTCATGAGTTCATGTACTTCTCTATAATTTTTATTGCTTTTGAATTCTAGCTGTATCCCACTGTGGTCAGATAGAAAACAGTATGTTATTTCAGTTTCCTTTATTTTTTCAAGACTTGCTTTTTGTCCTAATATGTGACCAATTCTGGAGAAGGTTCTGTGGGCTGCTGAGAAGAATATGTATTCTTTATTGCTTGGGAAGAATGTTTTGGAGACATCTTTGAGGTCTGTTTGACACTTACATTAACCTCTTTATCATCAAGTCTCATGGACACTGTAGAAGAGGAGGCAGGAAGAATTTAAAAGCTGAAAGATGAGGACAAGAGTTGTGAAATGCTGTCTTCTAGACATGACAAGGCTATCACAAACACAAACTATTAGCATATGTGGTTACCTGTGCAAGACCTACACAAGGTGAAACCAGGCATAATTTCAGTATAGCCGTGGTAGATGATCTCTAAGCTCTGACCTTACTGAAGAGCTATTGGCAATGGATAGATGCTGGAGAAGGGGAATCACTCTTCTTTGAGAATGTGGCTTTGTATGTTTCCCGTGACCTGTGAACATATGGCCAGCACTGCTAACTGGACTTAGAGGGCCATCAAAGTTAAAAGAGAGCAAGTTGGGTGAGGGGCATGTTGGGAAAGGTTGGAGGGAGGAAATGATGTGTAGGTAAGATCATATTTCACTATACACATAAATGAAATGAAAAGTGAAGTTTTCAATGTAAAGAGTGTGTATTTTCTGCTGCTGCAGAGCACTGGGAGGATGCTTTCAGAGTACATGTGCCTCTTCAGCATCCTGGAGATTCTTGTGGCAGCTTTATCTACAGAGTGGATATACAGAGCAAAATTTAGAAAGTCAAACAGTGAGTTCATCATTTCTTCTTTTAGGGAAGAGAAGCTGCTGTGTCTGTGAGGTGCCCTCTTTAAATACTTAATGTGTTCAAAGGAATTAAGCATCAGTAGTGTCATCTCTAAATGGAGATTGTAGGTAGATGGAAACAACCTGCAGTATCTACTGTGCGCTAAACGACTCTCTCTTTAATTTGCCTATCTAAAGTAAGTGAGTTGAGGATGCAGCTCAGCACTAGGGCATTTGCATGGCTTTAGTGAGACCCTTGGTTTGGTCCCCAGATGAAAAACATAAAAAGACGAGGGACAACTGGGAATGGAGGATGGTTGTGGAGACACAGGTGCTTGGTTTATCCTCTATGCACAAGACAAAAATAGTAAACATCTACAGGACATTTCTGTCTCTCACACTCAAAAGTGAATATGGTAAAGAACATCTCTAAATCTCTGCTGTTTAATTCAACACATACACATACAAATAAACAAACAGAAAAGCTTGGTCTCTACCTAGCAATATGGGAGTCCTGATCTTAAACTTTGAGTCCACAAAATGTAGAACAAGCTGAACATCAAAGTGCAGGATGTTCAGTGTCCTCAGAAATGAACGGTTTTGAGTAGCTTATGAGCTAGAAAACTTAGTGAGAACATTTTTCCAGTAACGGTACTTCCTACTTCACCAATGCCTAGTCCTTCAGGTCAAAGGCTAACTTGATCTCTCTTGAGCTACATCACTACTCAATCAGAAAATGCTGCTGAAAGCTACCTCTCATTTTCCTCCTAGTGGCTGTTCCTCAGGCTCAGGAGTTTGGATGAATGAGGTCATAAGGAAGCCCCCCATGCCCCATGAAGGAGACCATGGTTTTCCTGCAGAACCTAGGCCCTGTGCAGAGGGAGGCTTAGGAAACCAGTTCTCCCCCATGTTACCAGGGCCTAATCTCACCAATTAGGCCTCAAACTGGCCTTTGAGCTGACGACTCCCTGTCCTCAGGCTTCTCTTCTGACCCTGGACTTCTGATTTATACCCCTACAATTTCCCTGTGGCCTCTGCACATGTATTCCTGCCCATTGATTTGTAGCCCAACCATTTCCAACCACAGCAATGCAGGGTCTAGATCTTATGGCTGAGTCTCTAAGGCTCAAATTTTCAGTTTCTCTCCAGAGATTTTTGTTTAAAGGCTGCGAGTCACCTGAAAATAGCAGGTCTGTTCACCTCACATAAAAACGCATTTCCTTATCTCTTTTCTGTTTCAGAGCAGTACCATTCTCCTAATTGCCTTGGTCAGAAAACTAGGAAATATCCCCAAGTTAAAAATTGAAATAAGCGGTCAAGCCTTGTTATATAACTCCTGAAATTTATGACGGAATCCTCTAACTGTGGTTCACACCTCTGCCCTCCTTTTCCATCCTGTGTAATTACAGTTCATGTAGACAACATAGTATTATGGCTTAATATTTTTGCACATCATTCATTTATACTTTAACACCTATCAGCTTGCTTGATACCAGTTCCTAACATCCTCCCCCACAAACACTGTACCCCAGCTTCATCAGAAGGCTCACGATTTCATGAACATGACTTGTTTACTTTGCCTTCTTAATTTGTAGAGAAATTTCCCTAAATAACCTCTATTTGGAATTACTCTGATTCAAGTAAGAATGGAGAGGACATTATCAGATGAAATGTTTCCTTGGATTTCTCAGTTTCTTTCTCTTCTGCATTGATACTGCACAAAACACTGCCTCCCTTTCAAGTCTATGCGTGTGTGTCATTTCAGGGGAATGGGGGGTCCTTGTACCTAGATCACGAAATTTTCCTTAGCTAAAGTACGGAAATATGGAGTTGAGGTTCTAGAAACCTCAGGCTTCCACTTTAAAAGTACATGTCTCAGCCGGGTGTGGTGGCGCATGCCTTTAATCCCAGAACTCTGGAGGCAGAGGCAGGCGGATCTTTGTGAGTTCAAGGCCAGCCTGTTTTACAGAGTGAGTTCCAAGACAGCTGAGGCTACAGGGAGACCCTGTCTTGAAAAGACAAAAAAAAAAAAGGACATGTCTCTGCTTAAACATAAAGTAACAAAACACATATGCCTCATTCCTAATTCTCTGAACAGAATGAAGAGAAAGTAAGTGGACTGAGCATACAATAGCATAGGTTCCCAGTCATACAAAATAAAATCTAAATGGAGAGGAGAGGAAAATTGAGAAGAAAAGGGGAAGGGATTGGGAAAAGGTTAGGAAAAGAAGGGCAGGAAAGAAGGAAACCAAAAATGATTTAAAAAATGCTTTGGACTGGGGAGTGGATCTTAGGGCTAGAATTTTTGTTCAAGGTTTTATTTGTCTAAGGCTTGATGATAAAATTATTGCTCTTAGATTGCTTTCCAAAATGCTACTAAGGTTGTGTAGTTCTTTTTGGTAGAATACATTTATGAGATATTTCCCAATACCCAACATCCCCCAGGTTCATGGCAGAATGTGATCTTTTCCTGCATGTTAAAGAATCACCATGACCTTAGTCAAAGAGAAGGTCCAGGGCTGAACGGAGAACTCCATTTTGTTCAAGAGACTGCTTGGAAAATGGAATTTTATTGAGTCCATCTCTGTGTTTCCTCTCCTCTATTTCACTAATAAAAATGGACAGTAAATGAGTATGTGTGTTCTCTGTGTGGGAAATTCAGGTAAATTTATTCCATGGGCATAAATTTATCTCATATTGAATCTGGTCAGCCCAAGTTAAAGAATTCTTCTATGCTGAAGAAATCCTAGGAATGGGCACATATTTTAGAGTGGGCAGGGTATCTAATATTGACAAGGTGAAGCAGTGCTGAGCCCAGGAATTGACTTCATTGTGAGAAGGAGAATAAGCCCCACATGTCAATGCAGCCAGCTTAGCTCTAAGCATTACCTCTAAGAGTTCTTTCTTCCTGGAGTTATAAATGACGCATAATTTATCTACAGTGCGGAGGGTGCATTACAGGTGTAATTAGACAGCATGAATAATGTCTACAGCATTTCCTTCTACAAAGTCTGTCTTCTGAAATATTTTATCCTTTTGCCCATATTTTTGCCTGTTACTTTTTATACTTTGAATTTTATAAATTCTGAGAAATTGTTTTTCTGTAAGTATTCTGTTGTATCTGTAAAGACCTTTCGTGTTGGTCATCTCTCCAGTCCTGTGACAAACACTGAACAACAGTTTGTGAAGAGGAAAGGCTTATTTGGTCTCAGGGCTGCAGAGGTGGCAGTTCCCAAATGGCAGCTCTGTTCCTGTTGGGCCTGTGGAAAGGCTGAAGGTCAGGACGAGCAGCATGCCCTGAACAAAGTTGCTTGCTTCATACATGTTCATACATGTTAGGAAGGAGGTGCGAGGATGGGGTGGATGAACAAGGCTCGAAATACCCCAGCGACCTAACTTCTTTCTACTTTCCCCATCTCTTAAACATCCCACCACCTCACAATAGCATCACAGGTTGGAATCCAGCCAGTAGCAGAGGGCCCTGGGGATTGTTAAGGAACCACGCAGAACACCTCACTTTCCTTTCTTTGAACTCCACATCCCACTTTCACTTCCCAGTCTTCAGGAACATTATATGTAGGTAGTCTCAGAAAAAGTCTGTGGTGTTTTATTGTACTCATGTATTTGTTATCTCTCTCTCTCTCTCTCTCTCACACACACACACACACACACAATCCCTTTATACTGCTATCAATACACTAATTGGTTTTAATGACGCTTGTGGCATACAGTTCCGTGCACTTATACAGTCTTCTAGGAATTTGCATGGAGGCTGCCTTGTTTTTCTCACGTGAATAATTTTTTTTTGATATTTTATTATTTTTATGTCTATGAGTCTATGGCCTGTGTGTATGTATATAAGTGCACCCATGTCATGCAATGCCTGTGGAGGTCAGAAGAGGGCATCAGTTTTCCCTGGAACTGGAGTTACAGACAATCCTAAACTCCCATGTAAGTGTGAAAAATCACACCTGGGTCCTCTGCAAGAGCAGCCAGTGCTCTTAACTGCTTAGCAGTCTCTCCAGCCCCAATTTGAATAGTTATTTTAGGATAAACTTTATTAAGGGGAATACTTGTGTGTTGGCTAATCTTGGTTGTTAATTTGTTACACCTGGGAAACAGGACCCTCAACTGAATTTCTTCCATCAGACTGGCCTGTGGTCATGTCTGTGGGACTTTGTTTTTGATAGATGTGGGGGGCAGCCCACTGTGGGCGGGTCCATCTATGGGCAGGCGGGCCTGGACTATATAAGAAGGTGGCTCAAAGAGCCAGGGGAGCAAGCCAGTAAGCAGCAGTCTTCATGATCTCTGTTTCGGTTCTTTCCTCCAGGTTCCTGCCTTGGCTTCCCTCAGTGTTGGACTGTGATTTGGAAGTGTAAGCCCAATAGATCCTTTCCTCACAAAATTGGTTTTGGTCAGTGTTTTATTATAGCAACTGAGAAGTAACTAGAATGATCTGATATTTATGTGTGCATGAATGCACACACACACACACACACACACACACACACACACACACACACACACACCATTTCCTAAGGGAAAACAGGAAGTTCCACCATTTAGAGCATCCCTCTGTTACCTTGTTAGTATATCTTTTTCTTCAATATACTTTGCGTTCTCTTTGTCTCTTTAAAGATTCAGATTCTGACACATCAACAAGGTAGCCTCTGATTTTTCCAGTGTGGCAATGATTTTTAATTTTTTTTCTGGCTTTTCTGAGAACTTGAATTCAGATGAGCAACAAGTATCATCTGTCTTCTGTGTTTCATAAGCCAGAAAACACAGCTCTGAGAGAGAGTAGAATAGTGCCTGTGATGAGAAGAAGAAAACACAGAGTGGGGGATAAGATTTGAATACATGGGCAATAAAGAAATAACATGCCGGGCATGGTGGCGCATGCCTTTAATCCTAGCACTTGGGAGGCAGAGGCAGGCGGATCTTTGTGAGTTCAAGGCCAGCCTGGTCTACAGAGTGAGTTCCAGGACAGCTGGGGCTTCAGGGAGACCCTGTCTCAAAAACAACGCAAAAAAAAAAAAAAAAAAAAAAAAAAAAAAAATAACAGAGATTGAAAAAATATCCTAAGCTAATGGAAGGAGATGGGGTTATTAGCATAGGAATACAGACTCTTGCAAACAGGAGACACTTAATTAGCAAGTAAGCAAATAGGGAATGATATGTAAATACATGCTTTGGGGGGAGGTGAAGGAAGAAAGTGAATAGCTTCGTCTTTCCTTCAAGTGAATAGAAAGCCAGCCAACTAAAAGCAAGGGGCATGGTGGGAGATGGCTCAGTGGTGAAAGCACCTTATGGTACAAGCCTGAAGACCCATGTTCCAATCCCCAGAATCTATGTCAAGTCAGACACATTAACACAGATATTTGTAACCAAGTTCCTTATAGGAAGTAGGAGGTGGAAACAAGAGAATCCCAAGAGCCTCATGGGCCAGCTTAGCTTGGTGCACACAGCAGGAGGCAGAGGGGACAACAAGGGAGCCTGGCTCAGATAGGCGGAGAATAGGACCAGTACCCAAGATTGTCTGTTGACGTCCACAAGCAAGATGTGCCTTGCACCCCCCCCTTCATGCTTACAAAGCACATACAGACATCCATCCATCATGTACACACACACATACAAAGAATTTAAAAAAGATTTATAAAAGTAAGGGGTGGTGAACTAACAAAATGCTTGTTTAGATTAAGGGTCACCCGGTAAATCAAGGAGATAAGCACTAAATTAAGCCAGGTTTGGTGGCCACACGCCTTTTAGTCCAGCACTTAGGAGGCGAGAGCAGGCGGAATCTGTGAGTTTTAAGGACCAGCCTGGTCTACATAGCAAGTTCCAGTCCAGCCAGGATACAAGAAACCCGTTCGCAAAAAGACAAAAAAAAAAAAAAAAAAAAAAAAAAAAAAAAAAAAAAAAAAAAAAAAAGAGACTAAATTAAAGTCAAAGCATTCGTGAGAAAGAGAAATGAAGACTCTGGGATATTAAGCTAAGCTGTGTGTTTGTGGCTGTGTCTGTGTGGGTGTGAGAACTTCAGTACTCCACACAGAGAAGGAAGTGATCACAAGGTAATAAACCAGCTTCTGTGAGTTCTAGCAAGAAGGCCATGAGCTGGATCTGTGGATAGAGAAGAACATCGTGCCAGAAATTTGAAATCAACGTGAAGGACAGGCCAATAACCTGGAACACAGCTTCTAACACATAAAGTTAGAAGTTAAAAAAGGTACTACTTTCTAGGAGGAAAGCTGCTCCGTTGGCAGCACACTGGAGAGTGAATTCAAAGGCAAGTCTCTCTGGAGAGCATCATCATAAATTGGATTATTCCCTCCAAGTGAGCAACTCAGCACGCATTTGTGCTGAGCTTGCACCAGGTCCCAACTGCAGAAACTGGTCTTCTTTAATAGAAAGAATAGCTGTTCATTGTGCAGGGAATCACAATGCAGGATATTAGAGCTGAGACGTGAGGTAGAATGTGCTCCAAATGATCAGAAACGATGCAACAGGGCCTTTGTTTATTTCTACACAGAGTCTACTATCTGCCAAGCACAGTTCTTGTTTCTAGGAACACAGATGTGAACCCAAAGAGATAAGACTCTGATACTGTAGAACTTATATTCTAGACAAATACGATGGTGGTGCTAGCTATATGTTTGCACACTGATTAACAAAGCAGGTGTGGGGAAATTTTAAATGTAACCCATGTTTTCTTCCCCCCCCCAAACTTTAAGGAATGTGGGTCAACTTTGAAAGCTCATAATCAAATTGGGCACCCGGCTTTTCTATGTATAGCAGTTTCTTTGAAAGATAATTCATATATCATAAAGCCCACTGATCTACATGTCTGATTTTTGTGCCAGTACCATGCCATTTTTTGACTACAGCATTGTAAGATAGTTTGAGTTCTGGTATAGTAATCCCCTCCACATTGCATTAGGATGGTGTTTTCTAGTTCCATGAAGAATGTCATGGGGATTTTGATGGGCATTGCACTGAATCTATAGATTGGTTTTCGTAGGATGGTCATTTTCACAATATTAATTTTACTAATCTGTGAGCATGGGAGGTCTTTCCATCTCCTGGTATCTTCCTCAATCTCTTTCTTCAAAGATTAAAATTTTTCATTGTATTTTTTTTATAAAAAAATAAAAAAAAATAAATTTATGTGAAAAAAAAAATTTTCATTGTAGAGATCTTTAATGTCTTTGGTGAGGTTTATTCCTAGGTATTTTATGAGGATGTTGTGAGGGTTTCCATGAAATCTTTCTTTGATGGCTTGTTATTGGTATATGTAAAAGGTACTGATTTTTGTAGATTGATTTTGTAACCTACTACCTTGCTGAAAGTATCGATCATTTCTAGAAATCTTCTGGTGGAATTTTTTGGATCTCTTACATATAATTTCATGTTGTCTGCAAGTGGGGATAATTTGACCTCTTTTCAATTAGTATGCCTTTAATTTCCTTCTGTTGTCTTATTGCTCTAGCAAGAGCTTCAAGCACAACGTTGAAAATGAGTGGAGATAGTAGACAGCCTTGTCTGGTTCATGATTTAAATGGGAATACTTCCAGTTTTCCTTGATTAGGAATGATGTTGGCTGTGGATTATTTTGTATACAGCTTTAATTATGTTGAGGTATGTTTACTCTGGTCTAATTCTCTCTAGGATGCTTGACGTAAATGCATATTGGATTTTGTCAAAGGCCTTTTATGCATCTATTGACATGATCATGTGATTTTTTTCTTTAAGTCCATCTATATGATTTATTAACTTACATATTGAACTTTATTGACTTACATATATTGAACCATACTTACATATGTATGATAAAATTGACTTGATCATAGTGGATGATCTTTTTGATATGTACCTGCCTGTCTGAAACCATTCTCTCTCTCTCTCTCTCTCTCTCTCTCTCTCTCTCTCTCTCTCTCTCTCCCCTTCCTAACATCTATGATGTAAACAAACAACTTTGTTCAGGGCATGCTGCTCGTCATGACCCCCTTACGCCTTTCCACAGGCCCAACAGGAACAGAGCTGCCATTTGGGAACTGCCACCTCTGCAGCCCTGAGACCAAATAAGCCTTTCCTCTTCACAAACTGTTGATCAGTGTTTGTCACAGGACTGTAGAGGTGACCAACACGAAAGGTCTTTACAGATACAACAGAATACTTTGGGAAAAACAATTTGTCAGAATTTATAAAATTCGAAGTATAAAAAGTAATGGGCAAAAATGTGGGCAAAAAGATAAAATATTTCAGAAGACAGACTTTGTAAAAGAAAATGCTGTGGACATTATTCATGCAGTCTAATTACATAAAGACACCTGTAATGCACCCTCCGCACTGTAGATAAATTATGCGTCATTTATAACTCCAGGAAGAAAGAACTATTAGAGGTAATGTTTAGAGCTAAGCTGGCTGCACTGACACGTAGGGCTTATTCTCCTTCTCACAATGAAGTCAATTCCTGGGCTCAGCACTGCTTCACCTTGTTAATGTTAGATATCTAGCCCACTGTAAAATATGTGCCCATTCTTAGGATTTCTTGAGCATAGAAGAATCCTTTAACTCGGGCTGACCAGATTCAATATGAGATATTGAATTTATGTCTTTAAGTCCATTTATATGATTTATTATGTTTATTGACTTACATATATACAAAAAATCCACAGCCAATATCATTCTAAATGAAGGAAAACTGGAAGCATTCCCATTTAATTCAGGAGCAGGACAAGGCTGTCTACTATCTTCCCTCATTTTCAATATTGTGCTTGAAACTCTTGACAGATGAATAAGACAAGAGAAGGAAATTAAAGACATACTACTTGGAAAGACGTCAAATTATCCCCATTTGCAAATGACATATGTAAGGGATCCAAAAATTTATGTCTATGAAATAAATTTATCTGAATTTCCCACACAGAGAACACACATACTCATTACCGTCCATTTTTATTAATGAATGGAGGAGAGGAAACACAGAGATGGGCTCAATAAAATTCCATTTTCCAACGAGTCTCTTGAATAAAATGAAGTTCTTCATTCGGCCCTGGACTTTCTCCTTAACTGAGGCCATGGTGGTTGTTTAACTCACAGGAAAAGATCCCATTTTGCCATGAACCTGGGGGAAGTTGGGTATTGGGAAATTACTCATAAATGTATTATAGGAAGAAGAATTATACAACTTCAGTAGCATTTTGGAAAGCAATCTAAGAGGAATAGTTTTATCACCAAGCCTTAAACAAATAAAACCATAAACTTTGTCTTATTTATTTTGTGAACTTGTACACGGTTCTAAGAGTTCTATGCCTGAGATCTACTCCCCGCCCCAAAGCAATTTGAAATCATTTTTGGTTTTCTTCTCTCCTGCCCTTATTTTCCTAACCTTTTCCCAATCCCTTCTCCTTTTCTTCTTGATTTTCCTCTCCTCTCCATTTAAATTTTATTTAGTATGAGTGGAAAACTGTGTTATATGCTCAGTACATATACTTTTCATTTTGTTCAGAGAATTAGGAATGAGACATGTGTGTTTTGTTACTTTATGTTTAAGTAGAGACATTTATATTTTAAATTTTATGTGTATGAGTGTACTACCTGCATGTATGTAAGTTCACCCATGTTGTGCCATACCCATGGAGTCAGATGAGGGTGCTGGTTTCCCCTTCTGGAACTGGAGTTATGGTGGAGGGTTGGTAGCTGCTATGTAGGTGCTGGGAATCAAACCTGGGATCTGTAAGAGCAGCCAGTGCATTTATTGGTTGAACCATCTCTCCAGGTCTGAGAGAAGTACTTTTAAGGTTGTAAGTATGAGATTTTAAGAAGAAGTTCATATTTCACTACTTGAGCTGAGGAAACTTTAGTGGTCTAGGTACAAGTACTTCTGAAAGGACACAGGGCATGCACAGACTTCTAAAGGAAGCAATGTTATTTATTTATTTATTTTTTTGGTGGTATCAATGCAGATGCAGCCTCTGAGTCTTAAGAGAAAGTGGGATATCCAAAGTCCTTGGGACCACATGGACAAAAATCTCTGCAGAGAACCTGAAGACATGAGCCTTAGAGACTCAGCCATAAGATCTAGACCCTGCATTGCTGTGGTTGGAAATGGTTGGACTACGAATCAATGGGTAGGAATACATGTGCACAGCCCACAGGGAAATTGTAGGGGTATAAATCAGAAGTCCAGGGTCAGAAGAGAAGCCTGAGGACAGGGAGTCGTCAGCTCAAAGGCCAGTTTGAGGCCTAATTGGTGAGATTAGGACCTGGTAACATGGGGGAGAGCTGGCTTCCTAAGCCTCCCTCTGCACCGGGCCTAGGTTCTGCAGGAAAACCACGGTCTCCTTCATGGGGCATGGGGGGCTTCCTTATGACCTCATTCATCCAAACTCCTGAGCCTGAGGAACAGACACTAGGAGGAAAATGAGAGGTAGCTTTCAGCAGCATTTTCTGATTGAGTAATGATGTAGCTCAAGAGAAATAAAGTTAGCCTTTGACCTGAAGGACTAGGCATGGGTGACGTAGGAAGTACCGTTACTGGAAAAATGTTCTCACTAAGTTTTCCAGCTCACAAGCTACTCAAAACCGTTCATTTCTGAGGACACTGAACATCCTGCACTTTGATGTTCAGCTTGTTCTACATTTTGTGGACTCAAAGTTTAAGATCAGGACTCCCATATTGCTGGGTAGAGACCAAGCTTTTCTGTTTGTTTATTTGTATGTGTATGTGTTGAATTAAATAGAGCAGAGATTTAGAGATGTTCTTTACCATATTCACTTTTGAATGCGAGAGACAGAAATGTCCTATAGATGTTTACTATTTTTGTTTTGTGTGTAGAGGATGAACCAAGCACCTGTGTCTCCACAACCATCCTCCATTCCCAGTTGTCCCTCATCTTTTTATGTGTTTCATCTGGGGACCAAACCAAGGGTCTCACTAAAGCCATGCAAATGCCCTAGTGCTGAGCTGCATCCTCACCTTGCTTACTTTACATAGGGAAATTAAAGAGAGAGCCGTTTAGTGCACAGTAGATACTGCAGGTTGTTTCCATCTACCTACAATCTCCATTTAGAGATGACACTACTGATGCTTAATTCCTTTGAACACATTAAGTATTTAAAGAGGGCACCTCACAGACACAGCAGCTTCTCTTCCCTAAAAGAAGTAATGATGAACTCACAGTTTTATTATGAACCGTCTGCTCCCCTTATCCACTCTGTTGATATAGCTGAAACAATGAACTCCAAGATGCTGAACAGGCATATGTACTGTGAAAGCATTCTCCCACTTTTCTGTATCCAGACAGAAAATTTACACTCTTTAAAAAATTTTACTCCAGAGAATTTCACTCATGTGCACAATGAACTATGATCTTATCTATACATCATGTCCTCCCCCCAACCCTTTGTAACATGACCCTCAGTCTTTTTAATTTTGACATCTACTGGATCATGGGAAACCTATCGGGCCACATCCTGAAAAAGGAATGATTTTTCCCCTCTGGCAACTCTCTATTGCCAGTGGCTCTGCAGTAAAGGGGGGGCTTAGAGGTCACCTCCCCTGGGTCTGCTGGATTTTGCCTGGTTTCATCTTGGTTGGGCAGGCAACAACAGTTACTATTAGTTTATGATTGTGACATCCCTGTCATGTACAGGAGACAGCGTCTCACATCTTTCCTTCCCCCACCCTTCTGCTCTTAAATTGTTCCTGCCTCCTCTTTTGCAATGTTCACTGATACTTGGTGGCAGTGGGGCATTAATGTAAATGTCGAATAGACTTCATAGATATCTCCAGAACATATTCCCAAAGAATAAAGAACATATATTCTTCTCAGCAGCCCATAGAGCCTTCTCCAATATTGGTTAAATATTAAGACACAAAGCAAGTCTCAACAAATACAGGACAACCTAAATAACATACTATATTCTATCTGACCACATTAGAATACAGCTAGTTTTCAACAGCAATAAAAGTTACAGAAGAGTCCATGAACACATGGTGATTAAGCAAGACATTAAGGAAATTAAGAAGTCCTAGAGTTAAATGAAAAGGAAAATAATACAACATTCAAAAATCTATGGGATAGCATAAAAGCTGCCCTAACAGAAAAGTTTATAGCACTAAATATCTATGCCAAAAAATTTTAGTGATAACCTGGAGAGGCAGGTGGATCTCTATGAGATCAAGGACAGCCTGGTTTACATAGTTCCAGGCCAGCTGGGGCTACAGTGAGACCATGTTTCATAAAACCAACTAAACAAAAGAAAACAATTTGAGAGATCAGAAATTAATAACTTAGAAATGCACCATAAGTCTTTGAAAAAAAAAACAAGAACCAATCAGCCCCCCACAAAAGTAACTGGGAAGAGATAACCAAAATCAGCATTAAAATTAATGAAATAGAAACAAAGTCCAGTATAAATAATCAATGAAATGAAGCGTTGATTCTTTGAAAAGATAAAGATGGCAAAGTTCTTAGGTAAAGTAACCAAAATGAAGTACTTGAATTAATAAAATTATAATAAAAATGAGACATTACAAGTTTCTAACAAAATTAAAAAATTATGCAGACACACTATAAATATCTGTGTTCTATGATATTGAAAAATCTAAAATAAATGGAGAAATTCCTAGACATATATGTCATGCCCAAATTAAATCAAGATGAAATAAATAGTTTAAACAGACCCATAACGAGTAATGAGATTGAAGCAGTAATAGTCTCCCAATGAGAAAAATTACCCTCTGAGCAGGTAGAGTTACCGTAGACTTCTACCAGAGCTTCCAAGAAGAATTAGCACCAATACTGCTGAAATTATTCTCTTAATATAAAAGGGAATCAAACTCTTGTATTGGTTAATATTGTCAGCTCGAGAGGACCTCCACTTCCCCAGGAAGGAGGGACCTCAAATGAAGACTTTCCTCCATCAGAATGGCCTGTGAAGAATTGCCTTGATTGATGATTTATGTGGGAGGGCTGAGCCCACTGTGGGTGGTTCCATCCCCAGTCCAGCGGGCGTAGGCTGTGTAAGAATGCTAGCAAAAAGCAAGACGGAGAGAGCTTGACAGTGTTGACAGTGAGCCAGAAGCAGGGCGCCTCCATGCTCTGTGTTTCAGCTCCTGCTTGAGTTCCTGCCCTGAGTCCCCTCAATGACAGACTGTGACCTGGAATTGTAAGCTGAAATAAACCCTTTCCTTCTCTCAGTTGGGCATGGTGTTTGTCACAACAGAAAACAATCTAGAACAGCTTCTAGACTCTTTCTAGGAAGAAAAAGTATAGACAAGTAGTTACTTGGTAATAAGAAGAAAAATAGAAAAAATGATTCACTATATCATCCACTCTTTGACAACTGAATATATATGTTTTATCCATGATGACACCTGATAATTATTGATGACGATGAGTTGATATCTTTTTGCCAAAAGGATAATGGAATTAGGAACTGAGTTTTCCTTGTGAATAGAAACCACAGTTTTTCTTGAGGGCAATGAGATTCCAGAGACTAGAAGCCTTTTCTTTTGAGGTTTGGTGCCATAAGACTTAATGGGAGGGGTTTATATACAGTTGTAATTTCCCTTATTGTTTAGTAAATGTTATTAATGGAAACTCAGTGAAGGAAGAGGCTTTGTAACCTGGCTTCAAGTCAAGGGCTAATGTGTCCTTGGTTAGGCTGAATTAACCACAGGGTTTCTGCATCTTCATGAGATTAAGCCTCTGACTATAAATTGTAGAAAGAGACCCTGTCCTCACAGGGTAGTTAGAGTAGGCACAAAAATGTAGAATCTAATTTATTTGAAGAATTTTTGTGACAAGGCCATCACACACTATTGAAACCAGTGCCGAATCTTGACACCATTTAACAGTAACTCAACCATGTTAGTAGAAATTATGGGTCCGTTTATGGGCTGATGAAGTGTTATATTAATATGGGCCTTTGGCTACCATTGTTTTGAATAACTCAACAGGGTCAACAGTGAAAGCTTTATGAGGAAGATCTCAGATTTCCTACTATGAAGAGCATGAGTGTTGGTGGTGTGGCAAATCGGTTAAGGCCGTATGAAATTGTTAAGGTTATTGTTGAAGAATTACTCAATAAAATGAGCCGTACTTGTTATACAAGTATAATATTAAGCAATATCCTGTTGTCTCTATTTGTTTAACACTCCATCTTAAAGTGTCCTCTAGCACATGCGTCATAGAACACTAACATTTACCATGGCAGTAAATGGCCCTTTTAGACATTATTGACTTGATTTGTGCTGAGATTCCATTTTATGTGGTAGAGTAACTGGAACGTCAACTGGCCTTGATTAGAATGAATGCTCTTTAAGTGACTAGACTTGTGACCTTGAGAAAGTAGCCTAACATTTTTTTTTTCTGAGCTTGCTTCTTTATTGAATCTAAGTTACAGAACTTTGTGTATATGTCTGAATTTATTTACTGTAAAATTTATCTCCAAGCTACATTTAAATGACCAGAGACATACAGTTAATCAGTTTGCACCTGTTAACAGACACATGCAGAAGCATAAAGGTGTCCACATGGTCTTTGCACGTAGACCTGAGCCTTAAAGTTATACACATAGGCAGGATTCACCTTCACTGTCTGTGGACTACAGCACTTGCACTGACCATAAATTCCCAGCTATTACAAGTCCATAGGATGCTGTTTCCTTCTTGCTATAATGAACTCGATCTTTCAAAGCCTGTGGAGTACTGGCCATAGACAGGTGGATACTAGGAATGACTGAATTTCCAGTCATCAGTATATCACTGAAAGCAGGAGAATCCAGTACTGAACGTAGTGCTTCATTATTCAATATGTCTGTGTTAATAGTTATAATATTTTCCACTTGTTTGTTTTGGGTGGTTTAAGACTTAGAAACATATAGTTTTTATCACATTTATTGTGAGTACTAATTATGAATGCCACCTTAATGCTTTGACAAATACGTTAAATATTCTTATTTTCCCTACAGAATTAAAGGCATAATTCTACAACCATGATGAAAATTCCGTCATAACCAGATACTTACGTACTGCCATGGATACACTTCCAAGTGTGAAGTTAAGGTCAGCTCGAAGGTTACTAACCACACTCCCAAAATTGAGTCAATCATACTGATTATGTTCAGTAACAAAGCCACTATTCTCTGGAACAGATAGAAAATATCACCTCACATTGGAAACTATCCCATACTCATCTCTGGCAAGTGTATTCAGGTAGAAGATTTTTGTTTTTTTATAAATTCTAGTCTGTCTAGGATAATAAGATTATCAAAAAGACTTCACAACCTCGGGTTGTTTGGGCCCCTGATGAGATCAGACTCTTGTGACACACATGCAGGAAGTATACTCATACGCATAAAAATAAATTATTAAAAAAATTAAAAAGTTGCTTGATTATAGAGTAATTGTATTACAACTTAAAATATGAGTTAAAATTTTAGAAAGTTGCCATCTTTGTTTCACTCTAAGTCCATTTTGAAAGCCTCTTATAGAGGAACAAGGACTCATGCCATTAAATCAGTAGAGGCTCTCAAGATTGTTTTTAATTTTAAAATTTTGTCAATGGAGTTAAACTTTAACCTGTTGTCCACTTAAAATGTTATCAGTTTAATTATAAAGTTAGACATGTGATGCCCTGCAGATTAGCAAGAAGGCATGCACAGATACCCCACTATGGGAACTGTACTAGATAGACTTACAAAAACATGTGAAATTGCACCTAAAACTGTTTCCAGTGATTATGGGCTGCAGTGCTAAATGTCTTGTATTTGATGAATGAATGTATTTGGTGTACTTTGATTTATTTAAATCTTATCTCTAGTTTTCTCTTTTTAGTGTTTGTAATTTGAACTATTGATGGGGCGGAACTGTTGGACTGCAAGGGTTATTGTTACTGTGTGATTCGTGTTTTTATTTTCTAGAATCATTTAATGTGATATACTAATTTTTATCAGTGATATTTAGATAATTCTAATAACTGTATATTTGACAACTTATTAAACTGTTTTGCATTGGAAAAAAAGATCAGGCAATTTGGGAAATAATAAAACTTTAAATATAGCATAGTTGTATTTCTCCACTGGCAAGTTATGAAAACTGATTTTGTGCTGTTAAAGAGGAAGAAAAGAAATGGTCTTTGCATTAGAGATATTTTTCAAACTATTTATGAAGACAAAATCCATATTAAATGTGAATCAAATTTGAAAAACCTGCCCATAATATAGACAAATCAACCAACCACACAGTTTTAGATGACTTGAGATCTAATGATCCAGGATGTTGTTGTGGTTCTTAGAGAGCAGGAAGGTGAGTTATTGGGAATTTCTTGGAAACACAGGTGCTTTCTAGCTAGACAGGAGGACGTTTTTCTTGATGGTGAAGGGGGTTAATTTGTTAGAGGTCATTCCATAGACCACATACTTGTCAGCTTGTACTGCAGACAGTGCATGTTTATGACATGGCTGCATCCTTGTGCTTATGACGTCAGAGAGGTGACACGTCATTTCATGTGCTATTGAGACTTCTTCCTTTTACTTGTTTCCTCATCCAATTCACAGACATTTATTTCCAGATAATAAAATTAGATGATAAGTATGACAATTTAACTTGTTGGTTTATGAAGCCCATCTAAAGGACAAGTGTGTTTATTAAACTGTTGTATGTTGGTCACTGATCTCAGTTCCTTCAGTCTTCTGGAACTAGTCTTCCTTACAGAAAGACAACCAATGTAAGACATGGAGAAATCAATCTCAAACCAAGCAGGAACTCCCTGCTGAGCAGCTTTCACACTGCTGCATGGTGCTATGCAGGCTGCCCAGGGGTCCAAAGACATCAATGGTCTTACCCAATGCTGGTCCCTGCATGCTGTAACAGCAACCTGCCAGGCCAGTTCTGCCCCCTGGTGCAGTAGTGGCACATGGCATGATAGTTAGGGGTAACTAGCCCACCAGGGTCTTGCTGGATGCAAGGCCTGTTCTGGGAGTGGTGGGGGTTTATGTCTGGTACTCTAAACATCATCAAATCTCATGACTGGAGAGATCACAGGCTGTGGAGTGAGGAACCTACTGGTGTTGTGTCATTCATTAAATGGTCATGTTGTCAAGCTTCATTCTAACTATGTTTATGTCTGTAGTTTTGTGCTGCTCCCACCCCTGGTAGGACAAGGTTTTGTAGCAGGCAGCGGTGAAGGTGGAGACACAGAACTAGTTGTTGTACTGAGAGTAAGGGATTGTGGGTGCTCAGCCACAGCTGGTCATCCATGTCACCCACCTCCTCCTGCAATCCAAAGCCCAGGGAACACTGGGAAGAGGAAGGGGAAAGACTCTAAGACCCAGAACATGGAGAGAGCTCTGAAAGGGCCTTCTGGACACGACGTGGCTGATGCACACACCACCTCACAGCAGCTGTTTGTCTGACAAGCCCTGCACAGGATGAAGCCAGTCAGAATTCCAAATGGATGGAGGAGGCCTCCTGAGAACTGCTGCTGTAGCGCAGCCATGGCAGTCGATCTGCTGAAGGAGAGGGAGGCGGCTCTCCATGGGGCTGTGGCAGCTGCCAGGTTGCCCACAGCCCAGTGGACAGCCCCAGGCCTGTGCATGTGGTTAGCACTAGCTGGACTTAGGGGTCAATAAATAATAATAATAACAATATGAGTTAGACAAGGAGGTTGGTTGAGAAGTTCTTGGGTGCTTTGGAAGGAGGCAGTTGAGGGTGGATACGATCAAAAAACACCATATATATGGATGAAATTTTCAAATCATGAATTAAAAAAATTTGAAAAAAGAAAGAACACCAAAGTAAAATATTAACTCATCTTTAGTTACTTGTAACAAATTTCAATTATATGGAAAAACACTGCCAATATCATAATCTTTTTTATTTACCAAAAGGGCATTTTTTTTGCTTTTGCATATTTGTTGATTCAGATAATTATGAATTATTGGATGGAAAATAAAGTTAAGAGACATCAAAGTTAAAATCTAGAGATAGATGGAATCTGGAGAATGAGTCTGATCCTCTCATTCAGCAGGTAAGAAATCCAAAGCCCGGAGGTTAAATGATTGACCTGGTCCCTTGTGTAATTCTGCTTTCCTGTTCAATACATTTTCCATATAGAATATTTAAAAGTATTGCCAACACCGCTTGCTGAAGATGCTGTCTTTTCTCCATTGTGGCTTCTTGGCCCCCTTGTCAAATATGAGATGGCTGAAATTGTATGTGCTCAGATTTGGATCTTCGGTTTTGTTCCATTGGTCAACAGGTCTGTTTTTGTGCCAGTACCAGGCTGTTTTTATGACTATAGCCCTGTAGTATAGTTTGAAGTCTGGTATAGAGATCCCCCCTGTGTAGCTCTTTTCATTCAGGGTTGTTTTGGCTATTCAGGGTCTTTTGTTTTTCCAAATGAATTTAAGAACTTTTGTTTCCAAGCCTGTGAAGAAACTCTTGGGGATTTTGATTGGGATTGCGTTAAATCTATACAAGAGTTTTGGTAAAATGGACATTTTTACAATGTTAATTTTCCCAATCCATGAGCATGGGAGGTTTTTCCATCTTCTGAGGTCTTCTTCAATTTCTTTCTTTAAGGGTTTAAAATTTTTGTTGTAGAGATCTTTGTTGTTGTTGTTTCCAAAATGCATTATGTCCAACTGCTTTGTACAGAAGCTCAGGGGGCCCTACACAAGAAATACTTACAACTGGGTAATTGGCACTAGCATCCACAGATGAGGGATACCATTCGTCGTTTGTTTTTCTGAGACTGTGTTACTTCACTCAGCATGATGTCCTCTAGCTCCAGCCATTTTCCTGCAAAGCTCGTGATGTCATCTTTCTTTACTGCTGCATAGAACTCCATTGTGTAGATGTACCACATTTTCTCTATCCATTCGTCAGTTGAGGGGCATTTAGGTTGGTTCCAGCTCTTTGCTATTGTGAGATCTTTGGTGTCTTTGGTTAGGTTTGTTCCTAGGTATCTTATTGTTTTTGAGGCTATTGTGAGTGGGAAGGTCTCTTTGAATTCTTTCTCCAGTTGCTTGTTCTTGGTGTAAAGAAAGGCCATTGATTTTTTAAGGTTAATTTTGTATCCTGCCACTTTGCTGAAGCTGTTAATTGTTTCTAGGAGTTTTCTGGTGGAGTTTTTAGCATCTCTTAAGTAAACAATCATATCATCAGTAAATAGGGATAGTTTGACTTCCTCTTTTCCAATTAGTACTCCTTTAATATCCTTTTCTTGCCTTATTGCTCTAGCAAGTGTTTCAAGCACTATATTGAAGAGGAGTGGTGACAGGGGGCAGCCTTGCCGAGTTCCTACCTTTAAAGGGAATGTTTCTGTCATTTCCCAATTTAGGATGATATTGGCTGTGAGTTTCCTGTATATGGCTTTGATTACATTGAGGAATGATCCCTCCAATCCAATTCCTTCTAGGACTTTAAGCATGAAGGGATGCTGGATTTTGTCAAAGGCTTTTTCAGCATCAATTGAGATGATGGTGTGGTTTTTGTCTTTGATTCCATTTATGTGTTTGATGATGTTTATTGATTTTCATATGTTGAAGCATCCCTGCATCTCTGGTATGAATCCAACTTGGTCATGATGGAGTAGTGAATACCATGTTGGCTGAAGGTTGGCCTGAGGATTACAGGAGTGGTCAGAGAGAGGCTACTGGAACTCGAGGAGCCTTTTGCTAGACATCAAGACATTGTCCTAGACACGTTCATGTGTTTATTGCATTAAGCTCTGTTTAGTTTAGGATAAACAAACTGAAGTTGAGAGAGGTTAAGGTTGGCCATTCCCAGGTCTGTGTAGCTCTATTGTATTCCATTTCTCTGGCTATTGGTTAGATCATAGCCAGTGTACTTGCTCACACTAGTAGTCTACAGATGTATCTAGAGCCTCTTCCCTCGGAAGGCTCACAGTATGCTGCTTGAAGGTGCACTAGTGTGGTGCTTAGGCTCAGGGAATCTTCATTTCAAGCTTCCCTGGGAACTCTGGAAATGATCAGATTCTCAAGAAAGTGACTAGGAAAGCTCAAAATCAGCCTCTCATATTCTATTTCTCTGAAAGTTTATTAATGTAAATTGTTCCAAGGACAATTGGTAAATGTATTTTCTACAGTGAATTTTTTTTGTAGTCTAGGACTGTCAAATTTATGAATTGTACCAGGCTTAAATACATTATTTTTAAAAATTTATTTTTTTATGTGTATGAATGTACTGTCTGCATGTAGGTTTGTGCACCTGTGTCATGCAGTGCCGGAAGAGGCGTCAGATTCCCCTGGAACTGGAGTTAAAGATGGTTCTTAGCCGTCATGTGGGTGCTGGGAATCGAACCTGGGTCCTCTGCAGGAGCAGTCAGTGCTCTTAACTGCTGAGCTATATCTCCAGCCCCTTAAATGCATTCTTAAAAGTGTTACATTGTTATGGATTCCAACAATTCAAACAGTAATATTTCAACATAGTACAAAATGTTTTATAGTTGTTGCTGTTTTGAGAGAGGGGCTTTCTGTATCCCCAGCTGGCCTGGAACTCTTTTTGTAGGCCAGGGTGGCCTCAGTCTTAGAGTTCTGCCTCTCCCATCCAAGTGCTGGGATTAAAGGCATGTACCACTATGCTCGGCTATCCAATGTCTTTTTTAAACTTTTGTGTATTTCATACATAGAATCTCAATCAGTCTTAATTACCTTTACACCCGCTTCTCCATTAGCACCCTCTCACAGTGTTCTCCCCCCAACCCCAGAGTTCATACATTCTGTTATTTGTGTTAGGGCCTATTGTGCTAAATTAATTTCCTTGGCCATTCCTCAGTCAGTGCAAGTTCATCCACTGAGCCCTACTCAGCCTATCCAGAATCCTTCTCTTAAAGAAGGCCAGTTCTTCCTCACCCAACTGTAATCAGCTACAAATATTTCTTCAGCTAAGATTGGGCTCTTCTACCCATTTCTGCAGTTCCATGTTGGGTTTTTGTCTGGGCGAGTTTGCATGGGTCTTGTGTATGCTGACGTCAGTGGTGTAACGTCATATGAACAGGGTCCAAGGGGCTTGGAGGATTCTCTTTCCATATGGTCTTGTACCACCACCCTGGCTCTTACAATCTTTCTGCTCCCTCTTCCACAGTGTTCCCTGAGCCCTGGATGGGTGAAACTGAATACAGGGGACCTATCCATGGACCCACACTCTGCAGACTCCCAATCTTCAGGGTTTGGTCTCTGTTATACAAGGGTCCTTCCTTAATGAGTTGAGAGGTTAATTAGTGTCCTCTTGACCCCTTGTTCCACATTGCATGAGCCTTCGGTTGCATGGCAGTTGTATCAGTTAGGCTTGGATAATTCATAGACTATGTCTCTGTGTGTCCAGTTGTGGGACTAATAGTCTTCATCTGGTGTGAAAGAAGCTTCTTTGAGTTGTGCCTGGGATGTTTGTATCTAAGGATTTGGTGGTAGGATCCACAGATGAGGGACAATGTACATCATTTGTTTCTCTGAGTCTGTGTTACTTCACTTAGCATAACAGCTTCTAGTTCCATCCATTTACCTGCAAATTTCATGATGTCATCTTTCTTTACCACTGGGTACAACTCCATTGTGTAGATAGACCACATATTCATTATTCACTCTTCAGTTGAGGGACACTTATGTTGCTTCCATTATTTCGCTACTGTGAAAAGAGCAGCAACAAACATGGATGTACAAGTATTTCTGCAATAGGATGAGTCCTTTGGGTACATGCCAAGGAGTGGTATTACCAGGTCAAATGGTAGGACAAGCAAGACTCCTCCGTCAGTATCAGCTACACCTCAACAGCCTGGAGATACTGTGCAACAGTGGCAGCCAAGTGTCTATATATCCCCCAAATCTAATTGGCTATTAGCTCTCTCCTTGGAGGAATAACTCACAGAGGATGCCACAAGCTTATGTCCTTTAGTGGTTAGGAGATGTTATAAGCCACAATAAGAACTTGTCACCCTTTATAGAGAAACCACAGTTTGTGGATTAGCATACCATCCAAGCATCTGTGTCTATGCTCACAGCTTAGCTTGACATAATAAATAGTACTGCTTAAATGCCTGTACATCCAATAGCTTGTGCTTTGTTAGTATGACTAAAAAGGGTATCACTGGGAAAGCTGTCAATCCATGAAGGGAAACAACCTGAACAGACTGGAGTCCAAAATGAGAACTCCAAAGAAATTAGACTGTTTTCTTCTCACCCACTTGTGCCCCTTTCCCAAAGCCCAGGGAACAAACTGCGGAAGAGGAGGCGTGGTAGATTGTAAGGGCTGCGGAGAGATAGGGGTGAATCATGAGACTACAGGAATATAGTCTGGACTCCTAATTGATCAACATGCCTGTGCATACAAGCTTCTCCAACTGGACTATGGGAACCTTGGGTTGTTCAAAATTTGGACATAGATACTTGCAAAATGCACCAATTACCTAATTGTATGGCAAACTGAGTAACATCAATGTGATCTGCAAACAACTGTGTCATTATATTGTAGAATCCCTTAAAAATAAACAAATAAAATAATTAAAAAAAAAAAGAGTTCTCCACACTGCTTTCCACAGGGGTTGCAGGAGCTTGCAATCCTACCAAGAGTGAATGAGCTTTCCTCTTTCCCCACATCCTTTCCAGGATATGGTATCATTTGTTCTCTTGATCTTAGCTAGTCTTACAGGGTAAGATGAAATGTTAAAGTGGTTTTAATTTGCATTTCCCCAATTGCTAACTATGTTGAACAAAAAGAGCTTTATTAAGCAACTTCATTGCAGAAGGTGTTTTTACACATGAAGTTTATCTGGCCAAAGTTTATTGGAATTCAAGCAAGAGCACTTGTTTTAGTTTCTAGTGGCGAGGACATGGGCATAAATATGGTAGGTCATAAACACTGTGGGCAATAGTTCAGAAATTTTGAATAAAAGACAAACATACACGCATAAGAATATGTCCGTATACAGACTTGTGGGTGAGTGTTCCTAGTAGCTTTGTTTTTTTTAAGTTAATTTTTTATTGAGCACATTTTGTACAACATTTATTAATCAAATTTAGACTCATTCCCCTACCCATGCCCCCCTTACATCTCCCCAGCCCCTTCCAGAGCTCATGGACTCTGTCATTCATGTTAAGTCCTGTCTTGCATCTTCTTCTCAGTCTTTTATAAACTTTTTGATGCACAAGTTTACTGTTTTGGTCAGTTCTTTGAATAGGTTTTTCTCTCTCTTTTTTTGTTCCAAAAATGAGGGAAACCATTTGCCTTTTTTTTTTTTTTCTGGGACTGTGATACTTCACTTAGCATAATGGCTTCGAGTTCCATCCATTTACCTGCAAAGTTCATGATGTCATCTTTTTTTACTGCTGCATAGAACTCCTTTGTGTAGATGTACCACATTTTTGTTATCCAGTCATCAGTTGAGGGGCATTTGGGTTGGTTCCAGCTCTTTGCTGTTGTGAAGAGAGCTGCAATAAACATAGCTGTGCATGTATCTTTGCGGTAGAATTTGATGCATCTTCTGGGTATATACCCAGGATTGGTATGGCTGGGTCAGGTGGTAGGCTCATTTTGAGTTTTTAAGGGTTCTCCACACTGCTTTCCACAGTGGTTATACCAGTTTACATTCCCACCAGCAGTGAATGAGTGTTCCTCTTCCCCCACAACTTCTCCAGCATTTGGTGTCTTTTGTTTTCTCGATCTTGGCCAGTCTTACTGGAGTGAGATGATACCTTAGTGTGGTTTTATTTTGCATTTCCTTAATTATTAATGATGTTGAACACTTTTTAAGATGTTTCTCAGCCATCTTTACTTCCTTACTGGTGAAGTCTCTGTTCAGGTAATTTGTGTTTTTACTTCTTCTTCTTCTTCTTCTTCTTCTTCTTCTTCTTCTTCTTCTTCTTCTTCTTCTTCTTTTTTTTACTTCTTTGTTTTTTAAGTAGCCTATATATTCTGGATATTAATCTTCTGTCAGATGTATCAGTGGTGAAGGTTTCCTCCCACTCTGTGAGTTTTCTCTTCATTTCCTTGATTGTTTCTTTAGCTGTACAAAAGCTTTTGAGTTCGATGAGATCCCACTTGTCAGCTGTTGTCCTTATTTCCTATGCAGCTGCTGTTTGATTTAGAAAGTCTTTTCCTATGCTTATGTCTTGTAGGTTGCTGCCGACTTTTTCTTCTATCAGCTTTATTTGTTAAGAGGTGGTTCAGGCCTTTAATCCCAGCACTATGGAGGCAGAGGCTGAGGCAGGCGGATCTCTGTAAATTCAAGGCCAGCCTGATTTACATAGTGAGCACCAGACCAGCTGGGACTAAAGGGAGACCCTGTCTCAAAAAGACCAAAAAAAGTGGTGAATCCTGAAAACAGTGTCAGTTCCATCAACAGGTGAATGTATAAATACCCAATTGATTTTTTCATGTAGGCAATTTGTATTTTTCAACACTGATAAATTAGCTTACTAATTCTAAATATTTTGGTGGACTTCTTAGGCTGTCTAGCATGTTTCCGACATCTAGGAATGAAGAATGCATTCTGACTCTCCAATCTCAATGCCCTTGAGATGTTTTGTCTTGACTTATTACACTATACAGCTCTGTAATAATGATAAATAAATTTGAGCACATGGTGTGCATGTACACTGTTACTGATTGGTGTAGCTTGCTTTTTGTTGCTGCAAATACACACCAGAGTCCAAAGGGACTTAGGAGAGAAAAGGGTTATTGGGCTTGTATATTGTAGTCCATCCTCAAGGGAAGCCAAGGTGGGAACTAAGGCAGGAACGTGGAGGCAGGAAGGGGGCGGAGTCCATGGAGGAAGCTGTTCACTGGCTCATTTTCCCTGACTGTCTGTTACCTTCTTAAAATACAGCCTGTTTCCGATAGGTTTAATGTTGTATTTATTCTAAAAGTAGTTTTCATTTTAGGTACATTTACTGCTTACTAAAAAATTGTAAGGTAAAATTTTATTCGGCATGTATTTGAGATATGTAGTATAGGCTTACCTTGGAGATGCTGTGTTTTAGCTCTTGGATCACAGCACTAAAGTCTGATAGAGTGATTTGCAGTGAATTAAAATTATCTACTTATTTATTTGTGTGTTTGCATATGAAAGTCAGAGAACAACTGGGGAGGGGGGGCAGCTCATTCCTTCCATCATGTGGGTCATGGGGATTGAACTCAGGTCGACAGGCTTGGCAGCCAGCGCCCTCACATTTACAGCCGTGTCTCTTCTGTAGTTTTGGTCAGGGAGTGTCTCATCTAATTCACAGGCAGCTGAGGTTCCAGATATTATCCTCACTAGAACATTCTTCTGTGTGGTGTGGTTTTTTTCCTCTTGGTGTTTTCAGGCTCCTCTTCTGGATTTCAATGTCTAACAGTTTATTCTTCAGTTGTGTGTGACTGAACACCCTTTGACCATCTTATATGCAGGTAGTTATATTTCTCTACATTTTTTCCTTTGTTATTTGTTTAAATATTTTTTCTGTCTTTCTCTTCTTGAACTCTTATTTTAAGTACTTCCTATTTTGATCTCATTCTGTATCTATGCTTCCCTTTTCCTGTTCATTCTTTTATTTTCTTCTGTTTTTGATTTGTTTTCTAAATCTATTTTTATTTTTTTATGTGTATGAGTGTTTTTCCTCCATGTATGTAAGTGCTGGAAGAGGCTGTTAGACCCCCTGGAACTGGAATAACAGACAACTGTTAGTTGCCATTTTTGATGTGGGGACCAAACCTATGTCCTCTGCTGGAGAAGACAACGCTCCCAACCCCTGAAGCATCTCTCCAACCCCTCTTCTTTGTTTTTCAAACACATAACTTTGTAGATATATTTATCTCCCCCCCCGTGTGTGTGTGTGTGTGTGTGTGTGTGTGTGTGTGTGTTCATGGTTGGAAGTCAGAGGATAGCTTATAGGAGTTGGTTCTCTTTTTCCACCACGTGACTCCTAGGGATTGAAGTCAGGTCCTCAGGTTGGATGGCAGGTCCTTCTGTTTGCTGAGCCATCTCTCTGTCTCCAGCCCAAGGGAAGTCTTTTCAATTTAATTACTTATCCCATGTCTAGATGTGTCATTTATGTCTTCTTAAAAATTCACTTTAGGGGCCTGAAGAGATGGCTCAATGGGTAAGAGCACTTGCTGTGCAAGTGTGAGGACCCACGTTCAGATCCCCAGAGCACATATAAAAAGGTTAGTTGGGGTCTGGAGGGATGGCTCAATGGTTAAGAGCACTGACTGTTCCTGCAGATGACCTTGGTGGGTTGATTCTCAGCACCCACATGGCGGCTAACTGCAGTTGCAGGGGATCTGACACCATTTTGTGACCTCTGTGGCCTTTCACGACACTGGCGCACTTACGTACATCAGACAATACACCCATACACATGAAATAAAATAATAAATAAGATATATTTTTTGAAAAGGTCAGTTGTAGTCATGTGTACCTGTAAGCCCTGAGCTGGGTGCACAGAGAGAGGAGGATCTCCCTCGATTTCTGGTGGCCAGCCTGTTGGGCCTTACAGGCTCTCCAAAAGCATGGCCTGTTGGAAATCTCTAAGCCTGGCTCAAGTTTGGTGACCTGTTTTTTCGTCAGTCACTTCCGCATGAAAATGATGCAGCAAAATTTACTTGAAAACGCCCCCTGCCCGGACACGACTTACATGGTTATATCTCATTGGCCCAAAGCCATCACCCCACTCTATACATCACTATCCCCACCCCTATGTCCAGGGAATGTATATAAGGCTCCACCCTGCTACAATAAAGTGAGATCTTGCATGACTTGACTCCCTGCTGCGTCTGACTGTCTCCGGGAACTGGGAAGCTGGGGAACAGTGAGAAAGACTGTCTCAATGAAATAAGGCAGAGCATGACAGAACAGATCACCTGACATCCTCCTCTGGCTCTATGTTTGCTTGGATATATGGAATAGCACACACATACACACTCACACACACACACACACACACACAGACATGCATACATAGACCACACACCTATACCACAAGCAAACCCTCTCATACAAAAGATAAACATGCACATATAAGTATTGATATTTATATATCAGAATTCCTTTTTCTTTCTGTCCTGGAGCATTAAACCCAAGGCTGTGTACAGGTCAGACCCACAGACAGCCATTAGGTTACACCCCCAGCCACAACTGTCATTTTAATTAGCATAGAAGTATCAGTCACACATATGTTTAACTTATTAACTTTCACGGATTATCTCAAATTCACCTGAATTATTTTATATAGTTAATGACCTATATAGGTCATTAACATATACAGCAAAGATGTCAGTTACTAGAGTGCAAGCATTTTTAAACAATGTTTTTTTGTCGTTTCGAGACAGGGTTTCCCCGTAGCCCCAGCTGTCAACAATATTTTTATTGACTCCGGTGATTTCATACAGTGTATTGGAGTGTCTGCATACTTTTGGACCATAATGCAATGGAAAATGGGGGCTGGAGAGACAGATCAGTGGTTCAGAGCATTGGCTGGTCTTGCAGAGGACCCAAGTTCAATTCCCAGCACCCATATGACAGCTAATATCTGTCTATAACTTCAGTTCCAGGGAAATTTGACTCCCTTTTCTGACCTCTGTGGACACTGCACAACACAGGTGCACTTACATACATGCAAGCCATACCCTTGTACACATAAAATAAAAATAAAATATTTAAAAGATAATGTGATAGAAAGTTACATTCATACATTTTAGACATTTACCCTCTAAATAGTTTCTGTTTAGAAATTGTTTAGTTTCCTCAAAACTCAGAGGTTCCTCACCATCTTTGTTTTTAAAAATAATTAAATTTATTCTTTAAAAATTTCATACTTTTATTGGCAATTAAAACACTCTAGAGTTGCTCTAACTTACCATAAGAGATGAAGGATGCTTCTGTAACGTTACTGAAAAACTGCCTGACAGGAAAAACTGGAAGCAAAGACCACATCTGTTAATTCCAGTCATCATCTCTAAACATAAGCTTAAAGAGACTGTAGAATGCTGTAACATGCAGAGGATCACCTTAGCCCCTTAGTGGGGCTCTTACTAAAACAACCAAGAAATAATTCAAGGTTTTCCATTTACAGAGATGAGAACTATGAAGTTTCTAGTCAGTCACATAACACATGTATGTGTTCAAGTTTACCTTCAATTGCTGTGACAAAACACTCTGACCAATACCAACTTGAGGAAGAAAGGGTTTACTCATCTTACATCTCCCAGGACACAGTTCATCACTTAGGGAGCACAAGATAGGAACTGAGGGCAGGAAACTGGAGGCAGGAGCTGACGCACAGTCCACAGAGGAATGCTGCTTACTGGCTTGCTCTCCCAGCCCATGCTCAACCTGCTTTCTTATATGATAACACAACAACTTGCCCAGGGGTGTCACTACCCACAGTGGGCTGGGCCCTCCTATGTCACCCAACAATCAAGAAAATACTCCACAGACCTGGTCACAGGCCAGTCCAATGGAGGCAATTCCTTGATTGAAGTTCCTTCAACCCAGGTATGTCAAGTTGATACTAAAACTATCCAGCGCAACATTTATTAGAAATGGGATCCAGGGGTGCCTTGAAATAACTTCATGAGAAAGGACTATCAGAGTTTATCTAGTTTTTGTCAATCATAGTTAGCTGAAACTCTAAGGTAAACATAAGAAAATTTATCTAATTAGACATTATGCATCTCTATCAATTCATATGCAAGTATTTAAACATGATGTGAAAATATTTCATGATTAGAAAGCATCATTCAAGCCTCACTTTACCCATTTAAATATAAAAAAATCACACAAAACTCTAAGTACATTGTTAAAAATGGCACCTAGATGGATGTAAAAATTAAAGTGATTATGTTCCTAGAATATAATAAAATACGTTTTTGAGCTTGGATTAACAAGAGGGTTACTTAATTGAATAAAAAAGTGATTTCCAAAAGAGGAAAAAAGTTTCATTATGTTGAACTACAATTGAATATTTAAACCCAAAGACACATTCAGTGTTCTACGAGAGGAAGCCTTTTATGCAGCTGTGTTGAAAACTGTACCAGCCGTCTAATGGCGTGGGCAGGGAAGATGGTGGCAGAATTAAAAAAGATGTTGAGAGCTTGCATCTAGACTATATGCAAACTATACCAACTCAGTATAAAAAAAATAGACAACCTAATAGGTACATGTGAAGAAACTCATGCAGGTTCTTAACAAAAACTTATGAGACATAAAGAGCTCAGAATAGTTAATAAATGAACATAAGTACTCAAACTCATTAATCAGCAAAACAAATAAAAACAAAGAAAGCTAATTGTTTTGGGAGAGTGTCTCAAGGAGTTCAGGCTGGTATTGAACTAGCTCTGTGAAATCCTCCTGCTTATAACTCCCAAGGGCTGGGATTACAGGCATGTGCACCCACATCTGGGTTAAAAGGAAAGATGAAAAGAACTGACAAGAATGGATAAAAATTAAAGATCTTCGTGGTGAGGAGCATTTCTGAGGATGTGAAAAAACAGTGCCCCTGATTAATTGCAGAGAATATGAATTGATAAGAGTACCTAGAAACATCTAGCATTGCATAATGAAATTGAGCATATGAATAACCAAGACCTTGTAATTATATTTTTGTGTGTATGCCACAAATTTCTTCCACAAATAAAGACATATGCATGATTATGCAAAGAAAATCATGCACATGAAGTCTAAAAATTCAGTCTAACATGGTACATGATGTCTAGAATGGAAGCACTGCAATACTCTAAGCTGGACATAACTCTGAGCTTCTTTCTTGTCGACTCGAGATAAACTAGAGAAACTGGAGAGGAGAGAACTTCAACTGAGATATTTCCTTCATCAGATTTGCCCCCCGGGGGACAGGCTGTGAGGGCATTCTGTTGACTGCTGAAAGATGTGGGATGGTTGTATAAAGAAAATCAGGCTGAGTTCAGCCTAGAAGAGCAAGCCAGTAAGCCGTGTTTCTCCATGGTCTATGCTTCAACTCCTGACTCTGGGTTCTTAAGTTCCTGCTCTGACTTCCGTTAATGATAGACTATCTCTTGGGAATGTAAGGTGTAATAAACCCTTTTGTTCCCAAGTTGTTTTTGGTCAGATTGTCTTATCACAGCAATAGAAAGCAAAGTAAAACAAACCCAGATATTCATCCACTAGATCAAGTAGATAGATTATAAGAGATTGATATATTAGGACTATTTATTGATATTGAGTAAATTACGGAGCTCTCTCAAAAATAAGGCTGGAATTCAAAATAACCTGATCCAAAGAGCTAGATATTAGCTAGTATTTCCTGTACTATTTTACTTATATGAAGTTTACAAACAGCTAAGGCTACTATTACAAGTCAGATTACTGCTCAGAATACAAGAGAGAGAGACAACTGATTGGAAGGAACCAAGAGCGACCTCAAATGTATGTCTACTTTTAAAGCAGGATTGTTTATATACTAATATTTTCACTAAGATAATTAATTGAGATGCAAAATTATAAATGCATATATATGTTTTATTTCAGTGTTAAAAATAGTGACAATGACACTCATAAGAATTCCTGCCCATAGGTTTGGACAATTTTAAGAACTAATATAGAAGCCAATGGATATCCCAAATAGAACTTACTGAAAAGCAATGTCCTTTCTGACTGGAACCATTCTTCTGGCATCCTCAGCTATCCTTATCCCTCTACTCTGTACTCTGTTGCTACTCATGGAGTGAGCATTAGATAAATCTAGTCATGGAAGTTCCCTTGCTCAGAATATAGCCCAGTAGTGTCTCATAGAAATATAATGCACTATAAATGTTAAATACATATATTTCAAAGTTTTGCAATACCACTTAAGAAAAGCAAAAAGAAAATGGATTTTATTAGCATATAGGTTCATATATCAAAAGTATGACCACCTTAAGGTATAATTGGAATAATCAGTTTTGTACTTTAAATTCTGTTCATTGGCACCAGGTCGTTGGAAGGTGGTATGTGTTTTACATCGATAGCTCTTTCTGGTGTAGCTGAGCTGTGTTCTCTAGATATAGGAGATCCATGTGATTGGTGGCTGTTGGGTTTGGGTGGAGTGGTTTCAGTCCCTAGTCACTTTCTCTTCTCTAATTCCACTCATTTCTTTAGTGACCTCATTTCACCTCATGGATAGCCAGTGTTTACCTGCCAATGACTCCCAAATTTGTATATTAAGACAAACTTGAGTCATCTGAGAGGAGAGCCTCAGCTAGGGAACTGTCTGGCTCAGAATGGCCTGTGGACACCCTGGGGGGAGTGACTGTTAACTGACATGGAAGGGCCCAGCCTACTGTCGGTGATGTCATCCCTGGGCAGATGGCCCCGAGCTCCATGAAAAACCAGCTGTGCATAAACCCACTAGGGAACACTTTAGGAACCCACACATTAAATACTTGGGTATTTCCTCTACTGGGATATTCTTTCTTCACATGTCCCTGTGGCTGGTTGCTTGTCATTTGATCTGGGGTGTGAGGTAATAGAAGAAATGGCTTGGCATCATAGAGCTTGGCTGTTTCATTTGCTTTGGCTGGAATGACAGTGGATGATCTAAGCAGAGGCCTGAGATGTGCTTGTGTGATAATGTGAAACCCGGTCTACCTCATTCCAGCCTCTACTGGCTCAATCTCTGCCAGCTGTGCAGGAAGGGAAACGAATGTGGGGAGTCATTCACCGCTGGGCTTCAGGCTACCTTGTCACATAACAGCAGGTCACTAACGGAGTACATTGTTTTGGTGTTCTATCTTGGCTGGCCCCATTTTAAAATGATAACCCAAGCCCTTTGCCTCTCCTCCAGGAGCACAGCCTCTCTCTCACCCTCCTTCTCCTTGGTTCCTTTCTTTTCTGATACAGCACTCCACTGTAGGATAACATCTCCACAGGAATTGGAGAGATCTTTGTCTTGTTTTCTGATTAATCTCAGATACATGGAACAGAGGCCTCTCTCTCTCTCTCTCTCTCTCTCTCTCTCTCTCTCTCTCTCCCCCCTCCCCCCCGCATCCCCCCATCTCCTTTTTCTCTCATTCTCAGTAAGTACTGGTTGAATTACTGAGCTTTTTCCCAAGCCTTGCCTGGTTTTCTCTGAGGGATGATGACACATCATTTCCCAGGCTGCCCTTCATTTAGGCTGCCATCCTTAAGGATAATGTTACATTACTCATTCTAAAAAAGATATGTAATCAATCTGTTTTCCATTTCTTCAAGTCCTCCTTAGACTAATTTAACACAAAGATACATAACTTTTTTCTTTTGCTCTCTAAAATCTTTATGTCCCATTATTTTTCTACAGTCATATGTTTTCATCCTACTTGGCTAACAACAATCATCATCTTTTTTTTTCTCCTGTAAATTCTCCCTGTGGACATTACTACTGCTGTTAATGTATCAAATGGCCCTTTAATAAAGCAGTTTCCTATCAAGAAAGAGTGTTATAAGTAAGCAACTCAGGTGGTTTTTCACATTGTATTTCTATAGTCCTTTTCAACTAGATATGGAAACAGGTTCCTAGAAAACAGCAATTGTGCACATTCAGTATTCCATTCCTGGTACATTGCTTGGCTCAAAATAACCATAAAATATAATCAATGCATTAGGCAATGTCTATCATAGATTAAGTTACTCACCGCAAAAGAGGCCCACAGGGCATATCCTGAAGCTTGAACCACAGGATAATATTGATATCTAAATACAGCATGTTGAGTAACGAACAAGAATAGCCAGAGGTATCCCAGGTTCAGTATATACAGGCTAGTCACTACTTGGATGATCTAGAAGGAAAGAGTACCATTCTTGGTCACAATTCCAGTTACCACTTCAAATGAAACACATCAAGACAAAAGTCAGAGTGAAGAACAAAGCAGATGGTCTACTAGAATGGCAGTACCTTTTTCAACTATAGAAAGAGGATATCAACAGTGATGTAATATTTTATGTATAGTCATTGTATTAGTCACTTTTCTGTTGCTGTGATAAAGCACCATGACCAAGGAACTTATAAAAGGAAGAGTTTATTGAGGGTTCCAGGGAATTAGAGTCCATTGTGGCAGGAGGCGTGGCGGCTGGATCTGGAGCAGGAGGCCAAGGGTCACATCTCGCAAAGAGCATAGGAAGCAGAGAGGGCAACTGTAGACCACGAAGCTTGTTAAACTCTCTAAGCCCTGCCCCCAGTGACACACTTCCTCCAGCACGGCCACACACCCCAAGACCTCCAAAAACAGCGCCACCAACGGGAGACAAACGTCTGAATACCTAGAGCCTATGGGGGACACTCATTCAAACCACCACATTCCACTCCCTGGCCCCCATAGGCTCCTGACCATATAAAATGCAAAATGCATTTAGTCCAACCTTAAAAGTCCCCATAGTCTTTACCAGTTTCAATGCCATTCAAAAGTCTACAGTCAAGTCTTTTCTGAGACTCGGGCCAATCTCTTAGCTGTAGAGCTCCTGTAAAATCAAAAGACAAATTACATACTCCCAATATACACAGTGGAACCGAATACACATTCCATTCCAAAAGGGAGGATAGAGGCATAATGAGGAACTAAAGAGCAAAACAAGACTGAAAAACCTGCAGGGCGAACATCAAGTCTAGTAGCTCCACATGTGCAACTTCTGGGACTTGACTTCCAAGGCTTAGCTGGCTCAGCTCTTCCAGCTTTGCTTGCAACATACATCTCCTTCTTAGGCCGGGTACCACTCCCTGTATGCAGCTCTCCTTGGCAAATATCTCACAGGTTGGCTCTCGAATGTCTTCTTGGGTCTCCGCTGCCAACCAGGCTTCAATTCACAAGCTTCATGCAATGGCCTATCCGGGCCTACTTTATTCAGGGATACCCCTGCTGCGCTCTGCCTGACCTTGGGAGCTCTCTGAAACCATGGAAAAGGAAGAACTGTGATCCCTTCATCCTTGCAAACTTCTCATGCCTCTAAACCAGCACAACGTGAATGAAACTGCGAGTTTGGCTGCAATTTTGGGATGGCCCTGGCCTATTTCAACCACATTTGCAAACTTTTCTCTGCCCTGGACTTGTTGGAGGATTAGCTGGGTGTGGTCTTGCCCTGAAGGTACTGATTCTGTTGTTTACTTTTAAATCTCGAGGCCTCTCCTTATTGCTTTAATCTCCTTATGAAAGGGAGCTTCTCCTTCACATGCCTTGGCCACCCCTTTAATCTTCCTAGTGCAGTTATCAGATCCAAACTGTACTCTCTTCATTCTTCTGCCCCACTGCTCTTCTTCACTGTAGAGCTGCACCTATTCACCATAAAACCCACTGCCCCATTAGACATTAGGCTGTCTTGAAATATCCTCCGCCAAAGACATCAGTCCATTGCTTTTCAACTTAACATCAGGCAAGCATTTGGGCTGTGGGCAAACTGCTGCCAGACTCTTTATCAAAATATCCCAGTTGCTGCCTAAGTCTTTATTTTCCCCTGGAACCACATCTTTTGCAGCCATGCTTTCTCCCAGGCCTCCACTAGAATGGCCCTTTAAGCTCTGTTTACAGTAATCAACAGCCTTTCTAGACCAAAGTTCCAAAGTCTTCCACATTTTTCCAAACATCCACATGGTCAGGTTCTTCACAGACAACAGCCCACTCTCTGGTACCAAATTACTGTATTAGTCACTTTTCTGTTGCTGTGATAAAGCGCCATGACCAAGGAACTTATAAAAGGAAGAATTTATTTGAGCTTATGATTGAGGGTTCCAGGGAATTAGAGTCCATTGTGGCAGGAGGCGTGGCGGCTGGATCTGGAGCAGGAGGCCGAGGATCACATCTCGCAAAGAGCACAGGAAGCAGAGAGGGCAACTGTAGACCACGAGGCTTGTTAAACTCTCTAAGCCCTGCCCCCAGTGACACACTTCCTCCAGCACGGCCACACACCCCAAGACCTCCAAAAACAGGGCCACCAACTGGAGACAAACGTCTGAATACCTAGAGCCTATGGGGGACACTCATTCAAACCACCACAGTCATGGACCATTTTATCCTCTGTAGTCCATGTACTCAAGATAGACAACTGTTCATGTTATATTCCTCATGTTATACCTTCTCTGATTATTCTCCCACCAATGCCCTAAACTCCCAGAACTCATTCATCTGCTCATCAGTCTGCTATCATTTGGAGAGTGTTAGACAAATGGAGTAATTAAGAATATACCTTTAACGTTGCCTTTTTCCATTCAGCATAATATCGCTGAGCCTTGTCGAGCTGTGGTTACTTATGTATTCCCTTTTTGTAGTAAGTGGTCAGTTACATGGTGGGACAAGGCCATGAAGAAAGCACAGCAGGAGCACACAGGGCAGGGTGCGATTCCAAATACAAAATAGCCATTTATTCAAATGTGACATGCCATTATATAGGCAGCATGACATCACATGCCAGGGGCCAACCCCAAACCATTGTATCATCATGTCATCCCAATTCATGGGCATAGACAGAGAAGTCTTGTGACCCTCACTTGCACTTCTGAGACATGCTTGGCTGGAAATGTTAGCTCACACACACACCTAGGTTCAGATCACATGCCCACATCTCCCCCTTTTTTGTATTAGCTTCCATAAACTCGGATAGCATCATAGAAATAAATGGTGGTCAGTTACCTTTGTCTGGCCCAAATGGCCATGACTGCTCAAATAAAAACTTAATACAGAGAAAACCAGCCAGTACAAGCAACATTCACATAAACCCATTAGCAAACATCTATGTCCAATTTTACACAGGTAGGAATTGGGTTATACCTCAAAGTCTCAAGTCAGGCTGGAAAGGCCTGCATATACAATTATGCTGACCAAACAAAATTCCAGTCAGTATTTGCTGTGATCTCACAATTACCCACCCCCAGCCCTTACAATCTGGTGCACCCCTTTTTTGGGCCTTGGAGAAGGGGGAGAGAGGGTGAGAAGTAAAACAGTCAATTTTTCTTTGAAGTGACACATCAGACACTCAGGTTTGTCCAAACTTTGCTTCCGACAGGCTGGTGGCTCATCTGGGGTCCCTTTTATAATAAAACACAAATAACAAGAAATACAGGCACTTAAACATTAAGTATCACATCATGATATGATGAGTCACATTATGTGCACAGACCTAAATTAAGATGGTATTTTAATCTAGGAACTGTGGCTTTGTGTAAAAAGACAGCACTAGATTTTTACTGTGGCCTATAATGTCATTTAGCCACTAGGGAGTGCAAGCTTATGGTATGAGTCATGTGCTACCCTTCTCCCCTGCCTCAAGGAGTGGGGTATATAGCCAAATCTATTTTGGGGGGTGTACCAATATTAGGCTGCCACTAATTGCAATATCTCTAGGCAAGTGAGGTGCAGCTGATGAGTCTTGCTTGCTTAGGAGACCATTTCTTCCAGTGATGTTCTCTTGTACCATGAAGATGACCTGTCCATTTGCAGGACAAGATCTCAACATAATATTTTTCTTTTCATGCTAACATCATGTCATCTTTGTCAGTAGGCTCTCACCATCCTTTTTTGTATGTACCCCAACATTACAGGCAAATAGCCTCTGTTTTGGGGGGCTTTTAGAGCCTCCTAGCCAACAGCTCCTTGTTAAAGTAGTCCATAACTGGTAACAAAAACTTATATTTACCCATATGACTCACTTAACCATAAAGCAAAATTTAGAGGTAGGGCATTATTCCAAAGGACAGGCACAAATGTCCATGTCACCACAGTTTCTGGATGTTTAGACAAATCAGTTCTACTACTGGTATCAAAGTCCTTCTTTACTAATATGTTTTATTTAATCGTTAAGCTTTAAAAGATTTTATAATTATACCAGGACCTGGTACCCCTCCTTATTAAATTCACCTCCTATCTTTGTTCCTTTAGGTGTGTGGGATATGTCTCCAACTGGTTTCACCTCTGTAAAATACCCAGATGTTAGCATTAAGTATTAGATTAAACATAAACCAGGTTCAACATAGCATGGTAAGATTTTGTCTATTTGTGCCAATTGTTGTGCACGAATGAGAGGCATTCATTTAGTTAATTCTTTAGCACCTGCAGTCTGGTATCCAGTGGTTTTTACCCATGGAATACTTGTATTTCTCTAGTTTTGATAGACTCATTGGGCGTGGCTCAAGCTACCTAGCCCTGCACAGGGCCAATGAGGGATATGTCTCCTTTTGCCTCTGCTGTATTTGTTGATTAGCTGAGTCAGGCAGGCCCTGACTCTGTAAAGAAAGCTACTCTGTTTAACTTAGGGGATTCATTTCCCACCACCTGAACAGTTCCCATTCTTTGTATACCTCTTGTGAACTGTTCCTCAGGCTTTAAAACCTTCCAGAGGCTTTTCAGCACAGAATTTAGCTTTGGTACCTTTTTAAAAATTAATTTTACCTTTTATTCTTCTTTGGGGGGGAGATATAGACTATCCCTCCAAGAGATCTCATGCCCATTATTCAGTTAAAGGAAGAAGCCAAGCAGGTCCCATAAGGAGTCATTGCCTTAATGGTTGACTCTTAACCAGCAGGAGCAGTTATTTGGGCAACTTTGTGCCTGTGTCTCAGGTAGCCTGAGGTCCAATGTGTCACCCTGGGTGTCAGCTCCCTGTGAAGTGGCCTTTTTTTGGACTTCTTCCATTTCTCTTTGATGTTTAGATGGGCCAATCTCTCTGCTTGTGGCTCCTAGTCCATCCTTTATAGGTTCAATGACAGACACTTCTCACAGGCACCAGGATTGGTTGTGGCTCTCTCTGTGGGAATACACAAGCAAACCCTTTTTCATAGTGGATTTTTTGTCCCAACATTGTGGTCTGCCATAGCACCAATGGGATCTATCATGGCCTGTCAGAGGGCTCCAATGTTTATGGATCAGAATTGTCATTTTTTAATTTCTAAATTGAAAAATTGACAAAAGGTTTAGAGTAGAGAGTGCTCTGTAAACTGCATCACAGAGGGAGCTATATTCCCCCCCCTTTTGTATCTGTGCTATATTAACATTCTCTTTTGTTTCTTTAGACTTTTATATTTTTATCTGTAATATTTTAAAAGGCAGAAGTTGTATTACATACCCATAGACAGGAACCACGCTGTAAAGGTCCACTTAGCCCATCCAAACTGTCTCCTATTAGACTGTATACTGTTGGTTTAAGGAGCTAAAACCCAGGTATTTTTTTTTTTTTTTAGCCAAATTATCTTTGTAGGCAAAAGAAATGTCACAGTTAATATTTGTATGAAACAGAAAAATATAGAGAACACTTATGTACATTTAATCCAAAAGATGTCACTGGGAATCTAATACTAATTAGGAGTAGATCAAATATTAATAACAATTTTGTACAACCCAATTAACTTAAGCATGTTACCATTTTTATATTGAATGTATTTAGCTAATTTTACTTGCTACAGGCATTTTAATTTTTACTAAACCTTTAAATTCTATATAATGTGTAGCTAAAGTTTGGGCAAAGACAACATTTTAAATAAACCTTAACCAGATATAAATTTTGTTTTTTAAACTAATTGATTGAACTGTGACCTGGAGAAACCAAGCTTATTTACATAGTTTTGTCCTTTACATATTATGTGTCTTTCTGGTTGTGAGCCTGAGCATTTAATGGCTGTGCCAGCTTTTCAGCCCTTGTCCTTTACATGTTATAACAAATCTTTTAAGATCTTTATTGCTTATGTAGACAGTGTTACTGTCTTTCTACAAAGTTTTACTAAAATATTTTTGTATATGACGATGGAACAGTTATTCTAAATTTTTTTTAATTTTATTTATTTCTGTATGTTTATGAATGTACTCTAAACACATCATTCTGAAGTATAAACTTTAAGATGTCTTAGTAAGTTTTAGAACAGGTTTTAAATGACTAGTTCTTTTTTAAATGTTTGGAGATGCTTTACCTAGGCTTGGCACAAAACTCTTTTTACTCCAAAGATGTCTAACCTAGTGGTCAAAGGTCCCAGATATAAAACACATTTAAATATAGGCATGGATGGCATTCAAGAATTGCATTTGGAATAGAAGAAATTATTTCTTAAAATTAACTTATATTCCTAAAGATTAAAAACTCTATTGTGCTTTAACACAAGCTTAAGTTTATACAAGAACCTGTTAGAGGTTACCTAAAATTTTTGTCTCAGATGTTGAATGAGTGTAACCAGTAGATGGCAGGATATACTCCGTAAAACATTTGATACTAAACATTTGAAATTTCATTAGTTACCTTTAATGAAGACAAACAAAATATAAACAACAATAACTTTTGTTGAAATTAATTCACCTGTTAGTTGTATTAATGGACCTGAGTCTGGGATGGAAGGGCCAATTCCATCCCAGAGTCCAAACAGTATGGAAACATACATTAATAATTTATATAAGACCCAAAAGGTGAGGGAACCCTAGGTCTAGGGCATGGCCAAAGTCTGTTTAGAAAATTAGGAGACAGAGCAAAGGGGAAAATTTATTTCTTTTAAGAATTGGAAAGTCCCAATTTACATTCAAAGGAGAGATGAGCAGGACCCCTGGGGGATCCTGGGAAGGATTTAGCCTAATAAACAGACTGAGCTGAACAGGAAGCTGTTGAAACCAAGCTAGGCAGAAAAACCAGTTTTGCACAGCAGGGAGCAGGGCAGGTTTTTGATATTAGATCTCCAAGTTTTATTTTAGGCCTGTAAAAAATTGTTAAAAATGACCCCAAGGTCGAGCCATGCTTGATTGCAAGATTGCTTAGTCCTGCAGCCGACACACAGCCATGAACCTGATGGGCTTCATGGTCAAACTTATCTGGGAAGCTTCTGGCTTCCACGGCCTGTAGGAATGAACAATTAGCAAGCACATGGCTGATGGGATGGTAGCTACAGACCAGGAAACTGCTGGTTGTCCATAGACCCACATGCAAGCCGATGGCTGTTAGGTCAGGGATCTGGGCGAAAAGCCAAGAAAACATAGACCAGAAGGACCCTCCCTTCTTTTCTGGTCAGGCCAGATTCCCAGATCTGAAAGAGACCCACATTCAGGCCCCTGACCTGACCTGATTGGCCAGATTCCAACAGGTCACTAGCTCCCCTCCCTGGACCTATAAAAGGCCCTCCCTGCCTTCCAGATGTGTGCCTTCTCATGGTCCTTCACCTGAAAGGGCCATGGTTTTGCCCAAGAGAGAGTATATTTCCTGGAATAAATGCTTACCTTTATTTACTTTTAATTTGTACTGATTTGGCCTTAATCTTGACATTGGATACCATTTATTTTGGTGGCCCTACAGAGAATGGGGTTATTTTTCCTCAGCCTGGGGGGGGGGGCAGGGCCCATGGACATTCAGGGACACCCCTTTCTTTTCCCTACACATCTGGCTTCTGACCTGGGTAAGTCCATTTCCAGTTGCTTCTGCTCTCCAGAGCTCCTGCCTGAAAGTCTTTGCAACACCAAGGCAAGCTCTCTTTCCTCAGCCTGGGGGACCAGAGCCCTGGGCCTATAGTCACTCAGGGACCTTAGCCCAGTGGACCCAGGGTCCGTTGGCTGGTTTTGGGGAGAAGTGCAGAGCCAGGCTCTGTTGTGAGGGGTCTCCCTGGATTGAAGACATTCATCCCAAGTCTGCCCCATGCCTACCCTACTGTCAGGTCTCTGGGGTATATTGGAGGATGGTCTTCTGCACCCTGTGATCTCCAGTCTTGGAAATGGGCAACCCTGGGTAAAAGCCTACCCACCAGATGCAATTTTTTTTCTTTTTTCTAAAACTGGCTACCTGCAGGATCTCCAGGATCTGCTCTCTCTATTGTATCCTGCCCCCCCCATCTCTGATCTCTCCTTCTTGGCCATTTCTGTGCCTGATTCAAATTGACAAGGTTGCCAGTTTGATCTGACCACACAGCAAGGACACACGATTGCTATTTATTTATTTATTTATTTATTTATTTATTTATTTATTGTCTTTTTGAGACAGTGTCTCCCTGTAGCCCCAGATGGCCTGGAACTCAGTCTGTAGACCAGGCTGGCCTTGAACTCACAGAGATCCACCTGCTTCTGCCTCCCAAGTGCCATGCCCGGCTCAAGATTGCCATTTAAATCCAACCACATGGCATGCATTTACCAGGCAGATTAATAAAGTACAATTTTATCACTGTGTTTTCATCTAAAAATAATTTTTGTTTTCACAGGATCGCTGCTCAAGCTACTGTCTTTTAACAAACACTGTTTTTGGTTTTGCATTAAATTAGCAGGTAAAGCCAACACCTGTGAGAGATAGAGGTGAGCCATGCTTCGAGCCAGATCTGCTGTCCCTGCACCCGCCCACACTAACTTGCCCTTTGGCAAACTTTTGCTGCTGTGAGCCAGGCTCCTGTGGTTAAAGCCAGTCCTCCTTGCAGTTTAACCATGATAACTGATCAGTTATCATGCAATTAAGTCATGCATGAGTTTGTCCAAGCTGTCTCTGTGTTAACTGTTTCATGTATGTTAACTGTTTTATGTACATATCATGTGTCTGTGAAAAAAGTGGCCACTTCTAGGTTATATTGTGCACAAAACCTATTATATTCAAAGGACAAAATGAACCTGGGTTCATTTATCTGTTAGACTGAATTTGATCTCCAAATTATGTAGGGTGTTTCTTCCAAATTAACTGCTGTAAGGTATTTTTACTGTATGTGCCACTGCCCTGGCCTATACAATGGCCAACACAGGGTTCTCCCAACACTGTATGTTATATTTCTGCCCTTGTCTCCCATTCCAGGTTCCTGAATACCATTCTCCTATACCCAACTTCATGCTTTTGATATTGTCAATTGCTGAATTATCTTTGTTTTGCACTGCCTCAGTAGGACTGAATGTCTCCTGTCTCCCCATTCTTCAGCTTCTTCCTTGATGAAACTATGTAATTCTGTTTTATAAAATTCTTGGCAACAGCATGATAGAGAAACTGCACTGGCCAGTGTGGTGGTTTGAATGAGAGTGGCCCCCCATAGGCTTTAAGTATTCAGACATTTTGTCTCCAGTTGGTGGCACTGTTCTTGGAGGTCTTAGCAGGAGGGAGATTAATGGTGGAGCCAAGGCATGTGGAGGAGAGGCTCCCTTTGATAAGGAGATGAAAGGGGGCTGGAGAGATGGCCTAGCGGTTAAGAGAGCCGACCGCTCTTACAGAGGACCTGGGTTCAATCCCCAGCACCCACATGGCAGCCGAGAACTGTCTGAAACTCCAATTCCAGGAGAACTCCAGTTCCAGGGGAATCCGAGACCATCTTCTGACCTCCGCGGCATTGCAGGACACGGGTGCACAAACTTGTATGCAGACAGTACATTCATACACATACAGAAATAAATAAAATTAATAAAAAAAATTAAAAAAACAAAAGAAAAGAAGAGATTAGAGTGATTAAGGAGAGGCCTAGAGATTTACAAGTAAACACAGGAAAAGTGACTAAGGAGGGGCCTCAAGATTTACAAGTAAGCAACAGAAACCGTACCTTCAGGGCAAGACCACACCCAGCTAAGCCTCCAGCTTTTGAAAGGAAAATACTGAAAGGGCAGAGAAAAGTGAATGCAGTTGAAGTAGGACAGAGTCCATCCCAAACTTGCAGCCAAACTCAGCAGTTTCATTCACATGGTGCTGACTTTAGAGGCATGAAGGATGAAAGAGAAAAGGGGTCATCAGTTCTTCCTTCACGGTTTCAGAGAGCAGCTGAGGCCAGGCAGAGTGCAGCAGGGGTGTCCCTGAATAAAGAAGGCCCTGATAGGCCATTGAATGAAGCTGTGAAGGTGAAGCCTGGTTGGCAGCAGAGACCCCAAGAAGACATTCCAGATGCCAGAGCTGTGAGATATTTGCCAAGGAGAGCTGCATATATGGAGTGGTACCAATCTAAGGAAGAGATGTATGCTGTAAACAAAGATAGAAGAGCTGAGCCATCTAAGCCCTTTGAAAGTAAAGCCCCAAAAGTCGCACATGGAGCTACCGGACTTGATATTTGCCTTGCTGGTTTTTGGTCTCGTTTGGTCCAGTATTTCCTCACTATGCCTCTATTCCTCCCTTTTAAGAATGGAAATGTGTATTTGGTTCCACTGTAAGTTGGGAGTATGTAATTTGTCTTTTGATTTTACAGTAGCTTACAGTTAAGAGATTGGCCTGTGTCTCAGAAAAGACTTTGGACTATAGACTTTTGAATAGAATTGAGACTGGTAAAGACTATGGGGACTTTTAAGGTTGGACTAAATGCATTTTGCATTTTATATGTTCATGAGCCTATGGGGGCCAGGGAGTGGAATGTGGTGGTTTGAATGAGCATGTCCCCCAGAGACTCCAAGTATTCAGACATTTTGTCCTCAGTTGGTGGTGCTATTTTGGGAGGTCTTAGAAGGTGTGGCCATGCTGGAGGAAGTATGTCACTGGGGGGCGGGCTTAGTGAGTTCAACAAGCCTTGCAGTCTCCAGTCTCGCTCTCTTGAATTCCTGTACTCTTATGAGATGTGAACCTTGGCTTTCTGCTCCAGACCTGGCCACCATGCTTCCTGCTACAATGGACTTAATTCCTTCGAACTGTCAATTGTAAACTCAAATAAACTCTTCCTTTTATAAGTTCTCTTGGTCATGGTGGTTTTATCACAGCAACAGAAAAGTAACTAATACATTAACCCAAGTGATATTTTGAAATCAGGTTATGAGTAATCATGTGTAAATAGCTGACCATCTTCTAGAGCTTCAGGATAAATGTTCAGGAGTGTCTCTTCTGGGTTTAATGGGAAGTGGATGTTGGTTATTTAGAGAGACTGCTAGACTGTCTTTCAGAGAGGCAGTACCACTTTTATATTCTCACCATCAATGTTGATGGAGGGTCAGAGCACCTACATCACCTCCAGTGTTTGGCTTTGTCACTGTTTGCTTTCAGTACCTGCAGAGCCATAGCTCTTCCATTCAACATGGATGATAAAGTTGTTTCTAAAAGCTTATTTGCTGTCTCTGTATCCTATTTATTGAAATGTCTCTCTATATCTTTTGCTGACTTTAAAAACAAGGAAGTGTCTCTTAATTATCTATGATAATAAGAATTCTTATTTGGCCTTGACTTCATGGTAATATTCATATTAGCCTTGTGATAATTAGTTTTAATTGTCAACTTGATGCAACCTCTAATTTACCTAGGAAAGGAATCTCAAAGAGGCATCGTCTAGATGAGGGTGGCCTGTGGGCATGTCTGTGGGGGATTGTCTTGATTGTATTGATTGATGTGGGAGGATCCAGCCCACTGTGGGCAGCCCCTTCCCTGGACTATGGAAGATGGAGAAGGAGAGCTGGGCAGTGCTCATACATTCACTCCTCTTCTCTCTGCCCTTCACAGGAATGGGGAGTGCCTGACTGTGGAGGTGACCAGCTGCTTCAAGGTCCTGCCTCGACTTCCCCAGAGTGATGAACTATAACATAAACTTCTTAGTAGGATGAACCTATCCTTAAAGTTGTTCTGTCAGGTTATTTTATCACAGCAACAGAAATGAAACTAGGACAAGGCTCTTTCAGTTTGGAAGATGGGAACCATTGCATGTTCAGCTCTATAACAGGACTCAGATGCACTGGGATTTTTTTTTTTGTTTGTTTGTTTTCCAATTTTTAAAGTTTGTGGTTATTTTATGTGTATGAGCATCTTATCGTTTTATAGGAATCACAATTCACCTTTGTGGTAGTCAGCGTTAGTGTCAACTTGACCCACCTGGGTTGAGGGACCCTCAACTGGGGAATTGGCTCTATTGGACTGGCCTGTGGCCAGATCTGTGGAGTATTGTCTTGATTGTTGAGTTATGTGGGAGGGACCAGCCCAGTGTGGGTGGTACTACCCCTGGCAGGTTGTTATCTACAGTGTAAGAAGGCAGGCTGGTCATGGGGCAGGGGAGCAAGCCAATAAGCAGCATTCCTCCATGGCCTGTGCTCCAGCTCCTGCCTCCAGGTTCCTGCTCTGAGTTCCTACCTTGGGCTCCCTAAGTGATGAACCGTGACCCAGGAGATATAAGCCAAATAAACCCTTTCCTCTCCAAGTTGGTATTGGTTAGAGTGTTTTGTCTTAGCAGTTGAAGAGAAACTAGAACAACCTTGCCTCTTACAACTTTTTAAAACTCACTTCTTCCTAGATGCACTCTACCCCTCTTTTGTCTATCGTTTGGGGGCTTTCCTGACCTCATCTTTAATCCTGTGTGTTTGAGTCTTAATCTTTCTCCACCATCAAATAACATGAGTGCATGCTGTAAGATGATCCAGCCATAAGGGTGGTGGTTGCTTTAGTGAATGGGGTGGCCTGGAAAAGCAAGTCTGAGGGATTCTGTGAAAAGCACAGGGGTATGACAACTATGTTCCACAGACCTCTGTGGCCTGAATCTTCTTCTGCCTACCTACCTAGGATTTGATCACTTCCTGTTTGATATGTCATCAGCTTAGGTTTGAAATAGTTGACATGTTTCAAGCAGATTTTTCTATCCATTACAGATGCAAGGTATATTTGCAGAGTTTACAATAGAAAGAAGAGGTAGTCAAGGTGTTCTGCCATGTACATTAAACAATTGCAACCCCACTGCCATTTACTGAAAAACTCAAGTAGCACTTTGTTCTTACCCCTAAAACTCTCAGTTCCTTTCTCAGAATTAAGCTGTTTGCTGACATATTTGTCTGGACACAACAGAGAAACGGGAGGATGAATTATTCTCCTATGGAAAACATGGAGAAAAAACAATCAGTGTGAACATTAAATTAGATAAGTGGCATTAGTGTTTTCTTGTGAATGATACCTAAGGCAGAGGAGAAATCCAATTTTACAGCCATTCATTTAAAAATGTCTTTAGTTCTCTGAGTGATGTTTTGGCATCAGACTATGAACATTAATTTGTGGACAAAATCCAGTATTTGGCTCTCAGAAAATTTTGTTCTTTTATCAACCTGAACTTAGACTATAGCAAGTACTAGGTGGCAGCTGCTCCAACCATATCAATCCCTCTAGAAATTACTCACATATCTATACAGCAGCACCAGAAAGATTAGGCTTTGGACAGATTTGGCTTATTCTATTATTCATTGCTGCTGCCTTGCAAATTAATGTTTGATTCATGGGTGCCTCGCTAGAAGAATCCACGCCCCATGCTTACGCTAGCTGCAGAGGAGGCTGGAAAACGCACAGCTGGACAGTACAGGTGGGCTTCTTAAGGGTCAAGAAAAACAGAGAATGATTTTTGTTTTTTTAATAATTTTTTATTCCTTTTTTTGAAAAAATTTTTTATTTATTTATTTATTTATTTATTTATTTATTTATTTATTTGAATGTACTGTCTGCATGTAGGTCTGTGTACCCATGTCGTGCAATGCCGCAGAGGTCAGAAGAGGGTCTTGGATTCCCCTGGAACTGGAGTTCTCCTGGAATTGGAGTTACAGACAGTTCTCAGCAGCCATGTGGGTGCTGGGGATCGAACCCGGGTCCTCTGCAAGGGCAGTCGGTGCTCTTAACTGCTAGGCCGTCTCTCCAGCCTGAGAATGTTTAATAGTTAATAAAATTATAGCCCACAGGTTTGTACCATGGAATGTGTAATCGTTTGTTATTCTGTATGAGTCATAAAATGCTCTCTGGCTTCCACTTTTAATATCCATGAAAATGGTTCCTTGATCCTGGCTGGTTTGAACAAAGGTGGCCATCTAACTCAAGCTGGGTACTGGAAAACTCTGTGCCAGAGTATTTGGGCTAGTTTGTGGTTGAGGAGCTGCAAGTGGCAGAAGCTGTGTCATTTCTATGTTCTACTCTGAGGGACAGGATTGGAGAGAAAGAAACTGTGGCCGTGAGAAGGACAGACAACACTCAGAAAAAAGCAGAGCCTGGGAAAGCTCACCTTTCTGAGGACTTTCAGCTTCTTAGATCCAATTTCTGTTGGAAACCAAGCTGCCCTTACATTACATAAATACATTTCTTCATATATTAAAATAAATGTATCTACATTTGTTAAAACTACTACGAGGTAATTCCTGTTACAACCAAAAGGTTTTAATGTCTGTTATCTGAATGACCCTCACATGGCTTTGAATCTGTTCTCCCCAGTCTCCAGCATCTGTGGGGTTTTTCCTTTTCCTTCAACCACTATCCACAGACATACCTGAATTTCAAGATATTGACTTCAGATCATTGGTTTTCAAAACTTTTTTTCTGCTTATATTAGCCACGGACTCTTAAGGTTTAGGTTGCCATAGTGTGTTAAGTTTCATCAACATGACACAAACTAGAGTGTCACTTGGGAAGAGGGAACCCCATTGAGGGACTTCCTCCATCAGACTGTCCTGTAGGCATGTCTTGGGGCATTACTTAATTGCTAGTTGGTGTGGGAGGTCCCAGCCCACAGTGGGCAGTGCCTTCCGGAAAGCAGGGGGCCCTAGACTTTCTAAGAAAGGTAGCTGAGCAAGCCAGGAGAAGCCAGCCAGTAAGCAGCGATCTTCCCTGCGTCAAATCCTGCGTCCAGGCTTCTGCCTTGAATTCCTGCCCAGGCTTCTCTCCAGGATGGACAGTGAGCTGAGCCAAATAAACCCTTTGCTGCCCAAGTTGCTTTTGGCTATGGTATTTTATCAGAGTAACAGAAAGCATAGGAGCATACATGGTGATGGCCTGTGGACATTTGTCAAGGGGAACCCATAGAAAGGGAAAGGGAATAAAACAGAGGAAAGAATCGACATTCCAGTTAAAACTTACCAGGCATGACGCGACTTAATGAACTCCTTCAAAGGCTCTTTTCAGTGATGAGAACTCCCTGGACGGCTGTATTGGGCAGAAGAAGTAGAAACTCCTGGCAGAGAACTGAAACTCATGAGGAGTTAGTGTATTCAACACCTGTCCTTAGTGTGGTCCCTTCTGGGGGCTTGGGTTCCCTACAGTATCATGATCCCAGGGACAGAAGGGCACGATCCTTCAGATGTTGCCTTTAGCTCCAGAGCTTCCAGCTCTGGAATTTCTGCATGTAGCACCAGCCTCAGGGGTGCTTCCGCCTCTGTGTGTCCCTGCTCTACATCTTGTAAAACCAACGTTGTTTCGGTTGGGCCCACGAGCAAACAGGAAGTGCACCACGTGAAGATCGTGATGCAGAGGCCAACACCATGCAGCTTTTGAAGTTCCACTGAGCCTGAGGACCCTGGGAATACCGATCGTGGTGTGGGACATTTCAGCAGACAGAGCAGGCATAGATTCCTTTACTGACCAGTAACATCCTTATTCGCCCTTAACCTGGGTAGTGCCTTAAGCCAGCCCCAGGCTGACTCCCCACAGGGCGAAAGCATTCCCCACTGATAGAAAGCAGCAAATCCTTCCCTTTTGAGCCCAGTCAGTCCAGAAGGGAGTGTGCTGTTGAATCCTGGGTTTGGCGGTGCAGGGGCAACATGTGGCTCTTGACTGTCCTTCTGTATAGCTGACGTCACATCAGTTCTGTATAATTCCCAGCTTCATACCAGCTTTAAGAACATGTATTGGAGAGATGGCCTAGCGGTTAAGAGCGCCGACTGCTCTTGCAGAGGACCTGGGTTCGATCCCCAGCACCTGCATGGTGGCTGAGAACCATCTGTAACTCCAATTCCAGGAGAACTCCAGTTCCAGGGGAATCTGACACCCTCTTCTGACCTCCGCGGCATTGCACGACATGGGTGCACAAACCTGCATGCAGACAGTACATTCATACACATGGAAAATAAATAAATTAAAAAATTAAAAAAAAAACAGGTATCGGGTTATACAAGGCTGTCACCCACACTCAGGACCATGTTCTGATTAAACTCATTATATAATAAATAAAGGAAATATGATGGTGGGAGGGCACTTGTGGAGAAAGTTCCAGAAGGAAAAATAAAAAAAAAAAAGAGGGATAGTTGAGAGTAATCAGAGTGGGATGAAAATGTCTGAAATTCATTATACAAATGTATGAAACTGTGAACCAATAAAATAATTTAACCGTGAGAAAAATATACTGTCATAATGTATCCCAGCAATAGGTATAAGAGAATTCCAACTCAACAGTCCTTTCTATAAGGCCAAGTATCCTATGCTATTAAACTCTCCCCACCCGTCTCTGAACATTTTTAGTGCAAAGGTGGTGTGTTTGTTTCTAGCAGAAATGAATAAATGAAATGTAGGTTGTTCATTGTAACTTGCTCACCTTACATTACGTCTCAAGAGCAAAGATGATTTGTTTAATGGCTTTCTAAAGAGTGTTTCTCGCAGGTAATTTGTTGAGGCTTCATGTGTCAGCTGTTTCCCATATGATATCATTTACCAGATAACTATTCCCTGCTGTGGATAAGTATGTGTCAGATGCTGTCATGTGTATTGGGAGTAAGTACTAGAGGGAATACAAAAATATCCCTTTTTAGCTGGGTGTGGTGGAACACACCTTTAATTCTAGCACTTGGGAGGCAGAGGCAGGTGGATCTCTGTGAGTTCAAGGCCAGCCTGGTCTACAGAGTGAGTTCCAGGCCAGCTAGGGCTGCAGGGAGATCCTGTCTGGAAAAGACTAAAAAAAAAAAAATGATCCCTTCTCCTATGGAGCTTGTAGGCAGGCAGGGGTGAGGGAAGACGGATGCGTTTAGTGTTGTGGGGTGGAGGCGTGTCAGAGGACCTGCATTTGAGGTAAGGAGTGGCCAGAAATGTAATTAGGTACAAGGGCTCTTGGGAAAGCATGTGAAATGATGTTAAAATTTCCTTATCCCTTAAGATGTGCGTTTGGCTGTTGGATTTTGCTGTATGGAGGTGACTGTTGTCGAAAAGTAGTTTCAGAAGACAGATGGGGCCAGACTCTACCTAGAATAGATTCAAGGAAATAAAAACAGAGTTTTTTATTTGGAGATAATTAATATACACAGATTTCTCCAGCTATGGTTTTAAGAAAACCCAGGTAGTCCTAGGTAGTGGGATAGACCCAGGGAGTTGTTTGTGTTTAAGAGGAAAATGATAACACATGGACCTGCTGGGGTCTGACTGTGAAGGGTGAATGTACTGTTTGCACGTAGGTTTGTGCACCCGTGTTGTACAATGCCTCGGAGTTCAGAAGAGGGTGTCGGATTCCCCTGGAACTGGAGTTCTCCTGGAATTGGAGTTACAGATGCTTTTCAGCCACCATGTGGGTGCTGGAGATCGAACCTGGGTCCGCTGCAAGAGCGGTCGGTGCTCTTCACCACTAGGCCATCTCTCCAGCCCAGGATGGACATTTTAAGTATATTAATTTTCCCAATCCATGCGCATGGGAGGTTTTTCCATCTTCTGATGTCTTCTTCTTCAATTTCTTTCTTTAAGGGTTTAAATTTTTGGTTGTAGAAATCTTTGGTGTCTTTAGTTAGGTTTGTTCCTAGGTATTTTATTGTTTTTGAGGCTATTTTGAGTGGGAAATTCTCCTTGAATTCCTTCCTCAGTTGCTTGTTGTTGTTGGTGTAAAGAAAGGCTACTGAGTGTTCTAGGTTAATTTATTTTCTTCTATTACTTTTTAATTTTTTTCATTTTTTAACAATAAGTAATAATTTATGAGTACAAGCATCCTTCATGTAAAACCAATTTGCAAGCAGTTATGGCCAAACCCACACAGCCCACCATCCAACTGGGGGGCTTGTATGTTCAATCAAGTTGATCAAATAAATGTCTAGTCTATACTGCTGTAGTTTCACCATTCACCCCAATCGCAGCCCTTACATTCTACCATGTCTCCTCTTACGCAGATTGTTCCCTAGGCTTAGAAAAGGGGCATGGGTGGACGAGAAGTAAAACAGTCTACTTTCTCTGGAGCTGTTGTCTTGGTCTCTGGTCAATTCTGGCTGTTTCCTTTCCATGGGCTGACAGTTTGTCCAGGAATAACCTTTCAATCCTACTCTGTGACAGTTGGCTCCAATTTACAGTTAGAGAACGACCTCATCATCATCATATTCCTCCTTGTTCTATGAAGGAGAGGTAAGAAAATCTCTCATATTAAAACTTTGTGGCACCTAGAAGGTAAGTTTCATTAGGACTCATTATAAATAGTTGTTACCCACAGAGGGGTTTGATGTTTGTAGCAGTCTGAGGCTTTTCTTCCTTTCAATGTTCAGATGGGCCAATCTTTCTGCTGGCACTTCCTGGTACATCTTACACAATGCAAAGCTGTGTCTTTTTCTCAGCTGTTAAGTTGGTGATGTGTGGGAACATACAAATCTTTTCCCATAGTTAGTTTTAAGATTTGAATTGCAAAGTTTTTGACAAAAAAGTCATATATATCTGTATCCTCCCTTTTTATTTTAGGTATTTGCTTTTTGACCTTTGAGTCTCAAAAAGGCAGTTGTAGTACACGTACCTATAGGCAGGAATCAAGGCGCAGATTTCATCAAATTCACCCAAGCAGTTTTGGGTGACTGTATGTTGTTAACTTGGGAGGCAAACTTAATTTCTTAAGTTAAATCATCCTACAGGTAAAAGAGAATACTACAAGATGATACTGTACAACAGAAAAATTATAGAGAACATTTGTATGTGGCAATCCCAAAGTTATTGTTATACAGATTTTAAGTAAAATGAATGTGGATGACAACAATTTATATTTCCAATTAACTAAGGTGCATTACCATTTTTATCAGAACCTTTAAACCAATGTTGTTTAATATACACATATTTACTTTTAGTAAGTCCTAAAACACCATGTAACCTGTAGGCAGAGTCTGGGCAAAATTGGATACTTTTGAACTCATGTCAATTAAATATACATTAATCGAATATAGACCTGTGTCTCTCTCCTGCCCCTCCCTCCTGATTCACCATTTCAGTCAGTTTTCTTATGCAGTTTTTCTGTTGTTGTTCTTTTAATATGCATCCTTCTCCACAAGAAATATTTACAACTGGATTATTGGTGCTAGCATCCGCAGATGAGGGATACCATTCGTCATTTTTTTTAATTAATTATTTTTATTTTTTATTTTTTTACATTTTTTAATTTATTTTTCTCTATGTGTATGAATGTACTGTCTGCATGCAGGTCTGTGCACCTGTGTTGTGCAATGCTGCAGAGGTCAGATGAGGGCGTCAGATTCCCCTGGAACTGGAGTTCTCCTGGAATTGGAGTTTCAGATGGTTCTCAGGCGCCATGTGGGTGCTGGGGATCGAACCTGGGTCCTCTGCAAGAGCAGTCGGTGCTCTTAACCGCTAGGCCATCTCTCCACCCCTATTTTTATTTATTTATTTTTTTATCAAATCTAGATCCGTGTCCCCACCCTCATTCCCCCACCCCACCAGAGCTCATGCATTCTGCCAAGCATGCTTTTCATCTCTTTCTCAGTCTTTCTCAATATTCTCCATGAGGAAGTTGACTGTTCTGAGCAGAAGTTCACTGTTTCAGTTAGTTCTTCAATGCAGTCTTTTCTGTTGTTGTTGTTGTTTCCAATATGCATCACTCCCAGCTGCTCTGGACAAAAGCTCAAGGGGCCGTGCACAAGAAATACAGCTAGGTAATTGGCACTAGCACCTACAGATGAGGGATACCATTCGTCGTTTGTTTTTCTGGGACTGTGTTACTTCACTTAACATAATATCTTCTAGCTCCATCCATTTAGCCGCAAAGTTCATGATGTTGTTTTTCTTTACTGCTGCATAGAATTCCATTGTGTACATGTACCACATTTTCTCTATCCACTCGTCAGTTGAGGGGCATTTGGGTTCTAGGTTAATTTTGTATCCTGCCACTTTGCTGAAGCTGTTAATCATTTCTAGGAGTTTTCTGGTGGAGGGTTTAGCATCCCTTAAGCAAACAATCATATCATCAGCAAATAGGGATAACTTGAGATCCTTTTTTCCAATTAGTACTCCTTTAATTTCCCTTTCTTGCCTTATTGCCCTAGCAAGTGTTTCAAGCACTATATTGAAGAGGAGTGGTGACAGGGGGCAGCCTTGCCAAGTTTCTACCTTTAAAGGGAATGTTTTTGTCATTTCCCCATTTATGATGATATTGGCTGTGGGTTTCCTGTATATGGCTTTTATTTCATTGAGGAATGATCCCTCCAATCCAATTCCCTCTAGGACTTTAAGCATGAAGGGATGCTGGATTTTGTCAAAGGCTTTTTCTGCATCAATTGAGATGATGGTGTGGTTTTTGTCTTCCAGTCCATTTATATGCTTGATGGTATTTATTGATTTTCGTATGTTGAACCATCCTTGCATCTCTGGTATGAATCCAACTTGGTCATGATGGATGATCTTCTTGATGTGTGTCTGTATGCAATTTGCCAGTATACTGTTTAGAATTTTGGCATCTGTGTTCATTAGGGAGATGGGTCTACAGTTCTCCTTTTTGGTTGTATCTTTGCCTGGTTTTGGTATTAGAGTGATGCTGGCTTCATAGAAGGAATTTAGGAGAATTCCCTCTGTTTGTATCCTTCTAAACAATTTCAATAATAATGGTTGTAATTCTTTTTGAAATGTTTTATAGAATTCTGCCCTGAAACCATCTGGGCCTGGGTTTTTTTTCGTTGGGAGGTTTCTTATTACATCTTCAATTTCTTCATATATTATGAGTCTGTTTAAGCTGTCAATCTCTTCTTGGTTGAGCTTTAGTGATTCCCAGGATTTCAGATATTCATCCATTTCTTCTAGGTTTTCAAACTTGGTAGAGTATAGGTTTTTGAGTTATTCCCATATGATTTTCTGGATCTTTTCATTGTCTGTTGTGATATTTCCCTTTTCATCGTGGATTGTATTGATTTGGAGTTGTTCCTTTCTTTTGGTTAACTGGGCTAGAGGTCTGTCTATCTTGTTTATTCTTTCAAATAACCAACTTTTGGATCTATTGATTTTTTGTATTGTTTTCTTTGTTTCTATTTCATTGATTTCTGGTCTGATTTTTATTATTTCTTCCTGCCTGTTGCATTTAGGGTTCATCTGTTGTTGCCTCTCAAGTGCTTTTACCTGCAGTGTTAGATCATTCAAGTGTGCTCTTTCTGTTTTTCTAATGTAGGCACCCAGGGCTATAAACTTCCCTCTTAGGACAGCTTTTAAAGTATCCTATAGGTTTTGTTGTGTTGTATTGTCATTATCATTGTCATTAAGTTCCAGGAATGCTTTTATTTCTTTCTTTATCTCTTCCTTGACCCATTCATTATTCAAGAGTGTATTGTTTAGTCTCCATGTGTCCTTGTAGATACTAGTGCTTATCCTGGTGTTGATATTGAGCTTTATTGCACTGTGGTCTGATAGAATGCATGAAATTATTTCAATCTTTTTGTATTTGTGGAGGTTTCTTCTGTGTCCCAGTATGTGGTCGATTTTGGAGAATGTTCCATGGGCTGCTGAGTAGAAAGTGTATTCTCTGGTATTAGGGTGGAATATTTGGTAGAGGTCTATGAGGCCCATTTGGTTGTACAGTCATTGTTCAGTTTCAGCATGTCCTCTCGTTTAACTCTTTGTCCTGTTGGACCTGTCCAAAGGGCTCAGGGGGGTATTGAGTCCACCTAATTATGAGTGTACTGGGGTTTAGTGGTGTGACTTGTGGTCCTGGAGAATTGTCTTTATAAATGTTGGGTGCCCAGAGTCTCGTGCATATATATTCATAATTGTGAAATCTTCTTGGGTGGAATTTTTCCTTTGAGTTTAAAAATGTATCATGGGCCTTCTCTGTCTTTTGGATTTCTTTTAACTTTGAAAGTCTATTTTGGCTTGATATTAAAATAGCAACACTGCTTTCTTTTTGGTGCCAATTTGCTCTTGGAATATTTTTTTTCCATCCTTTCACTTTAAGGTGGTGCCTTCCTTGAGTAGGATGTAGTTTCTTGTTAGACAGGCCAATCGATGGGTTCTGTTCCTAATCAAATCTCCAGTCCTAGGCTTTTTGATTGGGGAATTTAATCCTATATGGTTGGACTGGATAGGTTTGTGTTTGCTTCCTTTTGACTTAGAATCCTTTGCAGTTTTGGTTTTTTAGTTTTCTACTTCTGCAGTTATGCTTTTTGTTGATTCTCTTTCTAGGTGCTTGAGGATGGTTGGCTCCTTTCTCTGTCTTTGAATTGCTTCAAGTATTTCTGAAGGGTTGATTTTCCAGAAATATGTATTCTAATCAAGTTGTTAATGTCATGGAAATGTTTTTCCTCTCCTTCAACAATCAATCAAATTTTGGAAAAAAAAAAAAAAACTGGGTGGAAAAAAAAACTGCAAACACTGGGAATGCTTTGCTCCATGTTCTTCTTGCTTTCCTGGTTCAGTGACTAGCTGGCTTATAGGGAGACTGTTTCAAAAGACCCCCCCCCAAAAAAAAAAACAAAGCCCAAAAACATCTGTCCTTCCTAATCCTTTTAAAATCAACTTTTTGCTGGGTATAGTAACCTGGGTTGGGATGCTGTTGCTCCAACAATGGGAATGCTTTGCTCCACTTTCTTCTTGCTTTCATGGTTTGCACTGAGCTGGGGCTATAGGGAGACTGTTTCAAAAAGACCCCCCCCAAAAAAACAAAGCCCAAAACATCTGTCCTTCCTAATCCTTTTAAATGATGCTATATTCTTTTTAAGGTATTTCTTTTTTTTTTTTACCAATTTTTTTTTTATTAAATTTTAATTGTATTTATTGTATGTGTATGTAATGTATGGCATGCAAGTCTGTGCACCCGTGTCGTGCAACGCCGCGGAGGTCAGAAGAGGGTCTCGGATTCCCCTGGAACTGGAGTTCTCCTGGAATTGGAGTTTTAGACGGTTCTCGGCCGCCATGTGGGTGCTGGGGACCGAACCCGGGTCCTCTGTAAGAGCGGTCGGCGCTCTTAACCGCTAGGCCATCTCTCCAGCCCCTATGAAGGTATTTCTTAACATTACATTTTTATTCTATCTTTGTGTGTGTGTGTGTGTGTGTGTGTGTGCGCGCGCGCTCTCACACTGCACTGACATGTATGGAGGTCAGAAGACAGAGGAAAACCTGTGGGACTTAATTCTCTCCTTCTACCACATTGGTCTTGGGGACTGAGTTTAGGTCATGTGGCTTGGTGTCATGCACCTTTATTGTTTGAACCATCTCACCAGCCCATAATACTGTCATTGGCCATTTGCTTAAGTTGATTCTCCTGTGTGCAGGATAGTAACTGGAAGTCCTGTCCCTCTCTCCTGCTCTGCTTTCCCTCCTCATACTTCTGATGGATTCATTTTTCTATCTGAATTGTCTTCAGATAGAAACTACCAATCTCCTGTTCAGAGTTCTTACAAAATTCTGTTATCTTTATTTTACAACAGAAAGAACATTCTCTCTGATGCCCTACTTTTTGTGTTTTCATACTTCTCTCAAAGCATGACTCACCCAGTTGGGATTTGTTAACTGTTTCTTCCTTTTCCTAAAATAAAAACACCTGTCATCAGGTGCCTCATTAATCTTTGACACTCCAGAGTTTAACACATTCGTTGGACACAGTAGACACTTGGAAATGAGCTAAGGACTGAAAGTCATAGAATCAAGAAATATTTTTATTTTTATTTCATTTATGAGTGTTGTCCCTGCATATGTGTATGTTCCCCAGTGTTATGCAGTGCCCATGGAGGACAGAAGAGGGTTTTGGACCGTCTGGAACTGGAGTTCTGGATATTGTTAGCTACCGTGTGGGTACTGGGATTCAGAATCCGGTTTTCTGTCAGAACAGCCAGTGCTCTTAAGTACTGAGCCATCTCTCCAGCTCTAGACAAGAAATCTTAATTTACAATAGTAGATAACTATTGGTATGGCATCTTGAAAGACAGAAAACGTGCAAAGAGAAGACACAATAGTACTTTTTTTTTTTAAATTTATTTCTGTATGTGTATGAATGTACTGTCTGCATGCAGGTCTGTGCACCCATGTCGTGCAATGCCGCGGAGGTCAGAAGAGGGTCTCGGATTCCCCTGGAACTGGAGTTCTCCTGGAATTGGAGTTACAGACGGTTCTTAGCCGCCATGTGGGTGCTGGGGATCGAACCCGGGTCCTCTGCAAGAGCGTCGGTGCTCTTAACCGCTAGGCTATCTCTCCAGCCCCTTTAAAAGTATCCAGCGTTTCGAGTAGTGCCACATGCCTTTAAATTCCTAGCACTATAACTGTGAGGCAGAAGGCAGGCATATCCTGTGTGAGGTCAAGGCCAGCAAAAAAAAAAAAAAAAAAAAAAAGTACCAGGGTTTCTTAACATGATGCACATTGCTCAGTAAAACTGGCTGAGGTCATGTTCATTTTAAAAGAGTAAACTGAATGCAAAACAGACTCCTGGGATGTTCTTCACATGGAAAGGCATTTTGCTTTGAGAGGTGATCAAACAGATGATTCAAATAGCCAGAAGTAGGGATGGGGGGATTATAAGGTGACCCATCCTCGGAAAGAAGGACCGACTTTGGTAGTCAAATGCTTTCTCATGCGTAAGAGTGACCGCCTTCCCAAGATGAACTTGACTATGGTTCTACTGAAGGAAAGGGAGGAGCCAGGGATCTAGTACTCCTCCCAATCAGCCAGGTCACCTTGGCTATAAGGGAAAGGGCTAAGGGCATATAGAAAGGAAATGCTAGGGGGCAGGTCTCTCCCAGTCACGATCTTGTGTGGAGATTGCAGACGTCCTGGCAGGGACCCCTGAACATGAGGGGAGGGTGAAGGCCAGCAATCCCGTCAGGGACACCCGCCCCCTTTCGCTCTGTGAGCAAGCCCTTTACACTCCTTAGAATCTTCTAAACTCTAGTTTTGGAGAATCTTTCTTCGTTCCGTTTTTGGACCGTGGGAGTGGCGGGGAGGGGGCGCCATGCGTGTTTATCCTGGGAAGAAATTTACTGCAATGGGGATAAAAGAAAAGGAAGACCCAGGAGACATGCAGGCCAGAAAGGAACTTTAATAAGGGTGCGGAAAGTCACGTGGCAAAGGGACTCTGGAGTGGTTGACCTTTCGATTCTAGTTCAGTGAAAAGGATGTAGAATGAGAAGTGGGCTTTTCACTCCTAGGTGTGGAAAGTTTTCCTCTGAATTATATATAATGCTTCAAATGATGTAGCCTGTGCTCTATAGATTACAAGTAGGTTTTATTGTCTATTTTATAAAGGTCTTTTCTGGAGAGTTGACAGTTTTTCAGAGTGTGTAGATGGTAAATGTGTCCTTATAGTAATTCTGTAATTGCATAGGGAACAGATTTTCCTTCGGGACCTGGACGATATGCGCATAGACGGTGCTTCTTAAATACTTAGGGGAAATATTCAACCTGTGGCAAATTTCCTTTTACATAAAATCTGTGTGTCGTGTAGCAGCCTTGCTACACAGAAACGTCAACAAGCACCTAGTCAGGTGTTAGCACTGATGAAACTCTCATGCTTTCCAGCTTTGAAAAGGGCCTTCCACGATGTCTGTAACAGGTTCTGAATTTTCTTCATATCTTTTACCCTGGGGGAAAAAATTAGCACTTCAAAATTACTTCATCTTTCTTAAAAATTATGTAATACATAATTTAAAAAATACAGACCCCGTTGGTGCCTAAAGAATAAGATCCACAGTGTTATTTGTTCTAGTTTTGTCTTGTTCCCAACCCAGTCTACTTTTTTAATTTCTATTTTATCTTTTGTAACTTTTGGATTTTGGTATATTTCCTGATTGAAAAAAGAATCCTGGCCTCCTGGTGCTTACCACAGGCTGTGTTTCTACACTGACTGTATAGAAAGAGGAGGCAGAGCAAACCCACCCCATGTACACTTCAGCCTAGGCCACTGTGCCTGGTCTGTATTGTGAATGGGGAGACATGGAAAAAAAAAAGAAAAAAGAATCCATGGCCATGTTGAACATAAATATAATGCCAGCGCTCCATAATTCATCCTAATTTTGTGTGATATTCCCTAACGATTACTCATCCCTCCACCCCACTCCCCAGCTGTCATTTTGACTTTTGGGAATCAATTCTTTTCCCCTTTCTTTCTAGTTTTAACAACTAGGCTTGCATTCATAAACATTAGAGTTCAGTTTTAGTTTTTCCTGGTTTGAAATGTTGTATGAAGAGAATGAGAAAGTATGTCTTCTGGGGGGGTTGTGTCTCACATTGGCAGATACATAAATAGGACTATCTGTCCAGCGTGATCCAAGAGACACAGACTGATAAACAACTTAGTCTTAAAAGTAGTAAAGTGGCCACCCTGTAAACTTGTCAGAGTAAATTGGGAGCACAGGAGAGTATTAAAGTCATATTTAATCTCATGCCTGAGAACATATGAGAAACACCAGAGGGAGGGAAGGGTATAATGGCCTCATCTGGGGCCCTATATTGAAGTCTGATGGGGAAGACCTCTACCAGCTTGTCATCTGACCACCTAGGGTGTATGTCAGGGGACTGATGGCCAGAGAATTCCCCAGGAGCTTCAGAATGCTTTGGTTTCCACTGTGAACGTGGCCAGCACAAATCATCACCCATCTGTTTGCCCATTCCCAGTGGACTTGGCTGTCCTTTAGTCTGCTGTTCATCTGCCTGGTCCTGTCCTTTGCCGCTATGGTCTCAGGGTCCCACACCTTACACCTGCAGTTTCACTCAACTCTGAGGCTTGGTTTAGCTCTGACCCGGGGTCCTGCTTCTGTCGCAGCAGCATCTGCAGTGGACTTCTAACATGGTTCACTTTCTCACCCCACAGAACTCCCTATTGGCTTCTCAATTCTGCCTGTCTCAGGCTTCTTTGAAACTCCTTGAACTCTGCTGTGGCTGTTCTGTAACTTATGTGTGTGTGTTTGATATGTATTTACTGTGAAATGTGTACGGCATGCTCTGAACATTAGTATTAGTAGTTGAGATTGGAGCAAAAGACCTCGTGTTTGTCTTAGGTGGCTGTCAGGGACACTGGGACGGCCTAGAAAATTGGTGTCAGTGAAAACCACTATCCCTTGTGAATTTATTGTTGTTCAATAAATTCTGACTTTGTAGAAAGACACAGGTGTGTTTATTTATGTGTCTGACATGGTGTGCTCATGACATTTCAATTCCAGAATTGCAGCTTCATCTTTTGTAATTTTTGCAGTTTTGTCTCATTGTTTCATTGAAGAGTCACCGTCATCCTGTACATTCATTTCCTTTAGGTTTTTGAAGTTGTTCTTTAAGTACCTTTCTTTGCTCCTACTACCTAGATTATCACTCTTGACTTTTCTTTGTAAGTGTATGTATCACAGGTGGTTTTTTTTTTGTTGTTCTTTGTACTTTTGCTGTTGTTTAAAACTGTATATTTTAGGCAATTGCTAGATAATATAGATACATCTTAGATGGTTTAAACTGTTTTATTTTTCCCCAAGAGTGCTGGTTGCTGCTATCTTTTTAGTGACTTGTTTATACTAAGTATGTGAAGTCTGGTTTCCTCTGCAGCTTGCCTTTGGGCTGTCTGCTTATTTTCATTGTTTTTTGACTTTTGTCTTTTATCTTTATGGCTGATTTCCTGAGCTTTTCTTGGGGCCAACAAAAATGCTTAGCCAGTTAAAGGTTATGCCTAAACACCTTATCATAGTCTGAATCATAGCCTGAAAAACTTATAAAGTCTGACCACTGGTGTTTCAGAATGTGACAGTCTCAAGAGACAAGGTATTTAAAGGGATAGTGAAGTTATAATGAGGTTATTTGGTTGGGCCCTAATCCACTATCACTGATGTGTGTAGAAGTCGTCAGGATACAGGCTGGTCTAGAGGGAAGACCTCGTAAAAACACTGGGAGAAGGCATCCATCTAAGATATGAGAGTCGGGTCTCAGAGTAAACCAGTCCTTCAAAACTTTGACTCTAGAATTGGGAGGAAATAAAATTTCCCTGTTTGGGCATAATTTACAGTACTTTGTTATGGGAATACCAGAAAAATATTACACACCTTCAGCTAGCAAGGCTTCAGAGTGTAGCCTGAGAAATGTTTACAGACTTTTGACTATTTATTTCTACTCCAGCTTTACTTTATTTTGTAACACTTTTTTTTAATGCCAAGGAGTGGTATAACTAGATGATATGGTATATACATTTTTAGGTTTTTTTTTTTTTACATTTTTTATTGAATTTTCGTGTATTTCATACAGAACATCTCAATCAGTCTTAACCACCTTCTCACTCCCTTCCCCATGGGCACCCTTCCACAGCTCCCCCCCCCAACTGGAATTCATATACTCTGTCATTTGTGCCAAGGCCCATTGTGTCAGGTTAGTGGCCTTAGATGTTAGTCAGTACCAGTTCATCCACTGAGTTCTAGTCAGCCCATCCAGAGTCCCTGCTTTAAGATCAGCTCTTCCTCACCCAGCAGTAATCAGCTGCCAATAGTTCTGCTAAGATTGGGACCTGCTGCCCATTTCCACAGTTCCATTCTGGGTTTTGTCTGCTTAAGTTTGCATGGGTCTTGTGCATGCTGACACCACTGCTGTAGGAGCATATGAACAGGGTCCCCAGAGCTTATATTATTCTATTTCTATATGGTCATGCACCTCCTCACTGGCTCTTACAATCTTTCCATCCCCCTCTTCCACAATGGGGCCTGAGTCTTGGGTGAGTGAAGCTTAACATGAATCCAGTTCGAGGACCCATGCTTTGCAGACTCCTAACATCTGCACTATGTCCGTTTGTGCCCTTCTGTGTTCCTGGCCCTCTGTTGCATGAGGGAGCTTTGCTTCATTAGTGAGTGTTGAGAGATTCATTAGCATCCTCATTATCTCTTGTTCTATGTTTGGTGAGTCATAGGTGTAGTGGTTGCATTGTAGATGTGCAACTTGGGGTTGGGAAGTTCATACACCATGTCTGTATGTGAGCAGTTGCAGTACACTTTAATAGTCTCTGTCTGGTGCAAAAGAAGCTTCTTTGATGAGTGGTGACTGGGATACTTAACTGTAAATATAAGGATGCACATTTTGCACTTAGTAAGAAATTACATTAGTCTAGGGATGGGACAGCCTTGGGGTTTTCTCTAAGAGCTATGAGCTATCTATGTATATTTGGCTATGTTTGTAGTCCAACACATTGGTTTCCTCCCATTGACTGGGCTTTAAGTCCAATTAGGTAACTGTTGGTTGCCCCAAGATAAAAGTGCCACTACTGCACCAGTGTCGTATGATGCATGAGTCATCTATGAGGTTACTTGGTCTTTTGTTGGTGTTGGACCGTTGATTGATGTTCTCCCTTACCAGCTTGTGAAGTGCTCTCCAAAGCAGTAAGAGCTAGCTTTCAGGGGAGGTGGTTTCCAGGTCAGTACTAGCTCCATTGCTCCAAATATGGTCTCTGAAATATGTCCTGTCTTCAGTAATAAGGTCTTACCTTCAAGTTCTGGGAGGTGATCTGGAGCTATGGCAGTAGCCTGATCTTTTAACTGAGTCACTTGTTTTCTTGATTCTTTGTTTATTGAGTTCTTAACATCTTCTAGATGTTAAACTTTTGTCAGACGTGTCACTGGTGAAGATTTTCTCCCACTCTGTGGGTTTTCTCTTCACTTCCTTGTTTGTTTCTTCTGCTGTACAGAAGCTTTTTAGTTTAATGAGGTTCCCCTTGTTGATTGTTGAGCCTAATTCCTCTACAACTGAAGTCTGATTTATACAGTCCTTTCCTATGCCTATATCTTATAGGTTGCTGCTGATGTTTCCTTCTAACAGTTTCAGATTTTCAGGTTTAACATTGAGGTCTTTGATCCATTTCGAGTTGACTTTTGTGCAAGGTGAATGGGTCTAGTATCATTCTTCTACAGATGGAGATCCAGTTTTGCCAGTAACATTTGCCAAAGATGCTATCTTTCCTCTTGGGCCCTTTGTCAAATACCAGGTGGCTGAAATTGCATGTACTCATGTTTGGATCTTCACTTATATTCCATTGACTGACAGGTCTTTTTTGTGCAAGTACCATGCTGTTTACTACTATAGCTCTGTAACATAGTTTGAAATCTGGTATAGCAATCCCTCCTGCATGTCTTTTTGTGCTCAGGGTTGTTTTGACTTTCTGGGACCTTTTGTGCTTCCATATGAATTTTAAGACTTTTTCTAATTCTGTGAAGAATGGCATAGGGATTTTGAATCCAATTGCATTGAAGTTATATATTGCTTTTGGTAGGATGGTCACTTTCACATTATTAATTTTTCCAATCCATGAGCATGGGAGGTCCTTCCATCTTTTGGTGTCTTCCTCAATCTCTTTCTATAAAGATTTAAAAATTTCATTGTAGAGATCTTTAACATCTTTAGTCAGGTATATATTTTTTTGAGGAAATTGTGAATGGGAGGGTTTCCATGTATTCTTTCTCACTTGCTTATTACTGGTATATAGAAAGGCTACTAATTTTTGTAGATTATTTTTTAACCTGCCACTTTACTGAAAGTGTTAATGTTTTCTAGGAGTTTCTTGGTGGAATTTTTGGCATTTCTTAGGTATAATATCATATTTGGGAAAAGTCTTTCCTCCATTTAGAATGATGTTGGCCATGGGTTTGTCGTATATAGCTTTAATTATGTTAAGGTACATTACCTCTAGGCCAGTTACCTCCAATTAATGTAAATGCATGTTGAATTTCATCAAAGGCCTTTTCCACATTGATTCAGATGACCATGTGAATTTTGTCTTTCAGTCCGTTTATGTGCTTTATGACATTTACTGATTTATGTATGTTGAACCATCCCTGCATCTCTGGTATGAATCCAACTTGGTCATGATGTATGATCTTTTTGTTGTGTGCCTGTATGAGTTTTGAAAGTATTTTGTTGAGAATTTTTGCATCTATGTTCATTAAGGATATGGTTCCATAGTTTTCTTTTTGGGGTGTATCTTTACCTGGTTTTGGTATTAGATACTGGCTTCATTGAAGGAATTTGGGAGTTCTTCCACTGTTTCTTTTTTTGCAGATCTTCTTTAAATGTCTGATAGAATTCTCCTGTAAATCCATCTGGGCCTGGGCTTTTTTTTTTTTTTTTAGTTGGGAGGTTTTGTATTACTGTTTCAATTTCCTTATATGTTATGTATCTGTTTAAGCTGTTGATCTCTTCTTGGTTTAGCTTCAGCGATTCCCATAATTTTAGATATTCATCCATTTCTTTTAGACTTTCAAATTCAGTAGATTATAGATTTTTAAAGTATTCCCTTATGATGTTTGGATATTTTTGTTGTCTGCTGTGATATTTCCCTTTTCATCTCTCATTTTGTTGATTTGGAATTGCTCTTTCTTTTTTGGGGGGGGGGAGTTAACTGGGCTAAGAATCCATCTTGTTCATCTTTTTAAAGAACCAGCTCTTCCATCCATTGATTTTCCGTATTTTTTTTTTTTTGTTTGTTTCTATTTCATTACTCTCTGCTCTGATTTTTGTTATTTCTTTTTGTCTGCTGGGTTTTGGCTTCATTTGTTGTTGTTACCTTTCAAGAGTCTTGAATTGCAATGTTAAGTCATTTATTTGTGCTCTTTCTGATTTGTTAATGTAAGGATTTAGAGCTGTAAACTTCCCTCTTAGGACTGTTTTTAAAGTTTCCCAGAGATTTGGTTGTGTTGTCTTGTCCTCATTTAGTTCCAGGAATACTTTTATTTCTTTCTTAATTTCTCCTTTCACCCATTAATCATTCAGGAGTGTGTTGTTTAATCTCCAGGAGATCATGTAGTTACTAGGGCTTCTTCTTGTGTTGATTTTAAGCTTCATTGTATTGCGGACTGCTACAATGCATGGATTTTTTTTTCTTTTGGTCTTTGTTGAAGATTGTTTTGTTCTCCAGTACATGGTCGATTTTGGGGAAAGTTCCATGTAGTGTTGAATAGAAAATATATTTTTCGGTGCTTGGGTAGAATATTTGGTAGATATCTGTTAGGTCCATTTGATGTGTGGTACTGTGTAATTCAGATGTCTCTCTGTTTATTCTTTGTCTAGTTGACCTGTCTAATGACAGTGGGGTATTGAAGTCCCCTGCTACTACTGAGTTGGGATTGCTCTGTGTCTTAAAGTCCTATAGTATTTTGTTTATGAAGTTGGGTGCACCAGAGTTTGATGCATATATGTTCAAGATTTTAATATCTTTTTGGTTCATTTTTCTTTTGATAAGAATGAAGTAACCCTCTTTATCGCTTCTGATTAGTTTTAGTTCAAAGTCTATTTTTTCAGATATTAGAATTGCAACTCCTGGTTGCTTCTTAGTGCCATTTTCTCGCAATATTTTTTCCATCCTTTCATCTCAAGGTAGAGCCTGTCCTTGAAGGTTAGATGGGTTTCTTACAGATAACAAAAATATGGATTTTTAAATTTTTATTTTATTATTTTATGTGTATGAGTGTACTGTCTGCATGTAGGTTGGTGCACCTGTGTCGTGCAATGTTGTGGAGGTCAGAAGAAGGCGTCGGATTTCCCTGGAACTGGAGTTAAAGATGGTTCTTTGCCGCCATGTGGGTGCTGGGAATGAAACCCAGGTCCTCTGCAAGAGCAGTTGGCACTCTTAACAGCTGAGCCATCTCTCCAACCCTGGAACTTTTTTTTTTTTTTTTTTTTGGTCTTTTCGAGACAGGGTCTGTGTCTTTTGACTGGGGAGTTCAGTCAATTGATATTTAAGGTAATTGAGAGATGTTTATTGGTTTCTGTCATTTTAATTTCTGTTTGCATTCTTGGTCTTTGTGTTTCCACAGTTATGGCTTCATTAAGTTTTTTCTGTTGCCCCTTGGGTATTCATTTCTTTTGCTCTTTGTAATGCTTCAAGTATGTTCTGAAGGGCTGGTTTTCTGGACATGAATTCTTTCAGCCTGTGTATATTGTAGAAGATTTTACTTTCTGGGGCTGGGGAGATGGCTCAGTGGTTAAGAACACTGACTGCTCTAGCAGAGGACCTCAGAGGTTCGTTTCCCAGCACCCACATGGTGGCTAAGAACTGCCATTAAGCCGGGCATGGTGACGTACACCTTTAATCCTAGCATTTAGGAGGCAGAGGCAGGCAGATCTCTCAATCTTTCAGCCTGGTCTACAGAGTGAGTTCCAGGCCAGCTGGGGCTATAGGGAGACCCTGTTTCAAAAGTAAATAAATAAATAAATAAATAAATAAATAAATAAATAAATAAGAACTTACTTTCTCCTTCCAGTATAATAGACATTTTTGTTGGGTTAAGTACTCTGGGTTGGGATCCATAGTCATTTAGAACTGGGAATACTTTGGTCTAGGCTCTTCTGGCTTTCACAGGTTGCATTGAAAAGGCAGCTGTAATTGTGATGCATTTTCCTTTATATATGACTTGTTCTTTTTCTCTTTGTTCTGAACATCTAGTATTTTTACTATGACATGTCATGGGGAGTTCCTTTTCTAGTCCTGTCTATTTGGTATTCTATGCACTTCTTGTATTTGTGTGGGTATGTCTTGCCTTAGTTTGATAAATTTTCTTCTACAATCCTATTGAAGATCTGGTTAATACCATTATCCTGAGATTCCTCTCTTTCCTCTATGTCTATGATGTATAAATTTGGTCTTTACGGGGCTGGAGGGATGGCCTTGTGGTTAAGAGCACTGACTGCTCTTGCAGAAGACCCAGATTCGATCCCCAGCACCCACATGGCGGCTGAGAACCGTCTGTAACTCCAATTCCAGGAGAACTCCAGTCCCATGGGAATCCGACACCCTCTTCTGACCTGCGCAGCATTGCATGACATGGGTGTACAGACCTACATGCAGACAATACATTCATACACATAAAAAAAATGGTCTTTGCATCAGAACTCCTGTATTTCACTATCCATGTTAAGTCCTATCCAGTAAAGCTTTTGAACCCAGATGTCCATCTGTGCAAATTCATCCACTGAAGTCTAGTCAACACATTTAGAAATCTTAAGGCAAACTCTTCTTCACTCAACAGTAATCAGTCTCCAGGAGTTCTCAGTATAGGCCAGTCCATCACCCATTTCTCTTGCTCCACTCTGAGACCTTGTCTGAGTTGGCATGGGTCCTGTACCTGATTCCAACACTGCCACAAGTTCATATGGGCACACTTTCAGTAGTCTGTAAGCCTCTACTTCCCTGAGTCTTTGTAGTACTGGTCCTAGGATTGGACATCCTTCAGAGGTTTGTTTTCTGTCTGACCAGTTGTAGGATTCTGAAGTATCTTCCATCTGTTGCAAAAGAAGCTTTTCTGATGAGTGGCATATGGTATGATTGTCTTGTGGGTGCTGGGAACTGAACCCAGGTACTCTGCAAGAGATTCCAGTGGTCATAACCACAGAGCCATCTCTCCAGCTACAGCATCATTTTATTTTCCGTGTAACATCAAGTCTAACTTGTGTCTCCAAATGTCCTTCAGGTTGGGTCTGTCCACTTGAGTCTTCTTTTTTTTTTAATTTTTTTTTAAATTTTATTTATTTCTGTATGTGTATGAATGTACTGTCTGCATGCAGGTTTGTGCACCCGTGTCATGCAATGCCGCGGAGGTCAGAAGAGGGTGTCGGATTCCCCTGGAACTGGAGTTCTCCTGGAATTGGAGTTTCAGACGGTTCTCGGCCGCCATGTGGGTGCTGGGGATCGAACCCGGGTCCTCTGTAAGAGCGGTTGGCGCTCTTAACCACTAGGCCATCTCTCCAGCCCCCCACTTGAGTCTTCTTAACCTACCAAGAGTCCCATCTCTGTAAGACACTTTCTCCAGCCCAGTAGCCATAAATGACCCCAATTTCCTTAGTGGGTGTTAGGGTTCCTTACAAATTTCTTCATATTTATATTAAGATTTTTTTATGGTTTGAATTTCACAGGACATGTGGATACTGTTACCACTGCTGTTTGTATTTCAAAGCACCATATAAGGATTTGGCAGTAGCATCCACAAATGAGGGACACCATACATCATTTGTTTTTCTGAGACTGTGTTATTTCACTTAGCATAACAGCTTCTAGCTCTATCCATATACCTGCAAAATTCATGATGGTGTTTTTCTTTACTGCCACATAGAACTCCATTGTTTAGATGTACCACATTTTTACTATCCACTCATCAGTCGAGGGACACTTGGGCTGTTTCCAGGTCTTCACTGTTGTGAAAAGAGCTGCAATAAACATGGTTGTGCATGTATTTCTGCTATAGGATGGATATTTTGGGTATACACCCAGAGTGGTATGACTGGGTCTAATTCATTTTTAATCTTTTAAGAGTCCTACAAACTGCTTTCCATAGGGGTTGCATGATTTTGCAATCCCATCAGCAGTGAATGAGTGTTCTCCTTTCCCTACAGCCTCTCTAGCATTTGATATCATTTTTTTTCTCAGTTATAGCCAGCTTTACCCGTGTAAGATGAAATCTTAAAGTGGTTTTAATTTGCATTTCCTTAATTACTAATGATGTTGAACACTTCTTAAGCTGCCTCTCAGCCATCTTTATTTCTTCTTTTGAGAAGTCTCTGTTCAGACCTTTAGCCCATCTTTTAATTGGGTGATTTGTCTTGGTCTTCTGTTTTTTTACTATTTTATATACTCTGGATGTTATGCCTTTGTCAGATGTGTCACTCTCTGTGGGTTTTCTCTTCATTTCTTTGTTTCTTTTGCTGTAAAGAAGCTTTTTAGTTTAATGAGGTCCCATTTGTTGACATTGACCTTATTTCCTGTGCAACTGCTGATTTAGAAAGTCTTTTCCTACACCTATATCTTGTAGGTTAGGTTACTGCCAATGTTTTCTTCTAACCATTTCAGAGTTTCAGGTTTCATATTGAGGTCTTTGATCCATTTAGAGTTGAGTTTGTACAGGTAAAAGGTAGAGGTTTAGTTTCATTCTTCTGTAAGTGGTGATCCAGTTTTGCCAGCACCGTTTGCTGAAGATATTACCTTTCCTCCATTGAGTGTTCTTGGCCCCTTCATCAAATATCACATAGCTGTAATTTTGTATTCTCAAGTTTGGGTCTTCAATTTTGTTCCATTGATCAATGGGTCTATTTTTGTGCCAGTACCATGCTGTTTTTACGATGATAGCTGTTTAGGCTGTTGATCTCTTTTTGGTTAAGCTTTGGTTATTCCCATGATTTCAGATATTCATCTATTTCTCTTAGGTTTTCAAATTAGTAGAGTAAAGGTTTTTAAAGTGTTCCCTTATGATGGTCTGGATCTTTTTGTTATCCGTTGTGACATTTCCCTTTTCATCTTTAATATTGTGGATTTGGAGTTGCTCTTTCTTTTGGTTAACTGTACTAAGCGTCTGTCTTTCTTGTTTATCCTTTCAAAGAACCAGCTCTTGGACTCATTGATTCTTTGTATTGTTTTTCTTTGTTTCTATTTCATTAATCTCCACTCTGATTTTTGTTATTTCTTCTTGTCTGTTGGGTTTGGGATTCATTTTTTGTTGTCTCTCAAGTGTTATTTGTTGCAGTGTTAGGTTATTTGTGCTCTTTCTGCTTTTTTTTTTTTTAAGGTGAGCACTTAGAGATATAAATTTCCCTCTTAGGACTGGTTTTTAAGTGTTCCATAGGTTTTGTTCTGTTGCATTGTTCTTTTCATTTAATTCTAAGAATACTTTTATTTCTTTCTTAATTTCTCCTTTGACCTATTCATTATTCAGGAGTGTGTTGTTTAATCTCCATGCATTCATGTGGATATTACGGCTTCTTCTAGTGTTGATATTAAGCTTTATTGCACTGTGGTCTGATAGAATCCATGGAATTATTTATTTATTTTTTTATTTGTTGAAGTTTGTTCTGTGTCCCAGTATGTGGTTGATTTTTTTCATATGTGGTTGATTTTGGAGAAAGTTCTATGGGGTGCTGATTAGAAAGTATATTCTTTGGTGCATGGGTAGAATATTCAGTAGATGTCTGTTAGGTCCATTTGATGTATCATATTATTCAGATCAGATGTCTCTTGTTTATTCTTGGTTGACCTGTGTAATGGACATAGTGGGGTATTGACATCCCCTACTATTAGTGTATTGGGATTAATCTGTGTCTTAAAGTCTTGTAGAATTGTGTTTATGAAGTTTGGTGCATGTAGTGATATCTTCTTGATTAATTGTTCCTTTGGTAAAAATGAAGTAGCCCTCTTCACCTCTTCTGATTAGTTTTAGTTTGAAGTCTATTTTGTCTGATATTAGATAACAACTCCTGATTGATTACCATTTGATTAGACTTTTTCCCCACCCTTTCACCTTATGATAGTTCATGCCCTTGAAGGTGAGATGGGTTTTTTGCTGACAACAACAAAAAGATGGATTTTGTTTCTTTTTTCTTTCTTTCTTTCTTTCTTTCTTTCTTTCTTTCTTCATTTCTTTTTCTTTTTTCTTTTTCTTTTTTTTTTTTTTTTTTTTTTTTTTTTGGTCTTTGAGATAGGGTTCTCCCTATAGCCCCCAAGCTGTCCTGGAACCCTTTCTGTCTACCAGGTTGGCCTTGAACTCATGAAATTCCTCCTGCCTCTGCCTCCTGAGTGTAGAATAAAGTGTGCACCACCATGCCTGACTGGATTTTGTTTTTTTTTTTTTTTTTTTTTTTTTTTTTTTATAACTTTTTTTTCTTTAATTTATTTATTTCTGTTGTGTACGAATGCTGTCTGCATGCAAGTCTGGCACCCGTGTTGTGCAATGGCAGCGGAGGTCAGAAGTGGGCGTCGGATTCCCCTGGAGCTGGAGTTCTCCTGGAGTTGGAGTTTCAGACGGTTCTCAGCCGCCATGTGGGTGCTGGGGATCGAACCCGGGTCCTCTGCAAGAGCGGTCGGCGCTCTTAACCGCTAGGCCATCTCTCCAGCCCTGGATTTTGTTTCTTAATCCATTCTACAAGTTGTTGTCTTTTGATTGGGGAGCTCACCATATTAATAATCAAAGTTAATATTGAGAGATGTATATTGCTTTCTGTCATTTTAGTTTCTGTTTGCATTCTTGGTCTACATTTTTATTTCTGCCATTATACCTTTATTAATTACATTCTGTTGCTGCTTGGGTACAGACATTCCTTTCTTTTGCTCTTTTTATTGCGGAATGGTTTTTGTACATGAATTCTTTCAGCTTATTTATGTCATGAAATATTTTTCTTTCTCCTTCAACTAAAATATTTTTGCTAGGTATTCTGGGTTGGCATTTATAGTCATTTAGAACTGGGACATACTTTGGTCCAAGCTTTTCTAGCTTTCATCGTTTGCATTGAAAAATTAGCTGTAATTCTGATGGGTTTTCCTTTATATGTGACTTGTTGTTTTTCTCTTTTGGACTTCAGTATTCTCATTTTGTATTCATCATCTTGTGTTTTTACTATGATATGGTGGGGAATTTCTTTTCTGATCCTGTCTATTTGGTGTTCTATGTGCTTCTTCTATTGTATTGGTACGTCTTTCCTTAATTTGGAGAAATTTTCTTCTACAGTCCTGTTGAAGATCTGGTTAATACCATTATCCTGGGATTCTTCTTCCTCTACACCTATGATGCATATGTTTGCTCTTTTCATGATGTCCCACATTTCTTGATTATTCCATTCCTGTGGCTTTTTAAAAATTTTTTCATTATCTTTGCTTGAGTGATCGATTTATTCCATGTTCTCTTCCAGTTTTGATATTCTGTTTTCTCCCGTCCTTTCTGTTTGAGTATTCCATTTCCCTTTTCATTTCAGCCTGAATTTTCTCAGTTTTTCCATCTTTTCCAAAGTTTATCATTGTCTTCTTTTAGTTTATCCTGATCTTCTTTTAGTTCATTGATTTGTTTGAATGTGTGTTCTTTAAATCTTTTGAATTCTTTGATCACATCTATGATGGTTCTTTTAAGATCTGTGTCCTGGTTTACATGTACGGGATCCTCGTTATAGGAGTCTTCTACAGGATTCATAGTGTTTAGTAGAGACTTATTATTTGGGTTTTTTTTTCATGTTATTGTTTTTTGTTGTGATATTGGCATGTGGATTTCTTTAGTTGTTTGCGATTCTGCTATGAAACATAGTGTTTCTTTGTTGAATTGGAGGCTGAGTTTGCTTGTATTCTTCAGTTGCCTTTGTTGTCTTCTTTTTTTTTAATTTTTTATTAATTTTATTTACTTCTGTATGTGTATGAATGTACTGTCTGCATGCAAGTCTGTGCACCCGTGTCGTACAATGCCACGGAGTTCAGAAGAGGGTCTCGGATTCCCCTGGAACTGGAGTTCTCCTGGAATTGGAGTTTCAGACGGTTCTCAGCCGCCATGTGGGCGCTGGGGATTGAACCTGGGTCCTCTGTAAGAGCAGTCGGCGCTCTCAACCGCTAGGCCATCTCTCCAGCCCCTGTTGTCTTCTTACTAGGTATTGTGAGACTGAGGTCCCTGGTTCGTCCGCATGCAGGCTGGAATATCCCAGCTTGCCCCAGAACTTCCCTGTCTCCATATCCCATTGCTTTAGCATACCCTTCCCCCTGCCTGCACTGTAAAGCCCCAAACAAAGGGATGGCACCACAAGTCCAGTTCCACACTTTAAAAAGATGATGTGAGTTCAAGGCCAGCCTGGTCTACAGAGTGAGTTCCAGGACAGCTGGGGCTACAGAGAGACCCTGTTTCAAAAAGATCAAAAAAACAAAAAAAAAAAAAGACGATGTAGCTCACTTAAGTGCTGGCCCAAGTGCTCAGACTGTAACCATACTTGGATGCAAATCAGCTCCTAACCTGCACATCATCTTCCCCAGACCACCTGACCTATAAGACCCCTCTGACCTAGACCAGGCACACGACTTCCCTGGCCACATCTTCTAGGACTGGTGAACCCACCCCAGAACCTGCATCTGTTTGTTTTTAATCTGTTCTGATCTGGCCTCTCTGCATCAGTGAACCTTTCATCTTTTGCTGAACCTGGTTAGAGTTATGCCCCTGGCCCAGTAGGCTGGGTCCTTGTTCACTCAGGGACCACTCCTCTCTGCACTCAACACGATCGGCTTTTGATTTTGGGTAAGTCTACTGTGGGGGATGCCTTGCCCTAGCCTTTGGTCTCTGGCACAGGCTTGGGAATGGGCAACTCTAGGTCTAAACCAAATCTTCAGATACCCTTTCCTCCATGGCCTCAGAACCTGATCCCTCCCATCTGACTGAACCACCTGAGTCACTGGCACCCCTGCCAAGTTCTGGCTGACCCTCACCCTTCTTCACTGCCACAAGCTCCACTGAGTGGAGCCAACTGGGCTAAAATGCCTGCCAGAGGAGGGACCTTACGGTCTGGTGCCTCCTTCAGGGTATGGAGATGGTCTCAAAGTTGTTAACTTTGATAAGCTCCATGAAATCACACAGTGGGCTGATGAAAACCCAGCTGTTTTTGTTACTCGACCACAAGAGACCGTGATTCAGTATACCTGCCTCGACCCAGATCCCCAGTGGGGACTACAGAGCTGGCTATTCATTTCATCTCTCAGTCATCTCCAGATACTTGAAAAAAACTAAAAAAGGATGAGGATGGCTCTCAAACCCCAGTGCAGGAGTTGGTAAGGATTCCCTTTATGGTCTATAATGCCTGAGAGGAGGCAGCCGGGTTTTCCTGACAGGCTCAGCTATGACAGAAATCTGGAGTCCAAGCCCAAGCCTTGGTAGTGGCCCCGAGGCCAGCGGTAGTCCTGCAGAGGGATCTGGGAGGTGTTCCAGGCTTCATTCCCACGGGGGCTGGCCGAATTCAGCTTGGCCAGGGGTCTGCTTCAAATGTGGCCAGGAATGTCACTGGGCCTGGGAATGCCCACCTGTCCACCTGGCCACCCACCAAGCCATGCCCCACCTGTTGGCAACCAGGCTACAGGAAGTCAGAGTGTCCCCATGCGGGTTCATCCTATGTGCCGCCACACGGAGGTCCAGCCCCACCAGTGCAGGCACCTCAGACCCTTTAGGCCTTCGAGTTCCTTGGCCTGGTGGAGGACTGACGGCACTCATACTCCATGACTGCCATCACCCTTGCGGAGCCCAGGGTAACACTCCGGGTAGTGGGTAAGTCCATCACCTTCCTGGTGGATCTGAGGGCTACCTTCTCTGTTCTGACCTTCCACTTTCTCTGTCATGGGGGGCGAGGGTGCGGGTGGGAGGGTGGGGGAGGGTTGTGGACAGGACCTCCTCTTTCATGCTTAGGATTTTACCACTTCCCTGCACCGTGGCTGGGCAATTTTTCTCTCAGTCTTTTCTAGTCATGCCTGTCTGGCAGCTCTACTCAGCCGTGATATTCTCAGCTGTTTTGGGGCCACCCTCTCCCCGGCCCTCATAACCTCTCTTGACTCCCATCTTCTTCTCCTGGTTGTCTCACAGATTCCTACCCCAGACTGCCCTGTCCCTACCCTCCTGAATCCGGTTGACTCCTGAGGTCTGGGGTAGCTCCACCCCGGTGATCATTGCCCACCACCAGCTGGCCCTAATTTGCCTTGAGGACCCCCTTTTCCTTCCCTTCCAGACTCCAGTGTCCCATTTCTGAAACCCACACCACAGCCTCAAACCCATCATCACCCCCTCCTGTCTCAGGGACTCCTGATCTCTATAGATTCGCCTTGCAACACTCTGGTTTTCCTTGTACATTCACCCTCTGGGGCCTGCTGCTTAATTCAGAACCTCTGTCTTATTAACAAGACAGTCATCCCAATCCACACCGTGGTCACCAATCCTACACCCTCCTCTCTAATATTCCTCCCACCACTTCCCATTTTACCATCCTAGACCTAAAGCAGGCCTTTTTTACCATCCCTTTGCACCCTGACTTGTATTTCCTCTTTGCCTTTACCTGGTAGAATCCTGAATCCCAGTCTGTAAGACAACTCACATGAACAGTCCTACCTCAGGGCTTCCGGAATAGTCCTCATCCCTTTGGCCAATCCTTGATCCATGGCCTCTCCTCCCTTGACCTTGACCCCAGCACACTTCTCCAGGATGTAGGTGACCTTGTGCTCTGCAGTGCCTCTCTCTCCCTGTCCCAACAGAGACACCCTTCAGTTCCTAAACTTTCTTGGCTCCCTGGGATTGGGATATCACGCTTCCCCCTCCAAAGCTCAGCTATGTTCTCCTACCATTGTATATCTAGGTGTTCAACTCAGCCTGGGGATCCAAATCCCTCACCTCTCACAAGGTCTGGGCCCTGCGGGGACTTACAGCCCTCGACCATGTTGGACCAGATTCTCTCATTTTTGGGCCTGTTGGGATTCTTCTGCCTCTGGATCCACAACTTTGCCATTACAGCCACGCCCCTGTACCAGGGTCCTCAGTCACTTCTCCTTGCTGTGGGATGTCCTCCTAGTGACCTCCACTCTGGCTCTCCTGGACTCCTCCCATCCTACCACAGACGAAAGTATAGGAGTGACCACAGGGGTCCTGGCCCAACCTGTTGGGCCCTCACATCAGGCAGTGGCTTTTCTGTCCAGTCTGTTAGACCCCGCTGCATGTGGATGGCAGCCATGCCTGCAGGCTTTGGGGGTGGAAGCTGAATTCACCCACGAGGTCCTCGAGATCACCGACTTCAGCCGGTAACAGGGTACTCCTCACACCCACAACTGGACCTCCAGAGTTACTCCTCTCTTTCCCTTTATGGGCCCTCCAGGGGCCAGGCCTTTCGCCTACTGTTCCTGGACAATCTCCAAATTACCTTGGCCCCCAGCTGGCCTTAAACCTCACAACCCTCCTCCCAGTCTCACCCTCCCTAAAACCCCTTGTCACGGGTGTTCGGAGTTGGTGGAGGCCCTTCGACTGGTTTGACACAGTCTTCTGGACCAGCCCCTTACAGACCCCCAGCTTACCCTTTTTGTAGATAGCTCATTTGTGGACAGATCAGGAAACTGCCAGGCAGCCTATGCAGTGGTCACCCCCACTGAGACTGTTGAGGCAATCTATTTACTGGTAGGGACTGCTTCACTAAAGGCTGAACTGATTGCCCTCAACTGGGTACTCCAGATAGTGAAAGGCCAAAGGGCCATCATCTGGGCCAATTCAGTGGCCCAGGGACTAGCCTCCTGCCCTGCTGGGTCTACAGGACATATTCTCTTCCTGACACCCTGCAGGTGTCAGGCCCAATTACCTACCAGAGGAGAGGGACAAACTCCTGGAAAAAGGGGCCACACAGGCAAAAGACAGATGGCTCTACCTGAACAACCATCTCATCCTGCCCCAGGACCAGGTTCAGTCTTCCTGCAAAATGCACGCCAGGGCTAGGCCACAGGAGGCTCTCCAGATATGCCAGCCCCTGCACCAGCTCCAAGGACATTAACTAGGGGCAAAGACTGGCAGGTTGGCTTTACCTACGTGCCCACTCACTAAAAGCTCTGCTATCTCCTAACCCTTGTTGACGCTTTTATAGGGTGGATCGAGGCGTTCCCCACCTCCAGGGAAACAATGGATGTGGTGGCCCAAATACTCCTGGAACATATCATCCCCCAGTTTGGTGTACTGCAAATCATCCAAATGGACGATGGCCCAGCCTTCACCTCCAGGGTCATTGAGCTTGTGTCTGAAGCCCTAAACGTCTCCTGGAAACTTCCTATTTCATAACATCCACAGTCCTCAGGAAAGGTAGAAAGGGCCAACGGCCTCATCAAACAACCACTCACCACACTCTCCACTGAAATTAAGCTGTCCTGGCCCTCCCTTCTCCGTACTGCTCTCACCCCCCTCCGAGCTACCCCACATTCTCCTGTAGGCCTTAGTCCCTTTGAGCTCCTGTGTGGACAGCTGTTCTTCCTCAACCACCAACTGCTGGCCCTGACTTTCTTGCTGGCTGGGTACCTTCCCTAGCTCTCCCTCCGAGGGTCCCTGCTCCGTTCGCACACCGACAGTTACCTCCCTGCCCCTATGATGGTAGACCTGGCCGCCACTGAGCCCACCCCTCTTTCCCCGGTGTACCAGATATTTCTTAAACAGCTCTCTCCCAAGTCTCTGGAGCCCTGGTGGACAGGACCCTACATCGTGGTCCTTACCACCCCTTCAGCAGCCAAACTCCTGGGACGTCAGTGCTGGTACCACCTTCCTGGGCTCCAGAGGGCACCAGTTCAGAATGAATGGTCTGTCTGATGGCTAGACCCCACCATGCTCCGGTTCTCCAAGAACTGCCCTGTTAATGATAATCCTGAAACTCCAATGGGCAGGTGAGGTGATGGCCCTCTCAGCCTACTGGTTGAGCTTTTATGTCCAAGAGTCTTACATGGATGACACAGGTGCTCACACATCCTAAATGGGACAGACAGACTGTAACCCCGAAAGATGCCAGTGGATGGTTTCCATTTCTATTCCACTGTGCCCCACTAGGCTGGTGTCATCCTGTGTTATGTTTCACATATGATCAAACACATGAGTCATGGTGTACCCAGTGGGTCCATGAAAGTGAGGGGTGGCCCTGGAGATGCTGCATCATGCATGGATTCCATGCTTGTGGACCCACCAATTGTAGTACAACATCCTCCGACAGACACACCACCTTACCTATTACCTATTACCCCACAAATATGTTTCACATCAACACCCGAGATCCACGGGATGATCACTGGGCCCAGGGTGTTACTGGTAAGGTATACAAATGGAAAAAATATTTCTACCCATGTGAAGACATTAAAATCTGTTGCTCATATGTCCAGGTAGTTCCAGCCATATTTCATATCCTGGCAAACCTCACCAAGACTATCAGACAACAGGAGGACTCTGTCTGGTCCCAGGTGGATCATGGGACCCACCAGGGTAAGCTCTGCACCTGGCTGGACTTGGTTCAGGAAGGGGCAGCTTTACTCAGCCTATCAGGACTATCTAATTTCAGTAGCTGCTTCCTCTGTGTCACCCTGGGTCACCCTCCCTTTGCAGCAGTACCCCTGCCAACACCCTTTGAGGTCCTTCCCTCCTCAAAACAACCACCCCCACCTCCGACCAAGTTACTTCCCCTCTTCTTGGACTCTGTGGACACACAGTTCTCCTTTTGTTACTTGGACTCACCCCTCCTCTGCAACATGACTAATTCACCATCAGTAGGCATCTGGTGTAATGCACTCTATCTAAAAATCTCTCTTCCGGCCTCTTCCTCTTCTGTGCCTTCTGGTGACACTGGTCCTGCAGCTAACACTCTATGGGCAGGATGGATTCACCATCATTTCCTCTCCCCCTTCTGATCCCAGCCAGGGTGATGTGTTGTGCAGTTTTTCTCCTAATGATGGTGGGCATCTCAGTAGCTTCATCCCTGGTGGTGTCTGTCCTGAGCGCATGTACCACAGCACACTTGGTTACCATTACTAAAAGGCTGTTTCAACAACACCAGAAAGCCATCGAGGACTCGGCAGAGTCCTAGGCCTCTTTCCAGTGCCAGATCAGCTCAGTTGCCCAGGCCACATTGCAGAATGGCAGGGCACTGGTCCTCCTCACAGCTGAGAGAGGGGGCACCTGCCCGTTCCTGGGAGAAGGGTGCTGCTACATCAATGATTCAGGCCTGGGATCCACTCACTCCAGAGGCCGGAGGAAGACCTCAGGAGATGTGGCCAACCCCCCTTCCCCAAACTCTGGCAGCAGTCCTCCCTTTTTGTATGGCTAGTCCCTATTTTGGGACCCCTCATGCTTGTTTGCTTGTTGTTGTTGTTTTTTTTTTTTTTCTCTTTGCTCCCTGTATCCTTCACTTTCTCCAGGAATGAATCTACGAGGTTTTCTGAGTGGCGGTTAATCAAATGCTCATACAACCATCCTTCCCTTTAAGCACAAGCCCACTGACTCCTGACTCCCCCTCCCCACACTGTCCCATGTCAGCAGGAAGTAGCCAGATCTGAACCAGTGCCCATCTATCCAGGATGTGAGGTCAGGGCCCACCAGCTCCTCCTCATGCAGGCCAGGAAGTCCCGCTTGCCCCAGAACTTCCATGTTCACACATTCCATTTCCCTAGCACTTCCATGTTCATATTCCCATTGCCCTAGCACTTCCGTGTTCACACATCCCATTGCCCCAGCACTTCCATGTTCACATCCCATTGCCCCAGCACTTCCATGTTCACACATCCCATTTCCCCAGCACTTCCATGTTCACACATCCCATTTCCCCAGCACTTCCATGTTCACACATCCCATTTCTCCAGCACTTCCATGTTCACACATCCCATTGCCCCAGCACTTCCATGTTGGCACATCCCATTGCCCCAGCACTTCCGTGTTCGCACATCCCATTTCCCCAGCACTTCCGTGTTCACACATCCCATTTCCCCAGCACTTCCATGTTCGCACATCCCATTTCCCCAGCACTTCCATGTTCGCACATCCCATTTCCCCAGCACTTCCATGTTCGCACATCCCATTGCCCCAGCACTTCCATGTTCACACATCCCATTTCCCCAGCACTTCCATGTTCGCACATCCCATTTCCCCAGCACTTCCATGTTCACACATCCCATTTCCCCAGCACTTCCATGTTCACACATCCCATTTCCCCAGCACTTCCATGTTCACACATCCCATTGCCCCAGCACTTCCATGTTGGCACATCCCATTTCCCCAGCACTTCCGTGTTCGCACATCCCATTTCCCCAGCACTTCCGTGTTCACACATCCCATTTCCCCAGCACTTCCGTGTTCACACATTCCCATTGCCCCAGCACTTCCATGTTGGCACATCCCATTGCCCCAGCACTTCCGTGTTTGCACATCCCATTTCCCCAGCACTTCCGTGTTTGCACGTCCCATTCTCCAGCACTTCCGTGTTCACACGTCCCATTTCCCCAGCACTTCCGTGTTGGCACATCCCATTTCCCCAGCACTTCCATGGTCACACATCCCATTTCCCCAGCACTTCCATGTTCGCACATCCCATTTCCCTAGCACTTCCGTGTTCACACATCCCATTGCCCCAGCACTTCCATGTTGGCACATCCCATTTCCCCAGCACTTCCGTGTTCGCACATCCCATTTCTGCAGCACTTCCGTGTTCACACATCCCATTTCCCCAGCACTTCCGTGTTCACACATTCTATTGCCCCAGCACTTCCATGTTGGCACATCCCATTTCCCCAGCACTTCCGTGTTCGCACATCCCATTTCCCCAGCACTTCCGTGTTTGCACGTCCGATTCCCTAGCACTTCCGTGTTCACACATCCCATTTCTCCAGCACTTCCATGTTCACACATCCCATTTCCCCATTGCTTCCATGTTCACACATCCCATTGCCCCAGCACTTCCATGTTCACAATCCCATTACCCCACCACTTCCATCTTCGTGCATCCCATTGCCCCAGCACTTCCATGTTCATGCATCCCATTGCCCCAGTACTTCCGTGTTCATGCATCCCATTGCGTCAGCACTTTCGTGTTCGTGCATCCCATTTCCCCAGCACTTCTGTGTTCGCGCATCCCATTGCCCCAGCACTTCCATGTTCGCGCATCCCATTGCCCCAGCACTTCTGTGTTCGCGCATCCCATTGCCCCAGCACTTCCATGTTCGCACATCCCATTGCCCCAGCACTTCCGTGTTCGCGCATCCCATTTCCCCAGCGCTTCCTTGTTCACATCCCATTGCCCCAGCGCTTCCGTGTTCGCACATCCCATTTCCCCAGCACTTCCGTGTTCGCATATCCCATTTCCCCAGCACTTCCGTGTTTGCACGTCCCATTCCCCAGCACTTCCGTGTTCACACATCCCATGTCCCCAGCACTTCCATGTTCATGCATCCCTTTGCCCCAGCACTTCCGTGTTAGCACATCCCATTGCCCCAACACTTCCGTGTTCGCGCATCCCATTGCCCCAGCACTTCCGTGTTCATGCATCCCATTGCCCCAGCACTTCCGTGTTCGCGCATCCCATTGCCCCAGCACTTCCGTGTTCGCGCATCCCATTGCCCCAGCACTTCCGTGTTCGCGCATCCCATTTCCCCAGCACTTCCGTGTTCGCGCATCCCATTTCCCCAGCACTTCCGTGTTCGCGCATCCCATTTCCCCAGCACTTCCGTGTTCACGCATCCCATTTCCCCAACGCTTCCGTGTTCGCACATCCCATTGCCCCAGTGCTTCCGTGTTCATGCATCCCATTTCCCCAGCACTTCTGTGCACTTCCGTGTTCACACATCCCATTTCCCCAGCACTTCCATGTCCGCGCATCCCATTTCCCCAGCACTTCCATGTCCACGCATCCCATTTCCTTGCACTTCCATGTCCGCACATCCCATTGCCCCAGCACTTCCATGTCCGCGCATCCCATTTCCCCAGCAACTCCGTGTCCACGCATCCCATTTCCTAGCACTTCCATGTCCGCGCATCCTATTGCCCCAGCACTTCCGTGTCCGCGCATCCCATTGCCCCAGCACTTCCGTGTCCGCGCATCCCATTTCCCCAGCACCTCCGTGTCCACGCATCCCATTTCCTAGCACTTCCATGTCCGCGCATCCTATTGCCCCAGCACTTCCGTGTCCGCGCATCCCATTGCCCCAGCACTTCCGTGTCCGCGCATCCCATTTCCCCAGCACCTCCGTGTCCACGCATCCCATTTCCCCAGCACCTCCGTGTCCGCGCATCCCATTGCCCCAGTGCTTCCGTGTCTGCGCATCCCATTGCCCCAGCACTTCTGTGTCCGCGCATCCCATTGCCCCAGCACTTCCATGTCCGCACATCCCATTTCCCCAGCACTTCCGTGTCCGTGCATCCCATTGCCCCAGCACTTCCATGTTCACGCATCCCATTTCCCCAGCACTTCCGTGTTCACGCATCCCATTGCCCCAGCACTTCCGTGTTCACGCATCCCATTGCCCCAGCACTTCCGTGTTCGCGCATCCCATTTCCCCAGCACTTCCGTGTTCGCGCATCCCATTTCCCCAGCACTTCCGTGTCCGTGCATCCCATTGGCACTTCCGTGTTCGTGCATCCCATTGCCCCAGCACTTCTGTGTTCGCACATTCCCATTGCCCCAGCACTTCCATGTTTGCACATCCCATTGCCCCAGCACTTCCATGTTCGCACATCCCATTGCCCCAGCACTTCCGTGTCAGCGCATCCCATTGCCCCAGCACTTCCGTGTTCACGCATCCCATTGCCCCAGCACTTCCGTGTTCACGCATACCATTGCCCCAGCACTTCCGTGTTTGCGCATCCCATTTCCCCAGCACTTCCGTGTTCGCGCATCCCATTGCCCCAGCACTTCCATGTTTGCGCATCCCATTTCCCCAGCACTTCCGTGTTCGCGCATCCCATTGCCCCAGCACTTCCATGTTGGCACGTCCCATTTCCCCAGCACTTGCGCATCCCATTTCCCCAGCACTTCCGTGTTCGCGCATCCCATTTCCCCAGCACTTCCATGTTGGCACGTCCCATTTCCCCAGCACTTGCGTGTTCACACGTCCCATTGCCCCAGCACTTCCATGTTGGCACGTCCCATTTCCCCAGCACTTCCCTGTTCACACATCCCATTTCCCCAGTGCTTCCATGTTCACACATCCCATTGCCCCAGCACTTCCATGTTCACACATCCCATTGCCCCAGCACTTCCGTGTTCGTGCATCCCATTTCCCCAGCACTTCCATGTTGGCACATCCCATTGCCCCAGCACTTCCATGTTCGCACATCCAGTTGCCCAATCATTCCCTCCCTCCACCCATGGTGGAAAGCCCTGAACAAAGAAATGGTGCCAAAAGCCCAGTTCCTATTCTGGAGAGCTCATGTAGCCCACCCAAGTGTCTGCCGAACCGCTCCGACTAGAACCATACTTGGACACAAACCATATCCTAACCAGCATGTCATCTTCCCTCGACCCCTGGACCCATCAGACCTCCTGCCCTAGTCCAGGCACGTGGCTTTTCTGGCCCTGTTCTCTGGTACCAGTGAACCCTCCTGGGAGCTGCACTGATAAACTTGCCTCTGTTTGTCTTTAATCTAGTCTGATCTGGCTCCTTTGCTTCAGTGAACCTTTCAGGTATGAAAGGCTGATTGGCTTTGGCTTGAGATTTTTACTTCTAATTTTGTGCTGAATAGACCAGCTAGTTCTTGCTCAGGTAGTCAAGAGCTCCTCCAGAGCCCCAAGACAGATATCAATCAGGCAGGCTTCTTCCCACACCACATGGGGTTTGCCTATCAGTTCTCCAGGACTGGTTTGATACATCTGTTTCTGGGTCTAGGGGTAGGGAGGCTTAGCCTGGAGCAGAGGGAGGGGCCCTAGATATTCCCCCACTAGTGGGCAGGGAGTCCGGGATATCACTGCAGTGAGCTGCTGGGAGGTATCTGGGCTTCTCCTCTCTCCACCACTGGGAGCTGAGCTGCTGGGACCCATGGAAGGGCCTGCACCTGTTCTCTTTCATCTGTTGGAGCAGAGCAGCTGGGGCTGCTTGGAGGTGTCTGGATCTCCTCTTTGTCATCTGCCAGGAGCCTCGCTGCTGGGGCCGCTGAGAGGTAGCTGGGCTTCTCTGTCACCGAGCAGAAGCCTAACTGCTGGGGCTGTTGGGCTCCCGTTCTTTTGAATTGGCTTTTGAGCGTTTCATTTCCTTCTTCATTTCAACCTGCGTTTTATTCAATATTTCTCTTCTGTGAATTCACTTCCTATGTTCTTTTAATTTTTTATTTATTTGTGTGTTCTTGAAATTCATTGAATTCTTTGATCATGTTTATAATTGTTCTTTTAAATTTTGTGTCCTGGGTTATCTTTAGGGAGTTCTCCTTGTCAAACTCTTCTATAGTAATGGTGGTGTTTGGTGGAGACATATAATTTGGGTTTCTCATACTATTATTTTTCCATTGTGGTTTAGGCAAGTGGATTTTCTTTTTCTTTTTTTTTTCTTTTCTTTCTTTTTTTTTTTTTTAACTCAAGCCTTCCTTTGTTGAGCTGAAGTCTGATTCTGCTTGTATACTTGATATGCCTTGTTTATTTTCTTATTGGCTATGAAAAGCTGGTTGGTCTAGGCTTCAGGTTCTGTCTTTTGATTTTATATTATTGAGACCATATGACTCTAGTCCAGCTACTTAGGAGTTCATGTAGATGCCTGGGTTGAGGCCAATTAGTTACTTAGGAGTTCATGTAGATGCCTGGGTCGAGGCCAATTAGATTCTCTCTGTCTTCCTCCTGAGGTTTGGGCATCTACTACTCAGCAGCTGCAGCCCAAATGGGGACACTTGCTAGGTGGAGGCTGGATTTAGGTATTCTTGCAGTCTGCAAAGGTCTGAGTCCTTACTCAAGAGAAAAGCCCAGCCCTTCAGCAGTGGGAGGGGCTTGAGATGGTCCCAATATAGGGGGATGGGCATGGTGCAATTTGAAGAGCTTGTTGTCAGAGCTTGATTTGGAGAATTCAAGGCTGGGGGACCTATGAGGGTAGTCAAGAGCTCTGGGGTGCCAAGGGCAAAAGTTGGCCTGTGCCAAGGCAGGCAGAAGGCTGGTCTGGAGAGTCCAAGGCAGGCAGAAGGCGGGTCTGGAGAGTCCAAGGCAGGGTGGGAGTTTGGAAATGCAGGACAGAAGGCTGCTCTCTGAAGTTCAAAGGTAGGTTGGGGGTGGAGCCCACCTGTGAAGGGCCTAGCCAGCTGCAGTGGAAAATTGAGCTGGTGTGAGTCCAGGGGCTCAGCATGCAATGGGCAGGCAGTTCTGGACCAGGAGGCCAGTCCAGAGGTCTGGGAGCTAAGAGAAAAATAGGGCCTATACCCAAGGCTAGAAGGGGAATGGGGTGTCAAAAGCTTTGTTTTTTTTTTAAAGTCAAGGTGAACAGCTTACTGGGGTATTTGTTTGAATTCTTAGTTGTACAGATAGCCTGGAACATACTTATTGTCTTCCAGCCCATAGGGATAATCAGAGTCCACTATGGCTGCCTTCTAGTTTTCTCAATCTCTTCATGGGTTTTTTGATTCTTTGCCAGTTGTTACCCCCCACCCCCCACCCCCTCTGTCCACCAAATATTATGATCTCAGGTAGGCCAAACATGTCTTGAATCTTGATCTTACTCTTTGTCAGTGAGAACTTTGCTGTTTTAATAATATCCTCTAGGGTGAAATTCTCTATGTTCTGCTTCAAGTGCAATCAGCTCCGAAGCAGCAAGGCTTCCTTGGTCCTCACAGTCCAACTCTTCAAAGTAAGGATACAGAGAATTGGACCAAGAGGCTGGAGAAATGGGGTGCCAGAGGACTCAATTTTCAACTTGAGGAGATTTAGAACACCTAGGAGATCAGCACTGGCTGTGTCTGAGGGTGTTTCCAGATATGCTTAACTGAGGGAAGACCCATTCTGAAAGTGGGTGGTACCCTACTTTGGGGGCCAGTTGGGGATTCTGTTGAAAAGAAGAAAGCAAACCAAGCACCAGCATTCATCTCTCTCTGCTTCCTGACTGTAGATGCAAAGTGTGTGTTGTTTATTTATTCATTATTAATTTCTTTAGTTTGAGTGTGTGTGTGTGGTAAGGGCTACATTAAAGGACATACCATTCATATATGTGTGTTTCTTCCTTTTTTTTCTTTTTAAATATTTTATTATTTTTATTTTATATGTATGAGTATATTGCCTGTATGTGTGTATGAGCACCATGTTGTGCAATGTCTGCAGAGGTCAGAAGAGGGCATTGGATCCCCTGGAACTGGAGAGGGATGCTTGCTTGGCTGTCATGTGGGTGTCTGGGAATCAAACCTGGGTCTTCTGCTAGAGCAGTCGGTGTTCTTAACCACTGAGCCATCTCTTCAGTCCCCCACCCCCTTATTTACAGTCTCATGTATTACTCTTCTAATTTTGTTTTATGTTCATAAAACAAAGGAAAATTGAAGGTAAGGGAAATATGACATACTCCATTGTTACTGCTTCTTAACATACTGCAGAGTGCCCCTCACCTCCTCCCTGAGCATGCTTACTAGAAATCTATAGACCTGTATTTGCCAGAGTAGACACTTACCATTTGTGAACAGTGGCAGATGGAGCACGAGAGTGCAATGCAGAATTCCAGGGGGTAGGAGAACAGTAAAATAGTGGAAACTTCCCTCCCCAGCTTCTGTAAGAGGAAACAGGGAGAAAGAGTGGATCACTACCTTTAGGGCAGGCACACATGCCCATGCTAGGGGAGCCTGGAGCAAGCGTTCTGGGAGGGGGGACTTTGAACAGGTGCCTTCTGTCGCTGCTCGTCCCCAGAGCATTTTATCCTTTCTCTCTCTGCTTCAATGGTTCATGCTTTTATTCCTCCCAGTTCACTGTCTGTGGCTTCTGCCCTTCATCTTCATCACTTTGTTTCTTGGTGCACTTCCTGTGACTGTTTAGTTTCATTAGTCTCTCCCCTACAGAGACCCTGATGAAGCACATTACTAAAGCTCTTCAGTGAATAAGTTATTATTATTATTATTATTATTATTATTATTATTATTGTTTTACGTGTGTATGCATGTGTGTGGCTCATGTGCACATGGGCACCTGTGTCTGGAGGCCTGGCATTTATGACAGGCTCATTGTGGATGAAAAAAAGATATTCACATCTAAAGGGAATAGTATCACAAGTCCTTCCCGCCTTCTTTCTCTCATTTCCCTCTCCTCTTCCTTCTTCTTTTCCCTCGTTGGTTTTATTTCATGTTTTTTTTTTTTTCTTATGTGTAAGAAACTACTAAGTCATATGGATTAGGTAACAGTCATGTGATGACACTTAACGGCTTTCTGTTTTCTCACGATACCATTTGTTCTGCCCAGGCAAAGAAGTCTGTTTGTTGGTAGCCATGCACAGCCATGACATATTGGCTGAAGCTCCTTGGGGTCTCTTTGCAGGGAGGACTGTAAGGAGCCATTCTGCTCATATCCCTCAGCAAGCTATCATTCTTCTCAGACCCTTCTCCCAAAGTGGTAGGAGAGGAGAGTGTGCCTGAATTCCTGACCTATAAGCTATGCTTCTGGAGCAAACCAGAGGCAATGAGTGCCCCTTTGCTTTTGGCTATAAAAATTGGGTTATAATTACTGTTACTTAAACTAAGAGAACCTGAATTTAAAAACTTCAATAAAGACAGAGCTGGGGAGGTAGCTTAGTGTTTAAGATTACTGGCTACTCTTGCAGAGGACCTTGGTTCAAATCCCAGCACCCACATGGTTGTTAACAACTGTTGGTAGCCCCAGTCCCAGATCTGATGCCTTCTTCTGACCTCCTTGGGCATTTGCACAACACGGGTGCACCTACGCACACGCACACTCTACACTCATACACATAAAATAAGTATAATAGATAAAGTATTAAAAATGTCAATAAAGGGGCTGGAGAGATGGCCTAGCAGTTAAGAGCGCCGACCGCTCTTACAGAGGACCTGGGTTCGATCCCCAGCACCCACATGGCGGCTGAGAACCGTCTGTAACTCCAATTCCAGGAGAACTCNAGTTAACCTGGTCTACATGGCAAATTGCAGACAAACAAGAGATACATAGAGAAACCTCATCTAAAAAAAAAGCCACATGGCGGCCGAGAACCGTCTGAAACTCCAATTCCGGAGAACTCCAGTTCCAGGGGAATCCGAGACCCTCTTCTGACCTCCGCGGCATTGCACGACACGGGTGCACACACCTGCATGCAGACAGTACATTCATACACATACTGAAATAAATAAAAAATTTAAAAAAATGTCAATATAAAGTAAGCAATTTTGAAGACAGTAGAAAGAGAGGGGTCAAGATTTGTGGGGCTAGGAATTCAAAATACAGTGGTCATGTTTAATACAGTACTTTTGAAGAGAAAAATAATTTTTGTTTTATTTTCTGAGTTTGAGATAGTAATGCCAGACTTATTTCCACATAGAAAATAAAAGGTATCTTTCAGAACAAGTCAGGGGATTGGCAGAAAGAACAGACCAGTCAACCAAGAGACATGGATTAGCAATTTATCCATTTTATATTAAGAGACCAGGAAGGAAATCCCAGGGGTTAAGCAGAGTGAGCAGGTGTTGAGGAGAAGCAGTAAATGCAAGGTTGTTCTAGAGTCGACCATGAGTCATGCTGCTACCTGGGAACTTTTTCTGAGGTGTGAACTTTTGGGGACTGGAGACACAGACAACTTGAGTTTTCTAAGCTCCTTGCTCACATTAGAAAAGCTGGAGTATGATTTAACAATGCTACTAGGCAGAGCTAGTGGGGAAGACTCGCAGGTTTCATGTAAAAGTTCATTTCATGTAACTAATCACTGCAAATGAAGCTAAAACTTACAGTCGGCATTAGGCAAGGGATCAGTAATGTGGGGTCTCTTTTAGAACAGATTGGTACAGATTGTAATGGTGTGTCATAGTGAGTGGAGGCCACGGGGCAATGCTTTGGATATGGCTGGAAGATGTTCCTCAATGACTTGTACATTGGAAGGAAGGCTGGTTTCCTATGTGGCAATGTTATGAGGTGACAGGGAGTTTTAACAGCTGAGGAGGCCTCAGAAGAGGTCCTTAGGCCATTGGGGTGCTGGTCTCTGGAGGAACTGGTGTGCTGTCATGCATTGCTGATTAGTTGTTGAAAAGGTTGTTCAGAAAACCAAGACTGGACTTCTGCCCCACTCTGGCTTCCTATTTCATCAGACGATTCTACTCATACATGTTCTCCCTGTGACTCCAAGGCTGGCTGGAGGAGGAACAGAGAATGCTGCCTGGCCCCCAAGAACTAAATAGCATTTCTTTATAAATGCCTAGACTCAGTTATTTTGTTATAGCAATGGAAAACAAAGTAATGCAGCATGTCTCGACAGTTATGTTATATCATCTTAACATAATGAATGTAAGTCTAGCAAGAGGATTGATGACTTAAGGGCTCTGGAGAGATGGCTTAGCAGTTAAGAGCACTGCCTGTTCTTGCAGAGGAACCAGCTTTGATTTCCAGCACCCATACAGCGGCTAACAACCATCTGTCACTCCAGTTCAAGGGGATCAAATGCTTTCGTCTGACATCCTCGGGTATTGCATGACATGGGTACACTTGACATATATGTAGACAAAATACCTATACACGCAAAATAAGAATAGTAGAATATTTTAAAATTTTAAAAAGAATGATGACTTAAATATGTAGTGGAGCAGTTATACATTTAATAACATTTAATACATGTACGTCCTCACTCATTAAAAAATAGAATGGGAAATTTCTGAATTAAATCTCCAGGGCAACTCTAGGGAAAATTTTCATAATGTTTGTGGGGGGAATCTGGTCACGTTAAAATTATTATTCATTATGCACAATCTATTCTGTGGTATTATTGTACTGTGTCTCATCATATCACTGTCCTGTCTGCTTCTGTTTCTTGTTTTTGTATTTTTTTTCCCATTGGGAGGTTTTTCTTTAATGTACCTCGGGTAAGAAGGAGACCGTGACAGGGAAGGTGTAGGAAGCTTGTCTCTCACCACAGTAACTTCTTTACTCATTACTGTAATTGTTAGCTTTATTCTGTGGGTCATTGAGAGAGAGAGAGAGAGAGAGAGAGAGAGAGAGAGAGAGAGAGAGAGAGAGAAGAGACTGAGACTCTGTGTGTGCGTGTGTGTGTGTGTGTGTGTGTGTGTGTGTGTGTGTGTGTGTAGAGGCATATATGCATACGGGTGCTCTCAGAGGCTGAAGAAAGTGCTGGATTCCCGAGAGTTAAAGGTGGTTGTTAGCCACCTAAAATGGGTGCTGGGAACCAAACTCTGGTCCTCTGCAAGAACACGTCTTAATTACTGAGCCATATGTCCAGTCCTGGGATTTTTTTTTCTGAGATAGGGAGGGTCTCAGATAGCCCAAGTTGGCTTGGAATCTTCTGTGTAACCCAGGATGACCTGGAACTCATGGTCTTGCTGACGCACTCGTCAGAGTGCAGGTTATACTAGAGTACTGGATAAAACGGGAGGCTTTCTGAAAACATTACGTATTGCTATTGCCTTTCCCAGCACTACTATTTGGCAATTCTGAATTTCAAACCAACACAATTCAAGTAAATCCATTGTATCATCAGTAAAGATATGAGTACCTTTACTGAAGTATGCTTCTGTCTTAGGAAGAAATATAATTATTTCCATGGTGCAAGAAAACAAGATAGACATGTATATTTACTATTTGAGGGTCTAAAGCAAAATTCATACAAGATGCAAAAAAATCTCCATTAAATCATAAATGACTAGATAGTTATCATTTAGATCCTATGTGGCAATAGCAGAATTCTTTTATTGTTTTGGGGAATGGTTCAATCGTCCAGGATTATACTTCTTTTTTTTTCATATTATCAGTGGAGAAACTGGGGAGATGGCTCAGTTAGGTAGGTAAAAGACTTGCCTTGAAAACATGAGGACCTGAGAGGAGGAGGAGGAAGAAGAGAGAGAGAGAGAGAGAGAGAGAGAGAGAGAGAGAGAGAGAGAGAGAATATCTCTCAGCAGTGTACATATACAACCACAGTGCACAGTGCTGGGGTGGCAGACAACCAGATCCCTAGGGCTTGCTGGTCAGACAGCCTAAACTCTAAAGGAAACCTGAGACTAGTGAGAGACCCTATCTCAAAATCCATGGTGGACTGTGCTTGAGAAAGGAGATCTAAGGTTATTCTATGGCCTCCATACACACATACATCACCCCCAAACACACACACACACACATTAGTGGAGCCGTGTATTGTGGCTCATACCTATAATCTCAGCATTCAGGAGGTAGAGAGTCTTATGAATTTGAGGCCATCCTCTGCTGTCTAGTAAGAAAACATCCCCCCCCAATAAAAGAGGAGTGACCCTCGTCTGCACAGGCTCTTGTTGATAAAGCGTTCATATGTTCTGCTTCTTGTAGTTTTACTTGGGAAAGTCAAGAATTCAAATGTTTTATTATGACTTATTAAAAAGGACTTAGTTTTTAATTGAAATGTTCACCCCCAAGAGCTTACTACTAAATCAAATAATATCTCATTTTACCCCCTAAGTCTTTAAAACCATTGAAAGGAATAATTTTGAAATGAAGATGTTTCTATAGAATCAGTAACTTACTGCTTGTCCATAATTCCTATATGACACACTATGGAAATTAGCCAGCTCGGCTATTGTCAGGCCCGCTGCAAGGAGCGTGATGATCATGCTGAGTATGTTCAGGGTCAGAGTACAGGTTAACTGAAAAGGAGACAGAGCAGAGATTTATTACATTCAAAATAAAGATTTCAGTCGATAGTTGATTTTACTAGAAAATAAACCACCCACATAATAAAACTTTGATGTAGTTTGTGAAGATCTGGAAGTGTATTTGAGCTGGCCATTCACTCAATGTATTTTCTGGTTTACGTGGAATGCAGTTAACTCAGGGGAAATGTGAACACATTGTCAGACAATCATCAGTTTTTTTAATTGCGCTGGGACTCAAAAGTGTAATCTGCAATATTGTGAGTCAGCTGCAGGACTGCTGGAGGGGTTGTACTGAAACGTTTAAAGATAAAGCAAAAGAAGAAAACTAATGGGAAGTGATGACTGCTTATAAAAAGAAAAACCAAATAGGAGCTAATAAGTTTGCACCTCAGGTTTTTATTAGCTAGGACAGTCAGTTTCTTTGGGGAGACGTCAGAGTCTTTTAACCTATAACATTTTAGGACCAGCTATCTATCAGGTCTAAAACTATAAATGTTTTATTTCCAAATATATTTCCACACATATCATGCACAGGTTTCTATTTTCTGGAAAAATTCTATACTTTGATGCAAGTTACAATTGTAAGTGGATATATCAGAAAATAATGCTTTATAGCACTGCAGTGTGTTATATGGAAAGGCTTTAGATTCTGTTAACACCTTTTTAATTATAGCATAATATTAAAAGGTAGACTATCACGATAAAGCAAAAATTATTATTCAAATTTAGAGGCTTTAGCATAAGGTAATAATAATTTTTAACAAGTAAAAGATATTTTCCCGTATTAACTGATTTGATCTGGAGTAATTTCTTAATTTCTAATAACATAAATCATTTTATAAGGATGGTAGATTCCTTTATTATTTATTATTTTCTCTTTCTTTGGTCTTTTTGAGTCTCCCTGTAGCCCCCGTCAGCCTGGAATTTCCTATGTAGACCAGGCTGGCCTTGTACTCACAGAGATCCACCTGCCTCTGCCTCCTGAGTGCTGGGATTAAAGGCGTGTGCCACCACACTCGGCTTAGATACAGTATTTTGTTTATTTAATCTTTATTTAAAGGTTTATATTAACTATGTGCATGTGTGTGTCTTTGTATACATATGTGTTTGTGAATAGAATTGTCTGTGGGGGCCAGAAGAGGGTGTTCAACTCCCTGGAGCTAGAGTTAGAAGCAGTTGTAAGCTGCCCAACATGGATGCTAGAAACTGAAGTCTGATCCTTCACAAGAACAGCAAGTGCTCTTAAGTGCTAAGCTATCTCTCTTGCTCTGACACTACCTTTTCATTCAAACCTACTGTTGAGTTTCATTAAAGGGCATTTTAGGGATTCCCCAAACATTTCAACTTACCATACATCCAGTTTGATATTTTGCTGACTTTACTGTTAAGGCTCCTGCAAGGATGAACTAGACATAAAACATATATTGGTAAATATTGATAATGCTTGCCAACTTATAGCATATTTAAAACAGCTTTATCTTCTAGCTCAGTTATTCTCAGAACACAAACAAGAACAAGATGCAGAAGTTTCAGTAGATGGGGTAGGAACAGACTTCCCTCATGCAGTAATGATGTTTTCAAGAAGGAATAACTGTGATAGAAATAGGAGGGCCACCGCAGTCACATGCATGGAACAGTGGGCAGGAATTAGATTGCAGTTTACGACAATGATTGCATAAGCCTTCCTGAACCTGGGACCACCTTTGGGCATATGTCTGTGTGGTGCCTGTAACTGGGCCAGGATACAAGGTGACTGCACAAAATATGAGTCTTCATTGAGGGGCTCTGGCCATCAAGCATGCCTCTGTTTCATTACTTATTTGTTTGTTTTTGTGTGTATATGCGTGTGTGCTATATGCACTTGGATGTGTAGGCGCATACACATGTGGAGGTCAGAGTGCAATGTCAAGTGTCTTCCTCTGTTTTTCTCTACGTTATTGCCTCGAAACAGGGTTTCTCACAGAACTGAACTTAGCTGTTTCAGCCCTGCTGACTGGTCAGTGAGCCACTGGGACCTGCCTGTCTCCACCCCTACCTCCCAGTGCTGGGGTTCGAGGCACACATGAGCACACCTGGCCTTAGACATGGGTGCTGGGGATTTCAACTTAGACCCTCCTGCTCATACAACAAATGTGTTTTACCCACTGAGCCATTTCCCCAGCCCATTTGTCCCATTATTATTATTTTTTTTCTTAAAGTACATTCTATTATTTGATGCCATGAAGATTATTTTCCAATAAGCACCAAGAAATGTGGTATTATTTGAAAGCAGAATACACGATTTCCATGAAATCTTTGTTTTAGTGATTGGCAAAAAAGTCTAATTTTTGGAAAAACACAAACTCTGTTTGGAAAGGCCAAACTTTGAGGCTGACAGACCCCACAAAGAATTTAAACATACATATTCTACACTGGATCTTCAAGAAAAGATGAGATTGCTAAGCCCACACCTGTGTGAGGGTACATATAGATGAGTTTGCTAAGAGCACACCTGTGTGAGGGTACATATAGATGAGTTTGCTAAGAGCACACCTGTGTGAGGGTACATATAGATGAGATTGCTAAGCACACACCTGTGTGAGGGTACATATAGATGAGATTGCTAAGCACACACCTGTGTGAGGGTACATATAGATGAGATTGCTAAGCACACACCTGTGTGAGGGTACATATAGATGAGATTGCTAAATGCACACTTGTGTGAGGGTACATATAGATGAGATTGTTAAGCCCACACCTGTGTGAGGGTACATATAGATGAGATTGCTAAACCCACACCTGTGTGAGGGTACATATAGATGAGATTGCTAAGCACACACCTGTGTGAGGGTAGATATAGATGAGATTCCTAAGCACACACCTGTGTGAGGGTATAGATGAAATTGCTAAGCACACACCTGTGTGAGGGTACATATAGGTGAGATTGCTAAGCACACACCTATGTGAGGGTACATATAGATGAGATTTACCTCAGGTGTCATACCTCTCATGAGCTGTGCATCTTGTGTTTTGGGACAAGACCTCTCAAAAGGACCCAGAGCCTACCCATCAGGCTAGGTTGGGCTGACAAGCCAGTGGGAGAAATCTGCCTGTCTCTAACTCCTGGGCAATGGGATGACAGCCTGTGCCATCACACACATCTTTTTATGTGGGGATTAAACTCAGGTTTCATGCTTGTATGATGAACACTTTATTGACTGAACTAGCTTCCCAGTCCCCTCATTTTATTATTACATTTTCTGATTTAATTTTTATGTGTATGAGTGTTTTGCCTGCATGTCTGAGGGCACCCATGTGTACAGTGCCCACAGAGGCCAGAATAAAGCATTTGATCTCATGGCACTTGAGTTATGGACAATTGTTACCTCCACATGGGTGCTGGGAACTGAACCTGGATCCTCTGCAAGAGCAGTCAGTGCTCTTCATCACTGAGCCATCTCTCTAGCCCCTCATTATGTTATTTTTGGGGTTTTTTTGTTGTTGTTAGTATGTGATATTTATTCTCCTTTTCTTTTCTTTTTTTTTTCACATAAATTTATTTTTATTTTTTTAACAAATCTAGACCTGTGTTCCGGCCCATTCCCCCACCCCGCCAGAGCTCATGCATTCTGCCAAACATGCTTTTCATCTCTTTCTCAGTCTTTCTCAATATTCTCCATGAGGAAGTTGACTGTTTTGAGCAGAAGTTCACTGTTTCAGT
>VZQC01003229.1:345361-391001 GCA_009823505.1 Rhizomys pruinosus
CTTATAGGTGACTTGTTTTTCTCTTGTGGCTTTAAGGATTTTGTCTTTGTTTTGGGTGTCTAGCATTTTAACTATGATATGGTGTGGAGAATTTCTTTTCTGATCATGTCTGTTTGGAGTTCTATGTGCTTCTTGGATTGGTATTGGTTTGTCCTTTTTTTAGTTTGGGGAAGTTTTCATCTCTTATTCTGTTGAAGATCTGATCAATACCATTCTCTTGGGATTCTTCTCCTTCCTCTATTCCTATGATGCAGAGGTTTGATCTTTTCATAGTGTCCCACAGCTCCTGGTTGTTCCACTTTTGTGTAGTTTTAAACTTTTCATAATCTTTCCTTGAGGTTTTTAGTTGTTCTGTGTTATCTTCCAGGTCTGATATTCTTTGTTCTGCTTCCTCCATTCTGCTTCTGAGGTTTTTTTCCATTCCTTTCCTCTTGAATGGATGAGTGTTTGATTTCCTTTTTCATTTCCTCTTCTGATTTCTTTAGTATTTCTACTTCTTTTTGGAGCTTCTCGATCTCTTCTTGTAGCTCTTTCATTAGCTGGTTGGTTTCTTTATCTTTTTCAGCATGGGATCTTTTCAGTGTTTGTACTTCATTTCAGAGCTTGTCATTCTCTCTCTCTAGGTCTTTCTCGAGTTCCTCATTCTCTTTTCTTATTTCTTTGATTTGTTCTTTATAATCTTGTAGTTCTTTAAATATGTTCCCAATTGTGTTTCTGATGTCTGTGTCCTGGGGCATCCCCAGAGGGATCCCACTGCAGGAGTCTTCCATAGGTTTGGTAAAGCTTGGCACGGGATTATCCTGCCCCTTTCCAGTGTTGTCTCTTCTTCATGATCCTGGCATATGGGCTTTTCCTTGCCTCTTCCAATGTGAGTCCTAAATGCCTCTTCACTGTGTTGAAGGCTTGCTTTGCTTGCCTCCTTCAGATGCCTCTTCCGTAATCCCAGTTGGCATGGGGGGGGGGGCTCTTTGGCCCGTGCCCTGGTTCCTTCTGCTGGCCTCAGGAGATCTCTCATTATGTTATTTTTATAGCATGGAATTAAACACAAAAGGATGTGTATCATTTATCTATGTTTTGCCTGAAAATTCTGTTTCTCCTATTTTTTCAAGGCAATGCTTTTCCATTTATGAACACTATTATTAATGAGCCAGTGCATTATCAGCCTTGCATGCTTTATTAGGATTCATAGCCCTTGGACTTCTGAGTCAATGTGTGCATGCATAAAGCAGATGTCCCCAAGATCACTGTTTCTTTCTGTGGCTTCTCACCCTGTTAAATGTTGAGCACTGTGAATCCCACAGCTTACAGACCATCTCTGTTCCAAGCATGGGTAAAACGGTCTCTTTGCTTGTCTGTTCCTACCACTTTCTCCTTTAGCTTTAAGTCACATGTTTCAGATTCTATCACCCACCATACCTGTGGTTGAAGTCACCTATTGGCTTTCTAGATGATTTCTATTCTTGGCCTCCTCTCTCTAACACCATCTAATCCTTGGTGATTTAGGCATGGGTTTCCTTCTAACTGCCCTGGCTGGGTGGTTCTTTGAATTTCTCTCCTCTAATCCCCTTTTAATACTTTACTCAGATAATCACTGTCTTGTCCTTGATAGAACCTTCAAATCTCAAGTTCAGGTATCTGTACTGACCAGTTCTTACTGTCTTTCTAGATTGCATCCTTTGGTATTGAACCTGAGGATTCCTTTCACCATCTTATCTGTGTTCTCAGTCTTCTGTGCCCTGTAGAATTCTTTTTCAAGCCCAGCATATGTTCCACAGTCATCTATTACATTCCCTTGTATCTAGTCTCAGCTTTGCTCTGCCTGTTTGGTCTTATATAAGTTGAATGGTTTAACCCAAGTCCTGGTTAACTAGTTTTCCTCCTGCAGCCTGCCTGTATTCATGCAGCTGAACATGTCTTCAGTAAAGGCACAACCCATCTCATTATATAATCATGGTCCTAAACCTTGAGTCCTTTTTTTTTGTTTGTTTGTTTTTGAGTCCTTTTTTATTTTTTATTTTTTTGGTCTTTTTGAGACAGGGTCTACCTGTAGCCCCAGCTGTCCTGGAATTTTCTCTGTAGACCAGGCTGGCCTTGAACTCACAGAGATCCGCCTGCCTCTGCCTCCCAAGTGCTAGGGTTAAAGGCGTGTGCCACCATGCCCAGCCTTGAGTCCTTTTTTAAACAAATATTATTTTTATTTTTATTTTATATGTCTGAGTGTATTGCCTGCATGTATCTAAGTGCACCCATGTTGTGCAATGCCTGTGGATGTCAGAAGAATGTGTCAGATCCCCTGGAACTGGGGTCACTTTTCCTAGGCAGCCAGTCTGTGTGCCTGCCCTCACTTTCAGCTAGTATCTTGTTTCTTAATTCATTACACTGATGTTATTTCTTTGCACGGAATGTGCAAAAGGATGCATTAAAGGCTGTTTGGTAGCATCCTTGATGTAAAATTCTAGACCACCTCCAGATATTATGAAACATTTTCCAAGTGGTAAAATTAAAACTAGTTGAGAAATATCAGTGTCTCCAATGATTCAAGTTATGTGTACATGAAAATTTATCATAAGTGCATGAATGCTCTGTCCCCTCCTATCTCATGTTGTTTATTTTCTTCACTTCTTGATTTTTTTATTTAATTCTGGCTCAGTCCCCTCAGCAAAGACATAATAGAAAAGAAGGTATTATGTTATATGTTGGGGGTTGGCAAGAGTGGTGAGAGGGAGGGAGATGGAGTGAGGGGTGATGTGATCCAGACCCACTGTATATGTTCATGAAGTCACCACACAATGAATAGAAGATTCAAAACAAAGTAAAATTAAGAAATTTTCTTTAGCTTCCACACCATTTCCCTAAAATCTCTCCCAGATTTCTGTAAACATCACATTTTTCCTGAATTATAACAGTCTCTTAAGGAGTTGTCTGCACTGGCTTTTTCTAATTCTCCCCTTAGGTATCTTGAGGCAGGTTCAATCAGTATTTTACTTCACCATTTTGCTGAAACTACTTGCCATGTTTAGGACTGCTCAGCTTACTAATAAACCTAGTAGTCATTCTTCAGTACTCAGCTTATTTTGATAAATCAACAGATATGATAAAGCTCGTCTTTATGTCTGTGACATCTTCCCTTGACTTCCAGGGTCCCTCACACTCCAGGTTTTCCTTCTGCCTCCTAGTGGCTGTCTAAAAACCACACTGGAGGCAGATAATGGCAAACATGAAAATTAACCATGCATTCGGTGACCAGGTGGGGTCTGGTGTGCAGCCTTGCTGCCCAGCCAGGGGATCCACCTCCCACCTCTAGAACCATAGAGAAGAGGGTGCATGGATAGAGGGACAGACAGTGGCATGCACATTCAGCGGCCAGGTGGGTTCTGGCACACTAGCCAAAGGAGTAACCCCCAGGACTCCACGCTCAAGCTGCCGGTACTGTGCTGGAGACAATAAACTGCCGATGCTGTGGTTGGGACAATCCAGCAGCGTCAGTTATTCTAGGCTGCACAGCCAAAGTTGAGGAAGAAATCAGCAGGAAGCAAACCAAGTGGCCAACCAGTCCTCCATATTAACACTTGAGATTAGCAATAGAAGCCAAACAAACAAACAAACAAAAAACAAATCCACATGACAAAGACACAACAGAAAAACGACAATATGGGAAAATAATAAAAATTTAAAATAATAAAAAATAAATCCCCACCAAACTCAACCAGTCCCGAGGAAGATACCAACAATCAGATCTCCCTGGAAGAAAACCAAGACACAGACCACCAAAGAACAATTGCAGACATATTCAAAGAAATCAAAGAATATAAAGAACAAATCTGAGAACTAAAGGGAGAGAATGAAAAATTCATAAAGGAACTAGAAGGAAAGAATGATAAACTCTGGAAAGAACTCAAGGGGGAGAATGACAAACTCTGAAAGGAACAAGAGGAAGAGAAATACAAACTCCGAAAAGAACTAGACAGAGAATGACAAACTCTGGAAGGAAGTGGAAACACTAAAAAGATCTCAGGCCAAAAGGAAAAAAGATACTGACCAGCTAAGCAAGGAGCTACAAGAAGAGAATGACAAGCTCCAAAAGAAAGTGGAAATACTGAAGAAATCACAGGATGAAATGAAAAAGGAAATTGAACACTCATCCAATCAGCAGGAAAGGATGGGCAAAGGCCTCAGAAGCAGAATGGATGAAGCAGAAAAAAGAATATCATACCTACAGGATAACATGGCGCAGATAGAAACCTCAAGTAAAGATTACGAAAAATTAAAAAAAAAACATAGGAGTGGAACAACCAGGAAATGTGGCACACTATGAAAAGAACAAACCTCTGCATCATAGGGATAGAGGAAGAAGAATCCCAAGAGAATGGTATTGATCAGATCTTCAACAGAATAACAGAAGAAAATTTCCTCAAGCTGAAAAAAGACAAAACCATACAAACACAAGAGGCACATAGAACACCACATAGACAAGACCAGAAAATAAATTCCCCATGCCATATCATAGTTAAAATGCTAGATGCTCAAAACAAAGACAAAATACTGAAAGTCACAAGAGAAAAACAAGTTAGATATAAGGGGAAACCCATTAGAATTACAGCTGACTTCTCAGTGCAAACTATGCAAGCCAGAAGAACTTGGACTAAAGTATTCCCAGTGCTAAATGACTTTAGAGGCCAACCCAGATTACTACTATACCCAGCAAAAATGTCAATCATAGTTGAAGGAGAAAGAAAAATCTTTCATGACATAAACAAAATGAAGGAACACATGTCAAAAAACCCAACACTTCAGAAAATACTTGAAGCAATTCAAAGAAGAGAGGAAAGGAGCAACTATCCTCAAATAACCTGTTCTAGTTTGTCTTCCATTGCTGTGACAAAACACTCTGACCAACACCAACTTGGGGAGGAAAGGGTTTATTCAGCTTACATCTCCTGGGTCACAGTTCATCACTTAGGGAGCCCAAGGCAGGAACTTAGGGCAGAAACCTGGAGGCAGGAGCTGATGCCCAGGCCATGGAGGAATGCTGTTCACTGGCTTGTTCCCCGGGCTCATGCCCAACCTGCCTTCTTATATGATACACAACAACCTGCCCAGGGTGGCACCACTCATTGTGGGCTGGGCCCTCCCACATTGTTCGACAATCAAGACAATACTCCACAGATGTGGCCACAGGCCAATCCAATGGAGCTAATTCCCCAGTTGAGGCTCCCTCAACCCAGGTGTGTCAAGTTGACACTAAAGCTATCCAGCACACAATGCAAGACAGAAATTAACAAAAGCATAACAGAGCAAATAAATACCTAGACCAAGAATGCAAATGAAAAATAAGTTTAAAGTAAACAACACACCTCATCTCTCAGTAATAACCTTAAATATTAATGGTCTAAACTCCCCAATCAAAAGACATAGACTGGGAGAATGGATTAGGAAACAGAATCCATCTATATGTTGCCTACAAGAAACCCATCTCACCATCAAGGACAAGTGAAAGGATAGAAAAAATATTCCAAGCAAATGGTACCAAAAAGCAAGCAGGAGTTGCTATTCTAATATCAGACAAAATAGACCTTGGAGTAAAATTAACCAGAAAAGACAAGAGGGCCATTATATCCTTATCATTGGAATGATTAACCAGAAAGATTTCACAGTCTTAAATGTTTATGCACCATACTCTAGTGCACAGAACTTTATAAACACAATCCTTCAGGACCTCAAGACACAGATTAATCCCAGCATGCTAATAGTGGGGGACTTCAATACCCCACTGAGTCCCTTGGATAGGTCAACTGGACAAAAAATAAACAGAGAGACATAAGAAATGAACAATACAATACACCAAATGGACCTCACAGATATGTATAGAATATTCCACCCAAACACCAGAGAATATACTTTCTACTCAGTGACCCATGGAACATTCTCCAAAATTGACCACATTCTGGGAAACAAAAGAAATATCAACAAATACAAAAGGATTGAAATTATTTCATGCATTCTATCAGGCCACAGTGCAATAAAGCTCAATATCAACACCAGGATAAGCCCTACCAACAATAAGAACACATGGAGACTAAACAACACAATCCGGAATAATGAGTGGGTCAGGGAAGAAACAAAGAATGAAATAAAAGCATTCCTGGAACTAAACAAAAATGACAATACAACACAACAAAACCTGTGGGAAAAATTAATATCAGTCCTAAGAGGGAAATTTATAGCCCTAAGTGCCCACATTAAAAACAAAACAAAACAGAAAGAGAACAAATAAACGATCTAACACTGTAGCTAAAAACACTTGAGAGACAACAACAAATGAACCCCAAACCCAATAGACAGGAAGAAATCATAAAAATCAGAGCAGAAATCAATGAAATAGAAACAAAGAAAACAATACAAAAAAATCAATGAATCCAAAACCTGGTTTTTTGAAAAGATAAACAAAATAGACAGACCTCTAGCCCAGTTAACCAAAAGAAAGAAAGAGCAACTCCAAATCAATAGCATTCATGATGAAAGGGGAAACATCACAACAGATAAAGAAAAGATCCAGACAACCATATGAAAATATTTAAAAACCTATACTCTACTAAATTTGAAAAAAGCCTAAGAGAAATGGATGAATATCTGAAATCCTGTGAATCACCAAAGCATAACCAAGAAGAAATTGACAGCTTAAACAGACCCATAATACTTGAGGAAATTGAGGATGTAATAAAAAGCCTCCCAGGTAAAAAAAAAAGCCGAGGCCCAGATGGTTTCACAGCAGAATTCTATAAAACATTTAAAGATGTCTTACAACCATTACTACTCAAGCTCTTCAGAAGGACACAGAGAGAAATATCCCAAAGTCCTTCTATAAAGCCAGCATCACTCTAATACAAAACCAGGCAAAGACACAAACAAGAAAGAAAATTATAGATCCATATCATTAATGGACACAGATGCAAAAATTCTCAACAAAATACTTGCAAATTGCATACAGACCCACAACAAAAAGGTCAACCATCATGAACAAGTTGGATTCATATCAGAGATGCAGGGATGGTTCAACATATGTAAATCAATAAATATCATAAAACATATAAATGGACTGAAAGACAAAAACCACACAATCATCTCAATTGATGCAGAAAAAGCTTTCAACAAAATCTAGCATCACTTTATGCTTAAAGTCCTAGAGGGAATTGGACTGGAGGGATCATTCCTCAATGTAATCAAAGCCATATACAAGAAACCCACAACCAACCTCATCCTAAATGGAGAAAAGCTAGAAGCATTCCCCTTAAAGGCAGGAACACGGCAAGGCTGTCCACTATTGCCACTCCTCTTCAATATAGTGCTTTAAATGCTTGCTAGGGCAATAAGGGGAGAAATCAAAATTAAAGGAGTATTAATTGGAAAAGAGGAAGTAAAACTATCCCTTTTTGCAGATGATATGTTTACCTAAGGTATGCTAAAACTCCACCAGAAAACTCCTAGAAATGATTAAGAGTTTCAGTAAAGTTGTGGGATAAAAAATAAACCTAGAAAAATCAGTAGCCTTTCTTTACACCAACAATAAGCAACTGGAGAAGGAATATAAGGAGGCCTTCCCAATCACAATAGCCTCAAAAAAATACCTGGGAATGAACCTAACCAAAGATACCAAAGACCTCTACAACAAAAAAATTTAAAACCCTGAAGAAGGAGATTGAAAATGACATCAAATGATGGAAAGATCTCCCATGGTCATGTATTGGAAAAATTAATATAATAAAAATGTCCATTCTACCCAAATTAATATACCAATTTGATGGAACCCCAATCAAAATCTCCATGAGCTTTTTCATAGACTTGGAAAAAAATCCTTAAATTTATAGGGAAAAACAAAAATGAAAATCCTGAATAGCTAAAGAAACACTGAGTGAAAAGTGCAATGGGGGGGGTTACTTTACCAGACTTCAAGCTATATTACAGGGTTATAGTCATAAAGATAGCCTGGTACTGGTGAAAAAACAGACCCATTGACCAATGGAACAAAATCAAAGATCCAAACTTGAGCTCATATAACTTCAGTCACCTCATATTTGACAAAAGGGCCAAAAAAAGCTCAATGGAGGAATGATAGCATCTTCAGCAAATGGTGTTGGCAAAACTGGGATCACATTTGTAGAAGAACAAAATTAAACCCCTATATCTCACCGTGTACAAAAATATCTAAGTGGATCAAAGATCTCAACTTGAAATCCGAAACCCTGAAGGTGATAGAAGAAAAAGTTGGCAGCAACCTGCATGACATAGGTATAGGAAAAGACTTTCTTTTTTAAATTTATTTTTATATATGTTTTTTGTACAAGATTATGTTACAAATCAAATCTAGACCTGTATCCCCCTCCCTACTCCCCCACCCCACCAGCTCATGCATTCTGCCAAACCTGTTTTTTCATTTTTTATCTGAGTCTTTCTCAAAATTATTGATGCAGAAGTTGACTGTTTTGAACAGAAGTTCTTTTCTGTTGTTGTTGTTCTTCTTTCCAATATGCATCACTCCCAACTACTTGGACAAAAGCTCAAGGAGCCCTGCAGAAGAAATACTTATAACTAGGTAATTGATGCTAGCATCCACAGATGAGGGATACCATTTGTTGTTTATTTTTCTGGGACTGTGTTACTTCACTTAACATAATATCTTCTAGTTTCATCCATTTACCTGCAAAGTTCATGATGTCATCTTTCTTTACTGCTGCATAGAACTCCATTGTGTAGATGTACCACATTTTCTCTATTGACTCGTCAGTTGAGGGGCACTTGGGTTGGTTTCAGCTTTTTGCTATTGTGAACAGAGCTGCAATAAACATGGCTGTGCATGTATCTCTGTGGTAAGATGAGAGGAAAAGACTTTCTAAAACTTTCTAAATCAAGCAGCAGCTGCACAGGAAATAAGGACAACAGCTGACAAGTGGGAGCTCATCAAATTCAAAAGCTTTTATACAGCTAAAGAAACAATCAAGGAAGTGAAGAGAAAACCCACAGAGTGGGAGGAATCCTTCACCACCTGATTCATCTGACGCAGCATTAATATCCAGAATATATAAACTACTTAAAAAACAAAGAAGTAAGAAAACAAATGACCTACTCAAAAGATGAAGTAAAGAGATGAACAGAGACTTCACCAGTAAGGAAGTAAAGATGGTTGAGAAACATCTTAAAAAGTCTTCAACATCAGCTCTTGGGGGTGGGGGAGGCAGGGAGGGGAGCACAGGTCTAGATTTTATTTGAAAATTTGTATGAAATGCACAAAGCTTCAATAAAAAACTGGCTTTTAAAAATAGTGTTCAACATCATTAATAATTAAGGAAATGCAAATTAAAACCACACTAAGGTATCATCTCATTCCAATAAAAAAACAAAAGACACCAAATGCTGGAGAGGTTGTGGGGAAAGGGGGAACACTCATCCACTGCTGGTGGGGATGTAAACTCGTACAACCACTGTGGAAAGCAGTGTGGAGAACCCTTAAAAAACTCAAAATGAGCCTACCACCTGATCCAGCATACCACTCTTGGGTATATACCCACAAGACGCATCCTGCCACAAAGATACATGAACAACTATGTTTATCGCTGGTCTCTTCACAATAGCCAAGAGCTTGAACCAACCCAAATGCCCCTCAGCTGATGACTGGATAACAAAAATATGGTACATCTACACAATGGAGTTCTATGCAACATAAAGAAAGATGAACTTTGCAGGTAAATGGATGGAGCTCAAAGCCATTATGCTAAGTGAAATAACACAGTCCCAGAAAAACAAACGGTGAATGGTTTCCCTCATTTGTGGATGCTAACACCAAATCCCCTGTTGGCAGGCAGACTGAGCAAATTTATTAATATATTTCTTTGTATCTGAAAGCAACTTTACCATTATAATTTGAATCTCTTAATGGGCTCTAGAATTGACCTACCACTTATATTCACACATTGTATTTATCATTTATGGGTGGAAGATGTGTATTCATATTCCAGATTAATATAAAATTAAAGGGAAAAATGACAATCCCAAAACATATTTAGGAATTAACATACAGTTCATTCTCAAAGGTCATAATTTTGATATGTATGTGTTGTTTATATGGGCATAATTTGGAGTAATACAAAGGGGAGGGAACAAAAAAAGTATTGATAACTTTATAGAATAATTTCAGTACAATCCCTGAGTTAAGTGAAATATTATAATAATGTATAACTAACATTGTAAACTTATTGTAAAATTTATATTAAATTCTTATAGAACCTTCAAAAAAACCATACATCAATTAACTATGTAATTTAAAATGTAAAGTTCTATTTCTTTTTACCTACATGCAACTGTACTGTTAAAATGTGAATCCCTAAATGTGTTTTGGAAGTAACCTATAGTTTATTTTCAGACTTTGTAGTTTTGATTTATGTGTGGAGTGTATATATGCATATTTTGGAGTAATATAAAATTAAAGGGAACAAAAAAAGAGAGAGAAAAACCTGTTCAAAGAACTGACCAAATCAGTAAACTTCTGCATCAAAAATGTTAAAAAAGACTAAGAAAAAGATGCGAGACAGGACTCAACATGTATGGTGAATCCATGAGGTCTGGTGGAGGGGAGGGGGCATGAGGGCTGGACATGGATGGGGGAATAAGTCTAAATTTGATTAAGAAATGTTGTATGAAATGCGCTTAATAAAAATTAACAAAAAAAAAAAAAAAGAAAATTAACCACCCTAATGGACATTATGGTTAAGATTGTCTTTGTGGTCCTGGTGGGCAGAGCCATGTTGGCAGCTCACACCCTGGTGCCAGGCTCCCTGGCTGCCAAGCTTGGGTCTGGGGTCTCGATGGCAGGTGCAGCCAGGAGGTGGCTGTGACCACTCCACCATGCCACACCTCTGAGCACCTCTCCTGCTGGGTACTGGGTCTGTGAGAGGCCACTGCACAGAAAGTCCATCTGGCCATCATCATCCCCCAGGTGACAAGCTGGGTGTAGGCAAGAAGGAAGTTGAGAAAGAGAGAGGCTGAGGAACCAAGATGGCTCTGGTGGTGACACTCAGCAAAACACAGCTGTGGTTGAAGATAATGTCTCCTCACTGCTAGTAGCTGTCCAGACCAGGATATAGTCCTCAGCAACAACAGGAACCTTAAAAATCTAGAGTTCAGAAAGTAAGCTCGAGGACACTGGTGTAAAGGTGTGAAACATCCCAACTGCCACTTAGAGAATTTTGGGTTGGAGTCCTGTGAGCTAACTGCTGCCTGCTGTGAGGACCTAGCTTCTGCTTTTACACACACTGAAACCCTGTGTGGGAATCAACCTGTTGGAGAATGCCTTGGACCACAGTGGAGCGGACTTGGCTGTGTGAGGCCCTGAAACAGCCACAGTGTAACCTGCATGTATTCGGTTGCGAACAACTGAGTTTGATGAGGAAATCCAAACATTCCTGATTGCTTAGGAAGAGAGATAGCCCTACTTGATGATCCTAAACAATAAGAGAAACAGAAAGCAAGTGTGAAATTCCATTCCTAGAAACCTGAGTGTATTCTGACCTCAGACCACATAAAAGGAAAGAGACTGGGCTACTGCTTTGGTGCCTATCTATATGTAAGAATTACAGATCACTGGCACTGCGATGAGATATAGTTTCTCTGGCACTCAGTTCAGATGTGTGGTAAGGAGGGGGCATTTGTTAATAGAAGATGTGAAATCTGGGGGAGCGGAGGTGGTAAGGTGAAGCTGGAGATGGGGGAAGGAGTCTCAATATGATCAAATTACATTATGTGAAATTTTTGTCTCAATAAAACTTAAAAATATTGTCTTTGCAGAGCTAGAGAAATCTACCCTGTATTTGTTACTGGGAACTATTTACTCTTCTATCCCACTTCTTGGATCAGTGAATTAAAGGTGTTCAGCACATATCGTTGAAAAATGGAATTGGGGTATGTCTGCAAATGACATTTAATTACACAACTTTCCTGAAAACCTTGTTTAGAAATTGCCCCTTATCTTCTGCTATAGGAATGAATATTATTTACTGAATGAATAAAATGAACATAAATGTATTCTACTCACAATTCTACTCACAATAATTCCCCATAAGGCAGTCCCTGTTTTGTAAGTTAAAGGTTCATAAGTCCCAAATACTCCTTTGATTTGTCCCATGTACAATACCAGTAGGAAATACCACATGGTCACATGATAGACACCAATCATAATCTGGATAACCTGTGAGAAGAGAGAGTTATTAGCATTGATGTGATTTAAAATGCAGTATCAATAAACATGAACTATAAAAATGTTTAACTGGGCATGGTGGTGCATGCCTGTAATCCTAGCACTTGGAAGGCAGAGGTGGGCAGATCTCTGTAAATTCAAGGCCAGCCTGGTTTACATATTGAGTTCCAGAACAGCTTGGGGCTACAGGGAGACCCTGTCTCAAAAAAAAGATAAAAAATTAAAAAAAAATGTTTAATGTCAAGCTGGATGTAGGCGCATGCCTTTAACTCCAGCACTTTAGGAGGCCAAGGTAGGTGGATCTTTATGAGTTCAAGGCCAGCCTGGTCTACATAGGGAGTCCTAGACTAAAGACCCCTCAAAGAGTGTTTATTTACAAGAGATTACAAAAGTCAATTTACAAAAGATTAGAGTAAAACAGTTATGCATTTAGCTATGGATTTCGGTCAATTATCCCAGAAAGAAGATGCTAACCAGGAAGGAAAAGCCCAAAGAAATCTGCAAGAATGTGAAGCACACGTTGGGGTTGTCTTATTGAAAAATAATTCTTTGGGCTGCAGAGATGGCTCAGCAGTTAAGAGTACTGGCTGCTCTTGCAGAGAACCTGGGTTCAAATCCCAGCACCTACACAGCAGCTAAAAACTATCATAGCTCCAGTTCCAGGGGGTATCCAATGTCTTCTGTCCTCCATGCATACTGCATGACTTGAGTGCGCCTATATACATGCAGGGAATACAGTCATACAAATAACGATAAAAATTTAAAGAATAGAAAAAAGAAGAATTATTCTTAATTCAGAGCTTGTCAGGGGGTTTTAAGTTCTCACACAGACTCCCAGGAGATCAGCCACAGAACAAAACAAGAAATAGAAAGGATTACTGCATGTATGTGATTCTGGGAGAGAAGATTCAGAGTTTTCACTCTATGGCCCAAGTTGTCTGTCATCACAAAGTTAGGAACTTCTGTGCAACCATCAGATAGGAGACTCATATAAATGGTCGACACAATGGAACAATTCAGAGGAGAAGCTGAAGTCTATGGAGAAGTTTTCTCCCCTTTTGTCGTGAAAGTGTTAAGAGAGTTAGACAAACTGTAACCTCATAGGTTTATAAGTTAAAGGAACTGTATTATCACACTACTGCTGTACAGATATCAGTAAAGACTATAAATTGACCCCAGGGGTGGAACAGAGTTTGAAGCCCCAGAAATTATGGACATTAACACTCAAAACTAGAAAACTAGATTCTAAAAAGCCAACCCTGTAAAGCTGAATGGAACTAGAAAGGCCGAAGACAAGCAGCAGTCACAGGTGAATGCGGCGTCTCAATTGTGCACAGGAAGAGCATTGCACAGGTACTCCCACCTCCCGCTCCTAGAAATGAGACCACCTCAGAACTCCAACTTGTCCCTGTTTACACTCATACCATGAAAAGCTTTTCTAGTGCTGGTCTATCATGACAGCCTCCCACAAGATTTTATAAGCAAGGTCTAGAACTACTAAAATCCTGATCTACCCTCTGAAGAGAAACACACCAAAAAAAGAGGTGTGCTTGAACTGCCACAACAGTTTAAAATATCATGTACTTAACAAGGCAGAGCAAAAACCATGTCACGAGCTCAGTCACAGCATCACTCAGACTCTACAGAGTAGGCCACATTTCACTCACTCTGACCTGTGGTCTCCCTGTACAGATTATAGACTTTTTAAACTCATAGCCTATGCTGACTTCTGAGAGCACAAACCACAGTGTAGGTTTAACCTTATCAAAGAACCAAATGAAAAACCTGGCATGGTGGTGCATGCCTTTAATCCCAGCATTCAAGGGGCAAAGGCAGGCAATCTCTGTGAGAGTGAGGCCACCCTAATCTATATATGAGTTACAGGCTAGTTAGGGCTGCAGGGAGATGCTATCTCAATTCAAAACAAAACAAAACAAAATAAAATAAAATAAAATAAAGAAAACTTTTTCAAAATTATCTGGCTATGAAACACAGGCTGCCCTCAAAGTCATATTCTACCTGCCTCTGATTCCTAGAACCATGATTGTTTTTTGTCTTTTTTGTCTTTTTGAGATGGGATATCCCTGTGGCCCCCAGCTGGCCTGAAACTTACTATGTAGATCAGGCTGGCCCAGAACTCACAGAGATCTTGCCTGCTTCTGCCTCCTGAGTGCTGGGATTAAAGGTGTGTGCCACCACCCACTGTTTAGAACCATCATTCTTTATTAAAGTATCCCATGCTTTGATGCTTGTGTTTCAAGAAGGCAGTTTTCACTATGTGTTCTTAATTGTTCACCATGACTTCTTAATTGTATACTGAAATTTCTAATTGAAGTTATGTACAACTCAAGTAGCTTTAATTCTTTGCCTTTTAAGCTTGCTTTGCAAGCTTATCCTGAAAATAAATTATTTAATCATCTTACATTCTCATAATATGTTCTAATTGGCCAGAAGGATCAAATGGAACATTTGACACACACACACACACTCCCCCCAAATGGCATTAAATAGAAATACTTTAGGCTAATCGTTTGTAGTAGATTTTTTTTTAAGGACTCAAACTTTAGGACTGTTGCCCCTTGGGAATTCCATGTAGAATTTATACAATTATACCTTTCAAAGAGTGCCAGGCTATGCATTTTAAAATGTATTAGTATCTACCCGGGTATGGTGGTATACCCTGTAATTCCAGCTCTTGGGAGGCTAAGGCAGGAAGATCGTCAATTCAAGGCCAGCCTAGACTACATAAGGAAGTTCAAGTTCTGCTTGTACACACAAGACCCTATCTCAGAATACAGTAATAAGTGTATTAATATCTAAAATTATTAATTCATACACATTCTGTCTTCCCTCTGTCATATATATGTACATTTTCAGAATATTAGAAAGTATTTTTCATATTAATGTTATTTTGCAATTAAAAAAAGAATCAGTGATAGACCTCCTTCAAACAAATATACTTTTTAATTTTATAATTTATTTGGACTTCTGCATTTCCTCCCGAATGGCAATTCAGTGAATATCTTATGCTCGTGGCAGGTCATGAGACCAGGTAAAAGGTATAGAAAATAATCAACATTTGGAAAAGCTTTTGTCTTTTAGTGACTCAAATCTGCTACTTTTGAGATCCAAGGTTACTCTTTTTAAATTGAAGAAGTTTATGACCTTGAGTTTAGCCACTCAGACTTAAATCCTACTGTTGTGGTTTGAGCCTAAAATGTCTCCCCTTGGAGTACAAATTCCAACACTTGCTTCCTGGTTGAGGGTTGTATCTGGGAAGGTTGTTGAAGCTTTAGGAGGTGGAGCCTCACTGCAGGAAGTTAGTTCCTGGGGGTGGTTCTTTAGTATAGGTCAGCTGCACTTCCTGTTTACTCTGGTTCCTAAATCAGTAACCAGGTAGCCCAAAGCCTCCTATCCTGCCACCTTGCACTCTCTGCCCAATGCCATGTCTTGCCCACCATGGTCTGGCTCCCGCTGGAAATGTACACCAGATAAACCCCCTCTCCCTTAAGTTGCTTTAGTCAGGATATTTTATGAATGAGAAAGTAGCTGAGATACTTACCCCTAAAACAATAGTGTTTGTTGCAGACAGTTTTGATTCCCCACACATAGTTTCAGTTGTTACCTCTGGTTGATTTTGTTTCTAATTTTTGGTGTTATGTTTATTTGAAAACTTCTACAAAAGAATACAAAACACATTTACATGATTTTTCTCAGAGAAAATGCATACATTTGATTCTTATTAGTTGGAAACAACCTTTGTAAAACCAGAAGCCATAACTTTCCTCCTTTACTTTTACTTCTTAGGGAATTAGTACACTTACAAATGGTCTAACAGCCTTCATCTCTACAAGGTCTCTTCCTATGACTAGAAAATATTGGTATATTATACACATTCTCCCTTACTTCTTTTTTTGTTTGTTTGTTTTGAGACAGGGTCTCCCTGTAGCCCCAGCTGTCCTGGAACTCGCTCTGTAGACCAGGCTGGCCTTGAATTCACAAAGATCTGCCTGCCGCTGCCTCCCAAGTGCTAGAATTAAAGGTGTGTGCCACCATGTCCGGCTTCTCCCTTACTTTTTTTTTTTTAATTCATTTCTTTTATGTGTATGAATGTACTGTCTGCATGCAGGTCTGTGCACCCGTGTCGTGCAATGCCATGGAGGTCAGAAGAGGGTCTCGGATTTCCCTGGGACTGGAGTCAAAGACAGTTCTCAGCCGCCATGTGGGTGCCGGGGACCGAAACCCAGGTCCTCTGCAAGAGCAGTCGGTGCTCTCAACCACTAGGCCATCTCCCCAGCCTCTCTCCCTTACTTCTTAACAGTACCTCTAGACCGTAAAGTATAAACATCACCTGGAGAATAGTATTAGATGATTTTTAATAAAGCTTCAACAATTACTTTGTATTCATAATCAATTTAATGTTAATCACATTTTACATTTTCTTTAAAAAAATATTTGAGTCACAGCAACGATGACAGGAAGCAGAAGTCCTATGCAAGCTCAGATCAGACAAATAGTCAGGGGGATGTGGTTTGGAAAAAAAATCCCAACCCAACTTAAGAAACTCTTGGCATTGATGGGTACTGGGGAGTGAAGAGACAGTGTCTTTCAGGGATGGGATTCTTTGTGGGCACAGTGGATGGATGCACACTGAAGGACATTTGTGCACACAAATCAGACTCCGTAGGCCATGTTATATACATGGGAGTACATAAAATTGGGCTGGGGGCAATGAAAATCATAAAAATTCAATAAGAATATTTGAAGAGCTCACATGTATTAGCACACTGTGTTTGCAGCACTTCCAAGCTTCTGTCTCCCCTGACTCCAATTCCTTCCATGTCACCTGCCCCAGGATTCATACCTCTTCTGTAATTGATATTTTACACACACACACACACACACACACACACACACACACACACACACTGTAAGAGAGGCCCACACTGACTCCATTTTGAGTATAGCCACCATTTTAAGCAATTTCTGGAACCTCCCCAATTCAGGGGGAAGAAGGTCAGTTGCTTGAGGCCTCAAGAACAGCTAATAAAATTTAAACTTGTTTAAGATAACTGTTGGTACTGTTGATATGTGAGGGCAGGTGGACTGACTCAACATTTCCTCATTCCTGTCCCAGGATTGTGTCTAAAGATAACCTCTGGTATGTGGGAGCAGGTGGGCTGACCTAACCATGAGCTGTAACTCTGCTAATATCCAATAAGGTTAGAAATTACCCAACCCCACTAAAATTCCCCTAGACCCTGTATAAAAGGCCTTTGAGCCAAGTTATCAGGGTTGGAGCCTTTTCCCTCCCACCCAAGCATGCTAGTTTACTTTTTCCTCCGAAATAAAGTCTTGGTTTTCTGTGGGAGCTGGCATGAGTGATGCCATGGTGAATTCAGATTGGCCTCTATATTTCAGCAAGTTCTTGGCATGCATGGGTTAATACTGTACAAGCAGATCAGATACAGTAGGAGGGAATGTCCTTGCAGGCTAGGCAATAGTCCTTGAGGCTGTCTTTGGCATGTAAAACAAAGGTTATCTGTACCTTAGAAACTGTCCTTGAAATGTAAACAAAGTTTTACTGTACCTTTACCACATGTGAAATTTGCAGAAAAGTCCTTTTTATCTTGCTTGTTTAAAAGGCCTTGGAAAATAAACTTCGGGGCTCCGGTATTAACTGGTCACCTGTCCCAGTTCTATTCCTTTGTGTGTGTGTGTGTACGTGTGTGTTTATTTTTTTTCAATTCTCACTCCCCCATTCAGGTTTTGTTCGACTTTGGTGGCTGGCTCCAACATGGCGCCCGGACAGGGATCTGAATGGGGGCGGTGCTCAGAGTGAGGAACCACTGAACAAGGACATAAAGGTGCACAAGGTAAAAAGGTAATTGGAGGGGCTGGAGAGATGGCATAGCGGTTAAGAGCGCTGACTGCTCTGATCCCCAGCACCCACATGGCGGCTGAGAACCGTCTGAAACTCCAATTCCAGGAGAACTCCAGTTCCAGGGGAATCCGACACCCTCTTCTGACCTCCGAGGCATTGCACAACACGGGTGCACAAACTTGCATGCAGACAGTACATTGATACACATACAGAAATAAATAAATGCCGGGCGTGGTGGCACACGCCTTTAATCCTAGCACTTGGGAGGCAGAGGCACGTGGAACTCTGTGAGTTCGAGGCCACTGGTGTCCAGAGTGAGTTCCAGGGACATCCAGAGCTACAGAGAGGACCCTGTCTCAAAAAAAAAAAAAAAAAAAAAAAAAAAAAAAAGGTAATTGGGGATCAGTGAAGTCTTTTGCTGGGAGATAACTGAGGTGCATGAAGTATAGAAAAACTTCAAGAGCCGGGTGTAAAGAGTAACTTGAGGTGCACGAAGTAAAGAAAAACTTCAAGAGTCCAGTGTAAATAAAGAGCAATTTAGGGTGCACAAAGTAAAAAGAACCGTCAGGTGCACGGAGTAAAACAATTAAAGAGAAACTTGGTAATTAGAGAATTCTTCTGCTGGTAAATAATTATGAGTCAGGGACATAGCTGCTTGCTTCTTGCGCAAATGCTTAAAAACCTGCTGAAAGTGCGAGGAGCAAGAGTAAGGACAGCAGCGGCTTTGCAATTTTTTAGCTTTTATTGAAAAAGTGTGCCCGTGGTTCCCTCGGAGGGAACTGTAGATTTAGAAACATGGAAAAGGGTAGGGCAAAAGTTACAAGAAAATTATGATACTCATGGCTCCACATAGTCCCCACAGATATATTTAGCCTATGGAACTTAATAAAAGATAGTTTAGATCCCCATCATGAGAGAGAAAAAGTGCAGGAGCTGCAGCGTTTTACTGAAGTTGTACAGACTAAAAATGATAAAAAAAAAAAAAAGATAGCTGACTATGCAGAATTTAAAGGTACAGTTGCAAGGAATTGAAAGTGTGTGTCAGGAATCAGTTAAACAGTCTTATAAAGAATGGATACCTCGGTTAAAAGGAAGGGGGAAGCATGAATCCATCCAGGTACAACAAGAAAACATGGTAGCTGGGGTCTGGAAATAACCAAAAATAAAAAAGGTGCTCTTTTCCCTTTACAAACAGGCCTGTGTATTGCCACGGAACAGGGTGAGAATGTAGGAGACTTTCATACACTAGGTCCAATTTTTGAGGCCTGGGTCACTCTGGGAGGCCCTGTGCATGCCCATAATCCTGTATCTTTTAAACAACTTAAAGAATTAAAGGTGGCTTGCTCCCAGTGCAGTCCTCATTCATCGTTTGTGTGGTCATTACTGGAGAGTCTGAGTGCTGATGCCCCTCTCCCCTGGGATTGGAAAATGTTGGCTGGAGCAAGTTCATCAGGAGGAGATTATTTTTTGTGGAAGTCTGAGTATGCTGAGCAGTGTCAGGTTACAGCCATGTTAACAGGGCTCAAGGAGTTCAAATGACTTATGAGATGTTGGTGGGACAAGGAGCCTATGCAGATGCTGCCCAGCAAATAACTTGGCCAGCTGGAGTGTATGCTCAGGTGGCTGCTGCAGCAAAAAAGGCATGGAGAAAGTTGGCAGACACCAGTAGAAAGACAAAGACATATCCAAGATCAGACAGGGACCTGACGAACTTTATCAAGATTTTGTATCTCGCCTGCTACAGGCTGCGGGGAGATTGATAGGGGATGGAGAGGCCGGCACAATGCTGGTTAGGCAGCTGGCTTATGGGAATGCTGATGGTGCTTGTTGGGCTGCATTGGGGCTGTTCAGAAAGAAAGGGAGTCTTGCTATTGTATGGGGCCTTGCTCAGACGTTGGGCCCTCCTATGCTCAGGGCATAGCTCTTGCTGCTGCTTTGGAGGGAGAATCAATCTAAGAAGTTTTGTTTCAGTGACAGTGCCGAGGAGGGAAGGGGCAAGGCTGAGTTTAACATTGAGGCTTGGTGGCCACGCTTGGCCTTGAAATTAATTTTCATAATTTTACAGGTCTAAAATAAAACTTTGTGGTTCTAATTTCCAAAGAAAAACTTTACTTGCTCTCCTACTGTAAGGAAGCAGTTTCTCAGGTTCAGCTCCAGGTTAACTCCTGCATATGTAAAATTTCCCCAGGAAACTGGCAGGTAATTGCCAGGCCCTGTCCCAGGGGCAGTCACAGTAAATATTTTTTACAATCCTCAAAAATAACACCATAAATCTTCTAAAGTAGAAGCCAAAGTTAAGAGGTCATATTATCTGTGTTGTGTAACCCAAATGTTTTTTTTAGGTGTAAAATAATTTTATGTGTTCTTCATTAAATATTAACCAATAATGTAACTTCTTCCCTCTCTCACCAGCCAACTTAACAATATTTTCTTTATTACATGTATATATGTATATTTGTGTGTATGTGTGTGCATACATGTGTGTATGACTATGTGTATTTATGTCCTAATGTTAAGTCTACAAATTGTGATGTATGGTAATGCTATTTTTTTAATTTTTTGATTTATTTATTTATTTTATTTTTTTAGTATATATTTTGTACAAGATTATAAAATCTATACCCATGTCCCCCCCATTCCCCCTCCCCACCAGAACTCATGCATTCTGCCAAACATGCTTTTCATCTCTTTCTCAGTCTTTCTCGATATTCTCCATGTAGAAGTTGACTGTTTTGAGTAGTTCACTCTTTCAGTCAGTCTTTTGATGCAGTCCTTTCTGTTGTTGTTGTTGTTGTTTCCAATATGCATCATTCCCAACTGCTTTGGACAAAAGCTCAAGGGGTCATGCACAAGAAATACTTCCAACTAGTTAATTGGCACTAGCATCCACAGATGAGGGATACCATTCATCCTTTGTTTTCCTGGGACTGTGTTACTTTGCTCAGCTTGATGTCCTCTAGCTCCAGCCATTTTCCTGCAAAGCTCATGATGTCTTTCTTTACTGCTGCATAGAATTCCATTGTGTAGATGTACCACATTTTCCCTATCCACTCATCAGTTGAGGGGCATTTGGGTTGGTACCAGCTCCTTGCTATTGTGAAGAGAGCTGAAATAAACATGGCTGTACATGTATCTCTGTGGTGGGGTGAGTCTTGAGGGTACATGCCAAGGAGTGGTATGGCTGGGTCAGGTGTCAAGTTCATTCCAAGTCTTCCAAGGCTTCTCCACACTGCTTTCCATAGTGGCTGTATGAGTTTACATTCCCACCAGCAGTGGATGAGTGTTCTGCTTTCCCCACAACCTCTCCAGCACTTGGTATCATTTGTTTTCTTGATCCTAGCCAGTCTTATTGATGTAAGATGATATTTTAAAGTGGTTTTGATTTGCATTTCCTTAATGATTAGTGATGTTGAACACTTCTTAAGATGTTTCTCAGCCATCTCTAATTCCTCACTTGTCAAGTCTCTGTTCAGCTCTTTGCTCCATCTATAGAGTGGGTCATTTGTTTTCTTTCTTCTTTGTTTTTTAAGTAGTTTATATATTCTGGAAATCAATGCTTTTACAGACATTTCTGTGGTGAATATTTCCTCCCACTCTGTGGGATTTCTCTTCACTTCCTTGATTGTTTCTTTTGATGTACAGAAGCTTTTGAGTTTAATGAGGTCCCATTTGTCAATTGTCGACCTTAATTCTTGTGCAGCTGCTGTCTGATTTAGGAAGTCTTTTCCTATGCCTATGTCTTGTAGTCTGCTGCCAACTTTTTCTTCTATCACCTTCAGAGTTTGGGGTTTCACGTTGAGGTCTTTAATCCATCAGGAGTTGACTTTTGTGCAGGGCGAGAGGTAGGGGTTTAATTTCATTCTTCTACAAGTGGTGATCCAGTTTTGTCAACACCACTTGCTGAAGATGCTGTCTTTTCTCCATTGTGTCTTCTTGGTACCTTTGTCAAATATGAGTTGGCTGAAATTGTATGTGCTCAAGTTTGGATCTTCGGTTTTGTTCCATTGGTCAACAGGTCTGTTTTTGTGCCAGTACCAGGCTGTTTTTATGACTATAGCCCTGTAGTATAATTTGAAGTCTGGTATAGAGATTCCCCCCTGTGTTGCTCTTTTCGCTCAGGGTTGTTTTGGCTATTGGGTCTTTTGTTTTTCCAGAAGAATTTAAGGACTTTTTTTTTCCAAGCCTGTGAAGAAACTCTTGGGGATTTTAATTGGGATTGCGTTACATCTATACAAGAGTTTAGGTAGAATGGACATTTTTACAATGTTAATTTTCCCAATCCATGAGCATAGGAGGTTTTCCATCTTCTGATGTCTTCTTCAATTTCTTTCTTTAAGGGTCTAAAATTTTTGTTGAGGAGCTCTTTGGTGTCTTTGGTTAGGTTTGTTCCTAGGTATTTTATTGTTTTTGAGGCTATTGTGAGTGGGAGGGTCTCCTTGAATTCCTTCTCCAGTTACTTGTTGTTAGTATAAAGGCCACTGATTTTTTTAGGTTAATTTTGTATCCTGCCACTTTGCTGAAGCTGTTAATCATTTCTAGGAGTTTTATGCCAGAGTTTTTAGCATCCCTTAAGTAAACAATCATATCATCAGCAAATAGGGATAGCTTGACTTCCTCTTTTCTAATTAGTACTCCTTTAATTTCCTTTTCTTGCCTTATTGCTCTAGCAAGTGTTTCAAGCTCTATACTGAAGAGGAGTGGTGATAGGGGGCAGCCTTGCCAAGTTTCTACCTTTAAAGGTAATGTTTCTGTTGTTTCCCCAAATAAGATGATATTGGCTGTGGGTTTCCTCTATATGGCTTTGATTACACTGAGGAATGATCTCACCAATCTAATTCCCTCCAGGACTTTAAGCATGAAGCAATGCTGGATTTTGTCAAAGGCTTTTTCAGCATCAATTGAAATGATGGTGTGTTTTTTGTCTTTCATTCCATTTATGTGCTTGACGATGTTTATTGATTTTCATATGTTGAACCATCCCTGCATCTCAGGTATGAATCCAACTTTGTCATGATGGATGATCTTCTTGATGTGAGTCTGCATGCAATTTGCCAGTATCCTGTTTAGAATTTTGGCATCTGTGTTCATTAGGGAGATGGGTCTATACTTCTCCTTTTTAGTTATATCTTTCCCTGGTTTTGGTAATAGAGTGATGCTGGCTTCATAGGAGAATTCCTTGTGTTTGTATCCTTCTGAACAATTTCAGTAATAATGGTTGTAGGTGTTTTTGAAATGTTTTATAGAATTCTGCTGTGAAACTGTCTGGGCCTGGGCTTTTTTTAGTTGGGAGGTTTCTTATTACATCTTCAATTTCTTCATAAATTATGGGTCTGTTTAAGCTGTCGATCTCTTCTTGGTTGAGCTTTGGTGATTCCCAGGATTTCAGATATTCATCCATTTCTTCTAAGTTTTCAAACTTGGTAGAGTATAGGTTTTTGAAGTATTCCTGTATGATTTTTTGGATCTTTTCCTTGTCTGTTGTGATATTTCCCTTTTCATCATGGATTGTATTGATGTGGAGTTGTTCCTTCTTTCTTTTGGTTAAGTGGGCTAGAGGTCTGCCTATCTTGTTTATTCTTTCAAAGAACCAACTTTTGGATTCATTGATTTTTATATTGTTTTCTTTGTTTCTATTTCATTTATTTCTTCTCTGATTTTTATTATTTCTTCCTGTCTGTTGCATTTAGGGTTCATTTGTTGTTGCCTCTCAAGTGCTTTTAGCTGCAGTGTTAGATCATTCACTTGTGCTCTTTCTGTTTTTCTAATGTAGGCACCCAGGGCTATAAACTTCTCTCTTAGGACTGCTTTTAAGGTATCCCATAAGTTTTGTTGTGTTGTATTGTCATTGTCATTGTCATTCAGTTCCAGGAATGCTTTTATTTCTTTCTTTATCTCTTTCTTGACCCATTCATTATTCAAGAGTGTGTTGTTTAGTCTCCATATGTTCTTGTAGGCAGTAGGGATTGTCCTGGTATTGATGTGGAGCTTTATTGCACTGTGGTCTGATAGAATGCATGAAATTATTTCAATCTTTTTGTGTTTGTGGAGGTTTCTTCTGTGTCCCAGTATGTGGTCGATTTTGGAGAATGTTCCATGGGGTGCTGAGTAGAAAGTGTATTCTGTGGTATTAGGGTGGAATATTCGGTAGAGGTCTGTGAGTTCCATTTGGTGTATCATATCATTCAGTTCAGATGTCTCTCTGTTTATTCTTTGTCTTGTTGACCTCTCAAAAGGGCTCAGTGGGGTATTGAAGTCCCCCATTATGAGTGTANTCTCCCAGTCTATGTCTTTTGATTGGGGAATTTAGTCCATTAATATTTAAGGTTATGACTGATAGGTTTGTGTTGCTTCCTTTTGCCTTATTATCCATTTGTGGCTTTGATTTAGGTTTCTACTTCTGCAGTTATGCTTTTATTGATTTTTCTTTCTAGGTGCCTGGGGATGGTTGCTCCTTTCTTCTGCCCTTTGAATTGTTTCAAGTATTCTCTGAAGGGTTGGTTTTCTGGACATGTATTCTTTCATTTTGTTTATGTCATGGAAGGTTTTTCTCTCTTTCAACTATAAATGACATTTTTTCTGGGTATAGTAACCTGGGTTGGCATCTATTGTCCTTTACACTGGGAATGCTTTGCTCTACATTCTTCTTGCTTTCATAGTTTGCACTGAGAAGTCAGTTGTAATTCTGATACGTTTCCCCTTATAGGTCACTTGTTTTTCTTTTGTGGCTTTAAGGATTTTGTCTTTTTTTGGGTGTCTAGCATTTTTCTGTTTCTTGGTCTTTTTGAGACAGGGTCTCTCCATAGCCCCAGCTGTCCTGGAACTCACTCTGTAGACCAGGCTGGCCTTGAACTCACAAAGATCCACCTGCCTCTGCCTCCCAAGTGCTATGATTAAAGGTGTGCACCACCACGCCCGGCGTGTCTAGCATTTTAACTATGATGTGGTGTGGAGAGTTTCTTTGCTGATCTTGTCTGTTTGGAGTTCTATGTGCTTCTTGTATTTGTATTAGTTTGTCTTCTTTTTAGTTTGGGGAAATTTTCATCTATTATTCTGTTGAAGATCTGTTCAATACCATTCTCTTGGGATTCTTCTCCTTTCTTTATTCCTATGATGCAGAGGTTTGATCTTTTCATAGTGTCTCGCAATTCCTGGTTGTTCTGTTTTGTGTATTTTTAAATTTTTCATAATCTTTACTTGAGATTTTTATTTGTTCTGTGTTATCTTCCAGGTCTGATATTCTTTGTTCTGCTTCCTCCATTCTGCTTCTGAGGCTTTTTCCATTCCTTTCATCTTGATTGGATGAGTGTTTTGATTTCCTTTTTATTTCCTTTTCTGATTTCTTTAGTATTTCCACTTCCTTTTGGATCTTCTCAGTCTCTTCCTGTAGCTCTTTTCTTCCCTGGTTTGTTTCCTTATCTTTTTCAACATGGGATCTTTTCAGTGTTTCAACTTCCTTCTTGAGTTCTTCGTTCTCTCTTCTTAATTCTTTGATTTGGTCTTTATAATCTTGCATTTCTTCAAGTATGATCATGATTGTGCTTTTGATATCTGTGTCCTGGGTCATCCTCAGGGGGATCCCACTGTAGGAATCTTCCACAGGGTTGGTAGAGCTTGGTGTGGGATTATCCAGCTCCTTTCCCGTATTGTCTCTTCTTTGCATTCCTGGCATATGGGCTTCTCCTTGCCTGTATTCCAATGTGAGTCCCAAATGCCTCTTCACTGTGTTGAAGGCTTGCTTTGCTTTGCTTGCCTCCTTCAGATGCCTTAGTAATCCCAGTTGGTGGGGCGGGGCGGGGCGGGGCAGNGGAACCAATCGAGGAAGCTGAAGTCTATGGAGAATTTCTTCCCCTTTTGTCGTGAAAGTGTTAAAAGAGTTAAGAAACTGTAACCTCATAGGTTTATAGTTAAAAGGAACTGTATTATCTACACTACTGCTGTACAGATATCAGTAAGACTATAAATACCCCAGGGTGTGGAACAGAGTTGAAGCCCCAGTTATGGACATTAACACTCAAAACTAGAAAACTAGATTCTAAAAAGCCAACCCTGTAAAGCTGAATGGAACTAGAAAGGCCGAAGACAAGCAGCAGTCACAGGTGAATGCGGCGTCTCAATTGTGCACAGGAAGAGCATTGCACAGGTACTCCCACCTCCCGCTCCTAGAAATGAGACCACCTCAGAACTCCAACTTGTCCCTGTTTACACTCATGCCATGAAAAGCTTTTCCAGTGCTGCTCTATCAATGACAGCCTCCACAAGATTTTATAAGCAAGGTCTAGAACTACTAAAATCCTGATCTACCCTCTGAAGAGAAACACACCAAAAAAAGAGGTGTGCTTGAACTGCCACAACAGTTTAAAATATCATGTACTTAACAAGGCAGAGCAAAAACCATGTCACGAGCTCAGTCACAGCATCACTCAGACTCTACAGAGTAGGCCACATTTCACTCACTTGACCTATGGTCTCCCTGTACAGATTATAGACCTTTTTAAACTGCATTAGCCTATGCTGACTTCTGAGACACAAACCACTATTGTAGGTTTAACCTTATCCAAAAACCAAAGGGAAAAACTGGCATGGTGGATGCCTTTAATCCAGCATTCTGTTGGCAGGTAGAGCATGGTTCTCTGTAGAGAGTGAGCCACACTAGATCTATATATGAGTAACAGTGCTAGTTAGGCTGCGGAGATGGCATCTCATCAAAAAAACAATAACAAAATAAAATAATAAAATAAAGAAACTTTTTCAAAATTATTGCTATGAAACAAGGCTTCCACTCACAGATCTATTCTACCTCCTCTGATTCCTAAACCATGATTGTTTTTTGTCTGTTTTTGTCTTTTTGAGATTGGATATCTCCTGTCCCCAGCTGCCTGAATATACTATAGATCAGCTGGACAGAACTCACAAGATCTTGCCTTGCTTCTGCACTCCTGAGTGCTGAGATTAGAAGGTGTGTCCACCACACACTTTAGAACCTCATTCGTTTATTAATAGTATCCCATGCTTTGATGCTTGATGTTTCATAGAAAGGCAGTTTTCACTATTGTTCTTAATTGTTCACCATGACTTCTTAATTGTATACTGAAAATTTAATTGAAGTTTGTACACTCATAGTATTTAATTCTTTGCCTTTTAAGCTTGTTTGCAAGCTTATCCTGAAATAAATTATTTATCATCATTAATCTTCATAATATGTTCTAAATTTGGCCAGAAGATCAAAGGAGAACATCTATGACAACAACACACACTCCCCCAATGGCATTAAAGAATCTTTAGGCATCGTTTTATAAGATTTTTTTTAAAACATCAAGATATACTTTATGGACTGTTGACCCCTTGGAATCCATGTAGGAATTTATCAATTATACCTTTCAAAGACGTGCCAGGCTATGCATATTGAAAATGTATTATATCTACCCGGTATGGTGGTATTAACCTGAATTCCACTTGGAGGCTAAGCGGAAGATCGTCAATTCAAGGCAGGCTAGACTACATAAGGAAGTTCAAGTTCTGCTTTACACACAAGACCCTAATCTCAGATATACAGAATAGAGTGTATTTATTAAAATTATTAATTCATCACATTCTGTCTTCCCTTGTCATATATATGTAATTTCAGATATTAGAAAGATTTTCTATATTAATGTTATTTTGCAATTAAAAAAAGACTCAGTTTAGAACTCCTTCAAACAAATATAACTTTTTAAATTTAAATATTTATTTGACTTCTGCATTTCCTCCCGAATTCGGCAATCAGTGAATATCTTATCTCGTGGCAGGTCATGAGACCAGGTAAAAATAGAAATAATCACAATTTGGAAAAGCTTTTTGCTTTTAGTGACTCACAATCTGCTACTTTGAGATCCAAGCGTTACTCCTTTAAATTGAAGAAGGTTTATGACTTGAGTTTAGCACTCAGAACTTAATCTATTGTGGTTTTGAGCCTAAAATGTCTCCCTTGGAGTATAAATTCAACACTTGCTTCTGGTTGAGGGTTGTATCTTGGAAGGTTGAGAAGCTTTAGGAGTGGAGCCTCATGCAGGAAGTTATTTCTGCGGGGTGGTCTTATATAGTATAGGTCAGCTGCACTTCCGTTTATCTGGCTTCTAAATCATAATCAGCGTATCCCAAAGCTCCTATCATGCCACCTTTGCACTCTCTGCATATGCCATGTTGATGCACCAATGTTCTGCTCGCTGAAATGTACACCAATAAACCCTCCCCATTAAGTTCTTGAGTCAGATATTTTCGAATGAATGAAAGTAGCTGAAGTACTTACCCTATAAACAATAGTGTTTGTTGCAGACAGTTTTGATTCCCCACACAAGTTTCAGTTGTTACCTCTGGTTGATTTTGTTTCTAATTTTTGGTGTTATGTTTATTTGAAAACTCTACAAAAAATACAAAACACATTACTATGATTTTCTCAGAGAAAATGCATACATTTGATTCTTATTAGTTGGAAACAACCTTTGTAAAACCAGAAGCCATAACTTTCCTCCTTTACTTTTACTTCTTAGGGAATTAGTACACTTACAAATGGTCTAACAGCCTTCATCTCTACAAGGTCTCTTCCTATGACTAGAAAATATTGGTATATAATAACACATTCTCCCCTTACTTCTTTTTTTTTTGTTTGTTTTGAGACAGTCTCTATGTCACCGACTGCTGTGGAATACTTGTAGACAGGCTGGCTTGAATTCACAAAATCTGCCTGCCGCTGCCTCCCAAGTGCTAGAATTAAAGGTGTGGTGCCACCATGTCCGGCTTCTCCCTTACTTTTTTTTTTTTTAATTCATTCTTTTATGGTGTATGAATGTACTGTCGCATGCAGGTCTGTGCACCCGTGTCGTGCAATGCCATGGAGGTCAGAAGAGGGTCTCGATTTCCCTGGAATGGAGTCAAAGACAGTTCTCAGCGCCTTTGTGGGTGCGGGGAACTGAGACCGGTCTCTGCAAGAGCACAGTCTTGCTCTCAACCACTAGCCATCTCCCCAGCCTCTCTCCCTTACTTCTTAACAGTACCTCTAGACCGTAAAGTATAAACATCACCTGGAGAATAGTATTAGATGATTTTTAATAAAGCTTCAACAATTACTTTGTATTCATAATCAATTTAATGTTAATCACATTTTATCATTTTCTTTAAAAAAATATTTGAGTCAAGCAACGATGACAGAAGCAGAAAGTCCTGATGCAAGCTCAGATCAGACAAATAGTCGGGGATGTGGTTTGGAAAAAAAACCCAACCAACTTAAGAAACTTGGATTGAGGTACTGGAATGAGACAGTGTCTTCAGGATGGATTCTTTGTGGGCCAGTGGATGGATGCACACTGAAGGACATTTGTGCACACAAATCAGACTCCGTAGGCCATGTTATATACATGGGAGTACATAAAATTGGGCTGGGGGCAATGAATCATAAAAAATTCAATAAGAATTATTGAAGAGCTCACATGTATTAGCACACTGTGTTTGCAGCACTTCCAAGCTTCTGTCCCCTGACTCCAATTCTTCCATGTCACTCCCACCAGGATTTCATACCTCTTCTGTATATTGATATTTTACACACACAACACACACACACAAACACACACACACACACACACACTGTAAAGAAGGCCCACACTGACTCCATTTTGAGTTAGCCACCATTTAAGCACTCGGAACCTCACCCTTCAGGGGGAAGAAGGTCAGTTGTTGAGGCCTCAAGAACAGCTAATAAAATTAAACTTGTTTAAGATAACTGTTGGTACTGTTATATGTGAGGACAGGTGGACGACTTACATTTCCTCATTCCAGTCCAGATTGTGTCTAAGAAACCTCTGGTATGTGGGAGCAGGTGGGCTGATCCTAACCATGACTGTAACTCTGCTATTATCCAATAAGGCTAAAAGTTACCCAACCCACTAACAATTCCCCTAGACCCTGTATAAAATGCCTTGAGCCAAGTTATCTGGGTTGGAGCCTTTTCCCTCCCACCCACAGCATGCTAGTTTACTATTTTCCTCGAAATAAAGTCTTGGTTTCTGTGGGAGCTGGCAGAGTGATCCATGTGAATTCAGATTGGCCTCTATATTCAGCAATTCGTTTCATGCATGGGTAATACTGTACAACCAGATAGATACAGTAGGAGGGAATGCCTTGCAGGTAGGCAATAGTCTTGAGGCTTTCTTTGCATGTAAAACAAGGTTATCTTACCTTTGAAATGTCTTGAAATGTAAACAAAGTTTTACTGTACCTTTACCACATGTGAAATTTGCAGAAAAAGTCCTTTTTATCTTGCTTGTATAAAAGGCCTTGGAAAATAAACTTCGAGGCTCCAGTATTAACTGGTCACCTCTCCCAGCTTCTATTCCTTTGTGTGTGTGTTGGTACGTTGTGTTTTTTTTTTTCAATTCTCACTCCCCCATTCAGGTTTTTTTCGACTTTGGTGGCTGGCATCCAACATGGCGCCCGGACAGATCGTGAATGGGGCGGTCTCAGAGTGAGACCACCCTGAACAAAGACATAAAGGGCACAAGGTAAAAAGGTAATTGAGGGGCTGGAGAGATGGCTAGTGGTTAGAGGTATGGTTGCTTCTAGACCCAATGGCTGGCTGGAACCGTCTGAAACTCAATTCAGGAGAACTCCAGTTCCAGGGGAATCTCGACACCCTCTTTGACTCCGAGGCATTGCACAACACGGGTGCACAAACTTGCATGCAGACAGTACATTGATACACATACAGAAATAAATAAATGCGGCGGTTGGGCACACGCCTTTAATCCTAGCACTTGGAGGCAGAGGCACGTGGAACTCTTGAGTTCTGGCCAGCCTGGTGTTACAGAGTGAGTTCCAGGCACAAGCTACTCAGAGAGACCCTGTCTCAGAAAGAACCAAAAAAAAAAAAAAAAAAAAAAAAAAGGTAATTGGGGACAGTGAGCATCTTTTCTGGAGAGATAATGAGGTGCATGAAAGTATAGAAAAACTTCAGAGCCCGGTGTAAAGTAACTTAGGTGCACGAAGTAAAGAAAAACTTCAAGAGTCCAGTGTAAATAAAGAGCAATTTAGGGTGCACAAAGTAAAAAGAACCGTCAGGTGCACGGAGTAAAACAATTAAAGAGAAACTTGGTAATTAGAGAATTCTTCTGCTGGTAAATAATTATGAGTCAGGGACATAGCTGCTTGCTTCTTGCGCAAATGCTTAAAAACCTCTGAAAGTCGAGAGCAAGAGTAAGGACAGCAGCGGCTTTGACAATTTTTTACTTTTATTGAAAAAGTGTGCCCTGGTTCCCTCGGAGAAACTGTAGATAAACATGGAAAAGGTAGGGGCAAAAGTTACAAGAAATTATAACTCATGGCTCCACATAGTCCCCACAGATATATTTAGCCATGTGACTTAATAAAAGATAGTTTAATCCCCATCATGAGAGAGAAAAGTGCAGAGCTGCAGCGTTTACTGAAGTTACAACTAAAATTATAAAAAAAAAAAAGATAGCGACTATCAAATTTAAAGTACAGTTGCAAGGAATTGAAAGTGTGTCAGAATCAGTTTAAACAGTCTAAAATGAATGGATACCCGTAAAGAGGAAGGGGAGAAATCCATCCAGTACAACAAAAAACATGTAGTGGGTCTGGAAATAACCAAAAATAAAAAAAGTTCTCTTTCCCTTTACAAACAGCCTGTGATTGCCACGGAACAGGGTAGAATGTAGGAGACTTCATACACTAGGTCCAATTTTTGAGGCCTGGGTCATCTGGGAGGCCCTGTGCATGCCCATAATCTGTATCTTTAAACAACTTTAAATTAAAGGTGGCTTCTCCCAGTGCATCTCATTATCGTTTGTGTGTCATTACTGAGAGTCTGATGCTGATGCCCTCTCCCCTGGGATTGGAAAATGTTGGCTGGAGCAAGTTTCATCAGAGGGATTATTTTTTGTGGAAGTCTGAGTATGCTGAGCAGTGTCAGGTTACAGCCAGTTAACAGGGCTCAAGGAGTTCAAATACTTATATAGTTGGGACAAGGAGCCTATGCAGATGCTGCCCAGCAAATAACTTTCCAGCTGGATGTATGCTCAGGTGCTCTGCAGCAAAAAAGCATGAGAAGCTTAGCAAACCAGTAGAAAGACAAAGACATATCCAAGATCAGACAGGGACCTGACGAACTTTATCAAGATTTTGTATCTCGCCTGCTACAGGCTGTGGGGAGATTGATAGGGATAGAGCCGCACAATGCTGGTTAGGCAGCTGGCTTATGGGAATGCTGATGGTGCTTGTCAGGCTCATTGGGGCTGTTCAGAAAGAAAGGGAGTCTTGCTATGTATGGCTTGCTCGACATTGGGCCTCCTTGCTCAGGCATAGCTCTTGCTGCTGCTTTGCAGGGAGAATCATCTAAGAATTTTGTTTCAGCACAGTCGCGAGAGGGAAGGGGCAAGGCTGAGTTAACATTGAGGCTTGGTGGCCACGCTTGGCCTTGAAATTAATTTTCATATTTTACAGGTCTAAAATAAAACTTTGTGGTTCAATTTCAAAGAAAAACTTTACTTGCTCTCCTACTGTAAGGAAGCAGTTTCTCAGGTTCAGCTCCAGGTTAACTCCTCATATGTAAATTTCCCAGGAAACTGGCAGTAATTGCCAGCCCATGTCCCAGCAGCCAGTAAATATTTTTACTATCCTCAAAAATAACACATAAATCTTTCAAAGTAAAGCCAAAGTTAAGATGAGTCATATTTCTTGTTTGTATAACCCAAATTTTTTTTTTAGTGTAAATAATTATGTGTGCTTCATAAAATATAACCAATGTTAACTTCTTCCCTCTCACCATCCAACCTTAACAATATTTTCTTTTATAATGTTATATTGTTATTTGTGTGTATTGTTGCATACAGTGTGTATGACTATGTGTATTATGTCCTAATTTAAGTCTACAAATTTATGTATGTAATGCTATTTTTTAATTTGTTGATTTATTATTTATTTATTTTTATAGTATATTTGTACAAGATTATAAATCTATCCCATGTCCCCCCCATTCCCTCCCCACCAGAACTCATGTCATTCTGCCAAACATGCTTTTCATCTCTCTCTCAGTCTTTCTCGAATTTGCTCCATGTAAAGTTGACTGTTTTGAGTAGTTCACTCTTCAGTCAGTCTTTTGCAGTCTTTTCTTGTTGTTGTTGTTGTTTCAAATATGTCATCCCAATCTGTTGGACAAAAGCTCAAGGGGTCATGCAACAAGAATACTTGCAACTAGTAATTGGCCTAGCATCCCAGTGAAGGATACATTCATCCTTTGTTCCTGACTGTGTTACTTGCTCAGCTTGATGTCCTCTAGCTCCAGCCATTTTCCTGCAAAGCTCATGTATGTCTTCTTTACTGCTGCATAGAATCCATTTGTAGATGTACCACATTTTCCCTATCCATCTCATCCAGTTGAGCATTTTGTACCAGCTCTTGCTATTGTGAAGAGCAGCTAAATAAACATGCCTGTAGCATGTACTCTTGTGTGGGTGATCTTGAGGTACCATGCCAGGAGTGTATGCTGGGTCATGTCAAAGTCATCCATCTTCCAACTTCTCCACACTGCTTCCATAGTGTGTATGGGTTACATTCCCACCAGCAGTGATGAGTGTTCTGCTTTCCCCACACCTCTCCAGCACTTGTATCATTTTTCTGATCCTAGCCAGCTTATTATGAGTAAGATGATATTAAAGTGGTTTTGATTTCATTTCCTTAATGATTAGTGTATTGAACACTTCTTAAGATGTTTCTCATCATCTCTAATTCCTCACTTTCAAGTTCTGTTCATCTTTGCTTCCTCTAAGATGGGTCATTTGTTTTCTTCTTCTTTTGTTTTTTAAGTAGTTTATATATCTGGAATCAATGCTTTTACAGACATTTCTGTGGTGAATGTTTCCTCCACTCTGTGGATTTTCTCACTTCCTTGATTTTCTTTTGACTGTACAGAAGCTTTTGTTTAATGAGGCCCATTTGTCAATGTCGACCTTAATTCTTGCACAGCTGCTGTCTATTTAGAAGTCTTTTCCTATCCATTCTTTGTCTGCTGCCAACTTTTTCTTCTACCTCAGAGTTTGTAGTTTCACTGAGTCTTAATTCATCAGGAGTGACTTTTTGCAGGGCGAAGATAGGGTTTAATTTCATTCATCTACAAGTGGTGATCCAGTTTTCAACACCATTGCTGAGATGCTGTCTTTTCCATTGTGTCTTCTTGGTACCTTTTGTCAAATATGAGTTGTAATTGATGTGCTCAATTTGGATCTTCGGTTTTGTTCTATGGTCAACAGTCTGTTTTTGTGCCAGTACCAGGCTGTTTTTATGACTAACCCTGTAGTAAATTGAATTGGTTATAGAGATTCCCCCTGTTGCTTCTTTCGCTCCAGTTTTTGGCTATTTGGGGTCGTTTGTTTTTCCAGAAGAATTTAAGGACTTTTTTTTTCCAAGCCTGTGAAGAAACTCTTGGGATTTAATTGGGATTGCTTAACATCTATACAAATTTGGTAGAATGGACATTTTTACAATGTTAATTTTCCCAATCCATGAGCGATGGGAGGTTTCCATCTTCTGAGTCTTCTTCAATTTCTTCTTTAAGTCTAAAATTTTTTTGAAGCTCTTTTGTCTTTGTTAGTTGTCCTAGTATTTTATTGTTTTTACTATTTGAGTGGGATTCTCCTTGAATTCCTTCTCCAGTTGCTTGTTGTTAGTATATAAGGCCACATTTTTTTAGGTTAATTGTATCCTGCCACTTTTGCTGAAGCTTTAAGCATTTCTAGGATTTATGCAGAGTTTTTATGCATCCCTTAAGTAAACAATCATATCATCAAAAGGATAGCTTGACTTCCTCTTTCTAATTAGTACTCCTTTAATTTCCTTTTCTTGCCTTGCTCTAGCAAGTGTTTCTAAGCCTATACTGAGAGAGTGTGATAGGGCAGCCTTGCCAAGTTTCTACCTTTAAAGGTAATGTCTGTTGTTTCCCCAAATAAGATGATATTGCTGTGGTTCCTCTATATGCTTTGATTACACTGAAGAATGATCATCCAATCTAATTTCCTCCAGGACTTTAAGCATGAGAGCAATGCTGGATTTTTGTCAAAGGCTTTTCACATCAATTGAAATGATGGTGTGTTTCTTTGTCTTTCATTCCATTTAGTGCTGACATTTTATTGATTTTCATATGTTGAACCATCCCCGCATCTCAGGTATTAATCCAATTTGGTCATGATGGGATCTTCTTATGTGATGTCTGCATTGCAATTGCCAGTTATCCGTTTAGAAATTTTGCATCTTGTTCTATTAGGGAGATGGGTCTATACTTCTCCTTTTTAGTATATCTTCCTGGTTTTGGTATAGAGTGAAGCTGGCTTATAGGAGAATTCCTGTGTTTGTATCTTCTAAACATTTTCAGTATTAATGGTTGTAGGTTTTTTTTAAATGTTTTATAGAATTCTTCTATGAAACTCTGGCTGGGCTTTTTTAGTTGGAGTTTCTTATTACATCTTCAATTTCTTCATAAATTATGGGTCTGTTTAAGCTTCATCTTCTTCGTTGACTTTGGTGATTCCAAGGATTCAGATACTTCATCCATTTCTTCTAAGTTTTCAAACTTGTAAATATAGTTTTTGAAGTATTCCTGTATGATTTTTTGGATCTTTTCCTTGTCTGTTGTGATATTTCCTTTTCATCATGATTGTTGTTATTGATTTGTTCCTTCTTTCTTTTGTTAGTGGCTAGAGGTCTCTCATCTTGTTTATTCTTTTCAAAACCAACTTTTGATCATTATTTTTATTTTTTTTTGTTTATTTCATTTTTTCTCTGAATTTATTATTTTTTTCTGTTTTATTGTTCTTTGTTGTTCCTCTCAAGTCTTTTTACTGCTCGATGTTAGATCATTCACTTTTCTTTCTGTTTTCTAATGTAGCACCCAGGTGACTATAAACTTCTCTCTTAGACGGCTTTTAAGGTATCCCATATTTTGTTGTGTATTTCATTGTCATTGTCATTCAGTCCAGGAATGCTTTTTATTTCTTTCTTATCTCTTCCTTGACCATCATTATTCAAGAGTGTTTAGTACTCCATACTGTTCTTGTAGCAGTAGGATGTCCTAGGTATTATGGATTTTGCACTGTGCTGATAGAATGCATGAAAATTATTCAATCTTTTTGTGTTTTGGAGTTTCTTCTGTGTCCAGTATGTGGTCGATTTTGAGAATGTTCCATGGGTGCTGAGTAAAAAGTGTAATTCTGTGTATTAGGTGGAATATTCCGTGAGTCTGTGAGTTCCATTTGGTGTATCATATCATTCCAGTTCAGATGTTCTCTGTTTATTCTTTTCTTTTACTTCAAAGGATTGGGTATTGAATCCCCATTATGAGTGTACTGGAGTTAATTCGTTTTCTTGAGGTCCTGGAGAATTAATTGTTTTGGGGTTTTTTTTTTTTTTTTTTTTTTGGTCTTTTACGAGACAGGTTCCCTGTAGCCCAGCTGTCCTGGAATTCACTCTGTAGACTAGGCTGCCTTGAACTCACAAAGATCCGCCTACCTCAGCCTCCAAGCTCTAGGATTAAAGGCGGTGTGCCACCCACGCCCAGCTGGAAATAATTGTCTTTATAAAGTTTGTGCACATATACTCATAATTGTGAAATCTTCTTTGGTGAATTGTTCCTTTGAAAATGTAATGTCTTCTTTTCTCTTCTATTCTTTTACTTGAAGTCTATTTGTCTGATATTAAATAGCAAACACCTGCTTTCTTTTTGTACCATTTGCTGGAATATATTTTCATTCTTTCGCTTTAAGATGTGCCTGTCCTTGAAGGTAAGGATGTGTTTCTTGTAGACAATATTGATGGGTTCTGTTTCATTAATCCAATCTCATCTCCCAGTCTATGTCTTTTGATTGGGGAATTTAGTCCATTAATATTTAAGGTTATGACTGATAGGTTTGTGTTGCTTCCTTTTGCCTTATTATCCATTTGTGGCTTTGATTTAGGTTTCTACTTCTGCAGTTATGCTTTTATTGATTTTTCTTTCTAGGTGCCTGGGGATGGTTGCTCCTTTCTTCTGCCCTTTGAATTGTTTCAAGTATTCTCTGAAGGGTTGGTTTTCTGGACATGTATTCTTTCATTTTGTTTATGTCATGGAAGGTTTTTCTCTCTTTCAACTATAAATGACATTTTTTCTGGGTATAGTAACCTGGGTTGGCATCTATTGTCCTTTACACTGGGAATGCTTTGCTCTACATTCTTCTTGCTTTCATAGTTTGCACTGAGAAGTCAGTTGTAATTCTGATACGTTTCCCCTTATAGGTCACTTGTTTTTCTTTTGTGGCTTTAAGGATTTTGTCTTTTTTTGGGTGTCTAGCATTTTTCTGTTTCTTGGTCTTTTTGAGACAGGGTCTCTCCATAGCCCCAGCTGTCCTGGAACTCACTCTGTAGACCAGGCTGGCCTTGAACTCACAAAGATCCACCTGCCTCTGCCTCCCAAGTGCTATGATTAAAGGTGTGCACCACCACGCCCGGCGTGTCTAGCATTTTAACTATGATGTGGTGTGGAGAGTTTCTTTGCTGATCTTGTCTGTTTGGAGTTCTATGTGCTTCTTGTATTTGTATTAGTTTGTCTTCTTTTTAGTTTGGGGAAATTTTCATCTATTATTCTGTTGAAGATCTGTTCAATACCATTCTCTTGGGATTCTTCTCCTTTCTTTATTCCTATGATGCAGAGGTTTGATCTTTTCATAGTGTCTCGCAATTCCTGGTTGTTCTGTTTTGTGTATTTTTAAATTTTTCATAATCTTTACTTGAGATTTTTATTTGTTCTGTGTTATCTTCCAGGTCTGATATTCTTTGTTCTGCTTCCTCCATTCTGCTTCTGAGGCTTTTTCCATTCCTTTCATCTTGATTGGATGAGTGTTTTGATTTCCTTTTTATTTCCTTTTCTGATTTCTTTAGTATTTCCACTTCCTTTTGGATCTTCTCAGTCTCTTCCTGTAGCTCTTTTCTTCCCTGGTTTGTTTCCTTATCTTTTTCAACATGGGATCTTTTCAGTGTTTCAACTTCCTTCTTGAGTTCTTCGTTCTCTCTTCTTAATTCTTTGATTTGGTCTTTATAATCTTGCATTTCTTCAAGTATGATCATGATTGTGCTTTTGATATCTGTGTCCTGGGTCATCCTCAGGGGGATCCCACTGTAGGAATCTTCCACAGGGTTGGTAGAGCTTGGTGTGGGATTATCCAGCTCCTTTCCCGTATTGTCTCTTCTTTGCATTCCTGGCATATGGGCTTCTCCTTGCCTGTATTCCAATGTGAGTCCCAAATGCCTCTTCACTGTGTTGAAGGCTTGCTTTGCTTTGCTTGCCTCCTTCAGATGCCTTAGTAATCCCAGTTGGTGGGGCGGGGCGGGGCGGGGCAGGGGTGGGGGGTGTTTTTGTGCTCTTTAGCTTGCACCCTGGTACCTGCACTTCAGGAGGTCTTGAGAGATCTCAGATCTCAAGACTCACACAACCCCACATTTTATACCAGCTGGGAGGATAACTACGCCCCCACAGCCACAAAAGTCAATTAAGTCAAAGACAACTAGATTAACTGGATTAAGTCAAACAACAATCTGCCTTGCTGAAGCACCCAACTCCGACCTACCTACCTGCGCTTCAGGAGGTCTTGGGAGATCTCCTGGTAATGCTATTGTAAGATCACTGAAACCTGCCTCTGAGAGAAAGATGGGCCCCTTTCTTCTCAAGACACAGAGTTATAATTAACCAGTCAAATATATTATTCAATTTCAACAAAATCATGGTTTAATTGGGCTTGTGAAAATTAACTAGAGGTATTATTGAAATTCTAATGGAATTGTATTGCCATCTATCTACTGCTTACGCTCTTTCAGTGTTTAAGACAAAAATTAAAGTTTCTCAAAGTGTCAAAGGAAACAAAGTATTAAAAAGTAATCTTGTTTAATTTCTAATACAACTTAAAAGTATAGTTTAATGTGTATTTTAGAGCATTTCAGAACTAGGTAAAACATCTTTAAAGCAGGGTTTTGTGCCAGGCCTAAAAAAGGCATCTCCAAGAGCTTGGAGAAAGATGGTCATTAAAATCCACTCTGTACAGTTTAAAGTTTAAAATGCTATGTTCAATAATAACATATACATATATATGGAGGTATTTCAGTAGAGATTTATACAGATATACAAATAAACAATATAAGTTAATGGACTTGATTTCTCTGAAGTCATAGTCTAGTCATATAGTTTTAAAAGTAAAGTGTATATTTGGTCAAAATTTATTTGGTAGGTATTCAAATGTGTCCAAACTTTGTCTACATATTATATGGTATTTTAGGACTTAGTAATAGTAAAAATGTCTATAGTAAACAAAATTAGATAAAAGGTTTTAATAAAAATGGTAATACATTTAAACTAATTAGGAATACAGATTGTTGTCAACATTTGTTTTACTTATAATTTGTGTAACAACTTTGGGGTTAATGTACACAAATGCTCTCTATAATTTATGTATTGTACAGTATCACCTGCGATCTTCACTTTGCCTACAATATAATCTGACAAAAAGAATTAAGTTTGCCTTTCTAAATTCAGTGTAGAGTTAAATTGGTAAACAATTTGGGTGAATTTAATAAAAACTTACACCTTGGTTCCTGTCTATAGGTATGTGTATACAACTGCCTTTTAAACATCTATAAGTCAAAGTGTAATTATTTTTTAAAAAGGGGGGAGGTGGTGGAGTACTCCCTCTGTGATACAAATAAAGAACTCTTTATTTCAAACCTTTGAAAAATTCAATTTTGAAATTTTAAAGCTAACTATGGGAAAAGATTTGCATGATCCCACAGGTCAAAACATCACCAGCTTAATGCCTGAGAAAGGAAATGTACATCNCTTCGCTTTGCTTGCCTCCTTCAGATGCCTTAGTAATCCCAGATTGTGGGGCGGGCGGCGCGGGCAGGGGGGGGGTGTTTTTGTGCTCTTTTAGCTTGCACCCTGGTACCTGCACTTCAGGGGTCTTGAGAATCTCATCTCAAGACTCACACAAACCCCACTTTTATACAGCTGAGGAAATCTAGCCCCCACACCACAAAAGTCACATTAAGTCAAAACAACTAGATTAATGGATTAAGTCAAACAACAATATCTGCCTTGCTGAACACCCAACTCAACCTACCTACTGCGTTCAGGAGGTCTTGGGAGATCTCTGGTAATGCTATGTAAGATCAATGAACCTGCCTCTGAGAGAAAGATGGGCCCCTTCTTCTCAAGACAGATTATAATTAATACAGTCAAATATATTTATTCAATTTTAACAAAATCATGGTTTAATGGGCTTGTGGAAATTAACTAGAGGTATTATTGAAATTCTAATGGAATTGTATTGCCCTATCTACTGTTACTCTTTCATAGTTTAAGACAAAAATTAAAGTTTCTCAAAGTGTCAAAGGAAAACAAAAGTATTAAAAAGTAACTTGTTTAATTTCTTAATACAACTTAAAAGTATAGTTTAATGTGTATTTTAGAGCATTTCAAACTAGGTAAAACATCTTTAAAAGCAGGGTTTTGGCCAGGCCTAAAAAAAGGATCTCAAGAGCTTGGAGAAAGATGGTCATTAAAATCCACCTGTAAAGTTTAAAGTTTAAAATGCTATGTTCAATAATAACATATACATATATATGGAGGTATTCAGTAGAGATTTATCAGCTATACAAAATAACATATAAGTAATGGACTTGATTTCTCAAGTCATAGTCTAGTCATATAGTTTTAAAAAAAGTGTATATTTGGTCAAAATTATTTGGTAGGTATCTAAATGTGTCCAAACTTTGTCTACATATTATATGGTATTTAGGGACTTAGTAATAGTAAAAATGTCTTAGTAACAAAAATAATAAAAAGGAATTTTAATAAAAGGAATACTTAAACAATTAGGAATACAGATTGTGTCAACATTGTTTTTCTTATAATTTGGTAACAACTTTGGGGTTAATGTACAAAATGCTTCTATAATTTATTGTATGTACCGTATTCACCTGCGATCTTCACTTTTGCCCTACAATTAAATCTGACAAAAAGAATTAAGTTTGCCTTTCTAACATTCAGTTGTAGAGTTAAATTGGTAACAATTTGGGTGAATAATAAAATCTTACACTCTTGGTTCCTGTGCTATATGTATGTGTTCAAACTGCCTCTTTAAACATCTTATAAGTCAAAGTGTGATAATTTTATATATATAATATATATATAGATTATATATATCACAGAGCGAGTACTCCACCACCTCCCCCTTTTTGTTTATATATACATTTAAATAACTTTGCTGTCTCACTGCTTGCTTGTTAGTAGGACTGCCCAAAACAAACTGTCAGCCCATGTAAGGAAACAGCCTGGGACAGACCAGAGTTTAAAGTGATATCTCAAGGAAAAATAGACTGCTTCACTTCTCGTCCATTTTTACCCCTTGTCCTCCAAGGCCCAGGGATCAAATGCGGAAGAGGTGGCGTGTTAGACTGTAAGGGCTAAAGAGATGGCGGGTGCGGATGGAGTACGGAGCTTGGTGCAACGTCGCCAGAGAGACTGGTCTGCATCACAGAGAATAACAACACTGAAACTGCAGGGACGTCTGCTGCTGACGATTAAGGAAGGCCTTGCGGAGACCTATTTGGCTTATGTTCCTGATCCTCCTCTCCTGCATTCTGCAATATGCGAAGGCACAGAGATATTGGTGGGAGGGAGTGAACGACACCCGGCTCCTTGGCTCACTCTCTGCAGGGCATATTCCGAAGCAAACAGTTCAGGATATAATTATACAGGAACTGGACTTGGACTGCCAATCTGTTTTACTAAACAACCTGGAATTCCAGGATGTCTTTTGGTACAAAAGACTGCCCGGTTTGGATGTGGTGAACAATGTGATCGTGCCCTTATCTGATATCCCCAAGGAGAGGCAATCCAAGAAAAATTGCCCCCTCCTCAAGAATTTTCACTGTGTGGGTTATCTCTGGTCAGTAATAATAAATCACTTTTATGGCGGCTGTGTGCCACTAATCAGGCCCCCGCAAGATATAATTTAACAGGATTCCCTTACTACAGAATAGATTGGTCTAGTAATTCAAATAGGGATGAGGCTTCTGTACAGAAGAATTGGGATACATGGGTCAGGGAATACGCCAGCAGGTCTCTGCTATTCAGATACAGGGGCCCCGCAGACTTACACGTGGAAGATTGCAGCTGCCCTGGGCCCAGTGTTGGGACAAGGATCTTACAAAGGGAATTGTCAGGTAAAACCCATTAAACCTATCCCTTGCCCCTTGCAAGGATCTGTTATGGCTTGTGTATCACTGCCTTATATTTTGCTAGTGGGACAGGTTAATTTAACTATAGATAATGGTGCATTCAATGTTTCCTGTTTAGAGTGTAATCTTACTAATTGCATAACCAGTATATCTGAGAGTGAAAATATCCAGGTGATGATTTTACAACAACCTTCTTTTGTTATGCTCCCTGTTAACGTGTCTGGTCCCTGGTTTAATGACAAGGGACTGCAGGTCCTGCAAGAAATACAAAAGAACTTAGTAGACCTAAAAGGGTTATTGATATAATTATAACAGGAATTATAGCTTTAATTTCTTTAATAGCAACAGCCACTACGGCTGCTATTTCATCGTCTCAGTATGTTCATGTGCTTCCTATGTGAATAACTTAGCAAAAAATGTAACCTTTGCATTAGGAACTCAAGAGAATATAGATTACAAGATTTCACAGAAGTTAGATGCTTTGGGGCTGGAGAGATGGCCTAGCGGTTAAGAGTGCCCACCGCTCTTGCAGAGGACCTGGGTTCGATCCCCAGCACCCACATGGTGGCTGAAAACCATCTGAAACTCCAATTCCAGGAAAATTCCAGTTCCAGGGGAATCCAACACCCTTTTCTGACCTCCGCGGCATTGCACAACACGGGTGGACAAACTTACATGCAGACAGTACATTCATACACATAAAAAAAGTTAGATGCTCTTTATGAAGCAGTCATGTGTATGGGAGAAGAAGTACAAGATCTAAAGATGAGAATGTAATTGGAATGCCATGTTCAATATCAATGGATAGGCAAAACCTCAAAAATTTATAATGAATCTCAACATCAGTGGGATAGAATAGTGCAACATCTATGTGGAATTTGGCATAGTGCAAATATGTCCTTAGATCTGGTAAAATTACACCAAGAGATTGTCCATAGTAAAGAAGCTAAGCCACTTAATTTCAATGCTGCCAGAACTGTGAAAGATATTTTAAACAAATTACGAGCTTCTCTTCCAACCTGGTCCTCAGTTACCTCCATGCTTGGGGGGTCTCATTGGTATAGGAATAATGGTTTTGCTGATATTGCTTTGCTTGCCCACTCTCCTTAAAATTATAATGAAGTCGCTATGGAGGCTTAAGTCCTCTATCCATGAGGTATGACTCAAGGCTCACCCTGAATGGGATGCAGAGGTTGGATGCCAATGATGGGTAAGATCTTTCTGCAGCCAGTCAACCTAAGACAGGGACCAAACCTAAGCTGTTTGTATCCCAAAGACAGGTAATACTGAATTTGAGAGAATAGACAACCTAAGACAGGCTCAACCTTCTTTATAATATAAATAAAAGGGAGATGTGGCAGCTGGCATGAGTAATGCCATGGTGAATTCAGATTGGCCTCTATATTTCAGCAAGTTCTTGGCATGCATGGGTTAATACTGTACAAGCAGATGTGATACAGTAGGAGGGAAAGTCCTTGCAGGCTAGGCAATAGTCCTTGAGGCTGTCTTTGGCATGTAAAACAAAGTTTATCTATACCTTTGAAATTGTCCTTGGAATGTAAACAAAGTTTTACTGTACCTTTACCACATGTGAAATTTGCAGAAGAGTCCTTTTTATCTTGCTTGTATAAAAGGCCTTGGGAAATAAACTTCGAGGCTCCAGTATTAACTGGTCGCCTCTCCCAGTTCTATTCCTGTGTGTGTGTGTGTGTGTGTGTGTGTGTGTGTGTGTGTGTGTTTGTGTGTGTGCATGTGCGTGTGTATTTTTTCTCAATTCCCACTCCCCCATTCAGGTTTTGTTTGACTGTCGGCGGCTGGCTCCATCAGTTTTCCATCCTTTGGTGTGTCTGGTGTGGATTTTCGGATCCTAACAACACAACCTATTGAGTTCAATTACTATTGCACACATGTTATTGTGTTTATGGGTGACCACTTCGAATTGGGGGCATCCATCCCTGAAGAAAACTGGTTCTTCCGTCTGCAGCAAGCATTGATTGCCTATAGTTCTTCACTTAGGGGTGACGTCTTGTGAACTTACTCCTCGTCCATGTTGGCATGTCAATAGGTGTGCTGTTATTTAGGCCAACCATGTTGTTGTGAGTTCATGAGTACAGTGTACCTGTCCTATCCAGAAAACACTATCTTGCAACAGTAGTCCTACGTACTTTACTTTTTAAAAACTAGACTTTTGTATTTAAATTTTCCAAAAAAATACAAGCTTGTATTTTTATTTCTGATACATATTTGCTACCTAGTTGTTTTTTTTTTTTTTGTATAAGGAAAAGAACCTTTTCTTTGATCAGATAACTTGTCAAGGTTGCTTCTGTATCTCTATAAGATATCTTCTGTTCTTTTAAGCCATTAGCCTATTTAATCCTAGTGTTTGGGTCATCTTCATCATTATATTTAGATAGAAGCTTGGCTGGGCATCATATTCCCTTTGCAGACCTGAAATTCTATATCTAGTGGTATGGCAGGCACAAGTCAGTAACAAGAATCATGACGTGACTGTTTAAAATTTTAGGCTAAATCTTTTCTGAAAGAAGAGAGTTTGGACAACATGATGTTGAAATGTAAAATTTAGTGACCTGGTTATTTTAATGCATCTTTAGTTTCTAATATTTATTTTTCTCAATATCTATTAATATTATAGGAAAGAAAGTGATAGGTTGGTGAGGTGCACTTTTGTACATTCAGACATCACTTTTGAGACTTAATCAAGAAAGAATTAGAGACTTATAGGCAACCAAGTTTGCTAGAATTCTCTCTGCTAGAATTCATGTAGGGAAATAATGAAATTAATGCTGGGTCTAGAATGCTATTATTTGTTACTTAGAAAATTTTATTTATTTATTAATTTTATTTTTATGTGTATGAGTGTATTGCCTGCATGTATGTAAGTGCACCTGTGTCATGCAATGCCTACAGAGGTCAGAAGAGGACATCAGATTCCCTGGAACTGGAGTTCTGGATAGTTGTTAGCTAGTATGTGAGCCATCTCTCCTGCCCCTGATATTTTTTAGTTTTTAGAAACTATGAAGATATGTATCTCCCGTGATGAAGTGTGGATTGGCCTAATCTCATGCAGGTTTTGTGCAGGTGGCAGCAGCTGCAGTGAGTTCATGAGCCTCAACTGTGTTCTGTCCAGAAGACACTTTCCCATAGTCCTCCACAAAGTGCTTACAGTCTTTCTTTTTTTTTTTTTTTTTTTTTTT
>VZQC01003229.1:391270-422977 GCA_009823505.1 Rhizomys pruinosus
GCAACCCCGCCACAATGGACTCTTAATTCCCTGGAACCGTCAATCATAAGCTCAAATAAACTCTTCCCTTGATCATGGTGGTTTGATGACAGCAACAGGAAAAGTGACTAATACAGCATGCTATTTACAGCCCATTTTGCAAAGGTATTAATGATGAAGAAAACTGGTTCTACTGGAAGAAAAACTTTGAAACCACCTTCCTGAAATTGAAAGTACTTTAAGTCTCTTCTGTGTTATTAAAGGAAACTGCACTAGCAAGAGAGTGGGCCAACTTATTAACTAGGTTAAGGTTAACATACTGAGGACTGGTCTACTATTCATGGCAGATTTCCCTTGCTTTGGTCTCTAAACACTATAAAGAGAATAGAGGGTTTTGTTTTGTTTGGTTTGGTATTTTTGAGACAGGGTCTCCCTTTTAGTACCAGCTGTCCTGGAGCTCACTCTGTGAACTGGCTTTGAACTCAGAGATCCGCCTACCTCTGCCTCCCGAGTGCTGGGATTAAAGGCGCGCGCCACTGTAGTGATATTAAATAATTTACTTCCCACACGGCTTCCTACTGTATCCATGACACTCCTACCTCGCATTTCACTTGTTCCAAGTCCCAACGATCCAGTTTCACCCTTTCCAGCCCAGGCCCAAGCTGAAGGGGCAAATTTCTCAAGGTGGGCTGGTGCTCAGCAGCAGGTCCCCAGACCCTGCTGCATGGCCGTCTGTGGCAGCAGCCAGTGCAGCGCCCAGCTGGTTGTCAGGCTCCTTAAGCCCACCCAAGTTGTCAAGGGCAACAGCCCTTCTACGGGCTCGTGCCTGTGCGCAAACTCACTAGGGCCTGCAGGCCACGTGGTCGGACAACCAGTCAACTACCAGAGTTTCTAGGAACGGCGTCCATAAACATGGAGCGTAAGACTGCTTCTTTGGAGGTGTTTTTGTTAACACAAGCCAGCTGCAAAGAGACCCCATCCTTCACCTTCTCCGTTGTCAAAGAAAACTTTTGAACACAAACACTTCAGAAGGCTTAAACTTGCAAAAAGGCAGGTCTCCGAGTTAATGGCTTCCTCCCCATTCTTCTTCCAAAACAAATAGCAAAAGAAATTTTTATAGAATATTTAGCAAATGGCCAAAATGACTTTTGGCCCCACCTACTTAGGAGGGTTTTTGTTTGGTTTTATTTTATTTTATTTTATTTTTCTTACTTCAGGTTACCTGCATGGTGCTGGCTTTGTGTTCGATTTGGGGTAGTAGTTCAACGTTTATAAAGGGACGTGTTAAGAAGTAGACACAGCCTTTAGAGATAGAGAAGGGACAGACCTAAGAGGGTGGGTGTGACCTAGTTGTATACTCTGATGAGCACAGCCCCCCCCCCCCACCTCCTCCTGTGGCTACAACTACTTGAGGGGTTAAAGAACTGGGACAGAAGACATTCCTTCAGCTCTGGATGTTGTGAGCTATCATTTATTCCTGGCAGATTTAAATTGGCTTTTTGGAAAGGTTGAAATTCTGGCTTGCGATGTAAATGTTTAATGAATGGTAACTAAATGTTTTTCTCTTATAAAATTTTTTTCTAAGTAACCTCTAGTATGTTTTAGTATTTTACTTTTATTTTATGTGTACGAGTGTATTGCCTGCATGTGTGTAAGTGCACCCTTGCTGTGTAATGCCCACGGAAATCAGAAGAGAGCACTGAATCCTCTGGAACTGGAGTTATCAACAACTGTTAGCCACCATGTGGGTGCTTAAATTAAACCTGGGTCCTCTGCAAGAACACCCAGTGATCTTAACTGCTAAACCATCTCTCCAGCCCTTCTAATACTTTAAAAAAGTCAATTATTTTTAATGCTATTTGAGAATTTTATACAATGTATTTTTAAAAATGTATATATGTTTATTTTATGTGCATGAGTATTCTGTCTGCATGTATGTAGGTATACCACATGCATGAAATGGACACAAAGGCCAGAAGAGGGTGTTGGATCCCCTGGAACTGGAGTTCTTAGATTTAGCCGCCATGTGTGCTGGGAACCTAAGCTGAGTCCTCTCCCAGAGCAGCTAGTGCTCTTAACCTCTGAGCCATCTCTCTAGCTTCCAAAGTATTTTTCTCCTGTTTGGACTCTCCCCTCCCTTTCCCCTCTCAGATCTACCCCCATCTTCCTACTCCCTTTCACTTCATGTCCTTTATTATTTTTTTAAGGCTTATCAAGCCCAATTTGTGTTCCTCAAATGCTCTTGGGTGTTGATCCATCCCTGGAGCCTGATCAACCTACCCAGTGTCCCACCCTTAAAGAAACCCGACTGTCCTCCCAGCAGCTATCCGTCCCCACAGATCCTCAGCTGGGGCTGGGCTTCTTCCCACCTCCCCTGTCCATGCCCAGGTTTGTCTGGCTTGGACTTGCACCAGTTTGTTTTATGCTGTCACAAGCATTGTGGGTTCATATGTGTCACTTCCCTGTTTTGTCTGAAAAAAGTGTTTTCCTTGTATTCATCTACCTCTTCCGGCTCCTGCTGTCTTTCCACCCGTCTTCCGGAATGTACCTTGAGCCCCATTTAGGGCTGAGCACTCCACAGTCTCTTATTTCCTCCATGCTAACCAGTTTTGAGTCTCTGTGCTGACAATCATCATCTGATGCAAAAATAATCTTCTCTGATGATACTTGAGAGATGCATTAATCTATGATTATAACAGTGAGTTGTACGGTTTCATGTTATAACCATTAGGTACCTCTAGCACTCTAATAGCTTAGGCCAACCAGTGGAACCAGTAAGAAGGCTTTAAAGTGAACAAGATCTTTTCTGATCTTTTTATAGCTTGAAAACAATAATATAAATCGGGTGACTATTTTTAAGCCTATTCCTTCCTGGCTTCCTTACTTTAGGACTCCAAAGGTCCTTCAAATAAAAGAAAATAAAAGGCCCATGATCTTTCCGTCTTAGAATTTTGCATTGGTAAGTATATCATGGAGGGTTATTAGTTTCATTAAAACATTTAATTATGTTAATTTATTTCATTTGTGTTTATGTCATGAACATGCGTGGAGGTCACAGGAGCAACTTGATTGTTGTTTTTTCTCCTTCTACCATGTAGGAACCAGTGACAGGACCAAGCTGACTCCATTTTAGCTTGATCAGCTCCATCTTGGCCTAGAGTTCACCCCAGAGTGTAAAAAAACAAAGGTATGACATAGATAAATCAATCCTTTATTAGTAGAGCGATTTATCTTCTGCCCAAAAGCATACAGTTAAATGCTTTATGGACAAGAACGGAAGGTCCAAACCAGGTAAAACAATAGAACAGAGTCCAGAGTAGGTGGATACATATAATAAAAAACTGATTGATCTGTAACCAAGACCCCATCAATCAGAGGAGGAGTCACCATGACCATGATGGAAACCCCATAACTGGGAATAAAAGCTAAGGGAAATTGGGTCTAGAGGCCGCTGCCCTCCAGTCCCATGGGAGTGTGCTTGGCCCCGACGTGTCGTCTGCTCTATTCTGTCTGAGTTGTTGGTTGTTGTGACTTCTTTTCTGCTTGCTTGTAACGACCCCTCGATTAAACTTATATCTACAACTGTCTGTGCCCCCCCCCCGCATCTTTCTTGCGTGAGTGTGGCGGATTGAGCCTAACACCAGCTCTCCAACCCAGGTCGTCAGGGTTTTCAGAGGCAATGACTCTACCTCTAACCCATCTGACAGGCCCTCATTTTATTCTTAAGTAGTACAGCACACGTGTTCTAGCATCAATATCTCTGTTCCTTCATATTTCATGTATGAGCACTGACAGTATGAACCACACTCTGTGGTATACAAGAACAACAAACATTTTTAAGCACATCTTCACCTTCAAAGTTATGGATTTGGTGTCACCCACAAACAGAACCAGTTCTGAGGGGATGAACCCCTCTTGTCACTCACTGCCATAGTTGCTGTCATCTTTCTTTCATTTAAAGTGTAGCCAGCATTATCTGGAAATTATCTTGGATTTGATAATTTTGTTACATGGCCAATGTTTATCTACTATGAACGCAGGAAGAATAAGCAAGCAGATCAAACTATGAGAGAGAAAGCATCCCTACTGCCTCTACATTCTTCTAGTAATGTCACAGGTCAATAAAATAGCATACCCTTGTCTGTACCCATCACCTAGATTTGGGAATTTATATCTCATACAGAGAGAGAGAGAGAGAGAGAGAGAGAGAGAGAGAGAGAGAGAGAGAGAGTCTCCCTGTAGCTCCAGTTGGCTTGGAACTCATTAGTAGACCAGGCCAGCCTTGATCTCATGGAGATCTGCCTCCCAAGTACTGGGCTTAAAAGCATATGCTACCATACCTGGTTATTTTTTTTTTTAAAGTTTTTCATTTTTTGATAATGAAAGCCAAACCATCATAGTTTGACATGCAGTAGTTTTTAGGCTTTTATTTGAACTTTAAAAAAAATAATTTGGGGGGCTGAAGAGATGGCTCAGCGGTTAAGAGCACTGACTGCTCTTGTAGAGGACCCAGGTTCAATTCCCAGCACCCACATGGCAGCTAAGAACCATCTTTAACTCCAGTTCCAGGGGAATTCAATGCCCTCTTCTGACCTCTGTGGCATTGCACAACATGGGTGCACTATCCTACATGCACACAGTACACTTGTACACATAAAAAAATAAATAAAAATAAATAATTTTTATTGAATTTTTGCAATGTTCATACAATATATTTTGATCATATTTAGACCCCCTCCCCTGTCTGCACGCCTCTTCTAGCCCCCTCCCCTGGATTTCATGTACTGTCTCATATATGGTAAGGCCTATCGAGCCAAGTTTGTGTCCCCAAAAGTTCTTCAATGTGAGTCCATCCACTGGAGCCCGGTTAACCTATCTAGTGTCACATCTGAGATGAAACCACTCTCTATGTTCCAGTACCATCATTGCCAATGGTTGGGGGGATTCTTACTTCCTCACTTCTCTGCTGAGATTTTGTCTGGCTTGAGCTTGCGTGAGTCTTGTGCATGCTGCTACCATCGTTGTAAGTTCGTAGGGGCAACTTCCCAGTTGTCTGGAACACTTTGTCTCCTTGTGGACATCCGCCACCTCTGGCTCTCGCATTCTTTCTGCTCCTTCTTCTGCAATGAGCCCTGGGTGGCAGAGGTTTGATACAGGTGTCCTATTCAGGGACTAAATACTCTGCAGTCCTATAGTTTCTGCACTTTGGCCAGTTGTGTATTTCTAGGTGAATCATCATCTGCTATATGAGGAAGCCTCTCTGTAAGAGTTGAAAGATGGGGGGCTGGAGAGATGGCCTAGCGGATAAGAGCACCGACTGCTCTTACAGAGGACCTGGGTTCGATCCCCAGCACCCACATGGCGGCTGAGAACCATCTGAAATTCCAATTCCAGAAGAACTCCAGTTCCAGGGAAATCCGAGACCCTCTTCTGACCTCCGCGCCATTGCACGACACAGGTGCACAAACTTGCATGCAGACAGTACATTGATACACATACAGAAATAAATGAATGCCGGGCGTGGTGGCCCACGCCTTTAATCCTAGCACTTGGGAGGCAGAGGCACGCGGATCTCTGTGAGTTCGAGGCCAGCCTGGTCTACAGAGTGAGTTCCAGGACAGCCAGAGCTACAGAGAGACCCTGTCTCAAAAAGACCAAAAAAAAAAAAAAAAAAAGACTTGAAAGATGCATTGATATTCTTCCTGCCCCCTGTTCTACTATGTTCCCTGAGCTTTAGGTGTAGAAGTTGCATCATAGGTGTGTCATTTGGGGCTGGGCAATTCACGGACACTTCTTTGCGTTTGAGCTGTGGAACTTTGTAATATTCTCCATTGGAAAAGGAAGCTTCTTTGATGAGTGGTGAGAGGTGTGCTTGTCAGTAAATAGAATGATACATATTTAGAGCCAGGCGTGGTGGCACACACCTTTAATCCTAGCACTTGGGAGGCAGAGGCAGGCAAATCTTTGTGAGTTGAAGGCCAGCCTGGTCTACAGAGCGAGTTCCTGGACAGCTGGGGCTACAGGGAGACCCTGTCTTGAAAAGAATGATACATATTTAGAATAGTGTAAGAAATTAAGTTGGTCTAGGGATGTGGCAAAAGAAGGTTTTCTCTGGGATCTATGAGCTCTTCCACTATTCGTATTTGGCTGTGTTTATAGTGCCACATATGAGTTTTTTCCTTCTGAGTGTGCCTTAAGTCCCATTAGACAGCTCTTGATTACCCCCCAAGATAAAAGTGACACTACTACATCAGTAGAGATTATTTGCCAGGTTGGTCGTTGCTGTGGCTCATCATTTACAGCCAGATGGAGTCACCAATTGGTTTTCTGCCATGGCAATTTGTCTGATACAATGGGAGCTCATCTTCAGTGAGGAGGCTTCCAGGTCAGTTCCAGCTCCATTGCTCTAAGTCCTATATCTGAAGCATGTCCTGTCTTCAGCAACAGGGTCTCACCTTCAAGTTCTGTGGGGCAATCAAAGGCTGTGGCAATAGCCTGAGTTGTTTTGGAGATCTCTTGGTCTACCCTGACCCAACAACTTGAAGGGAGGTTTCTTCTGCCTGGTGTGGTGCTTTTTGTTATATAGCCTTACATAGGCACTCACATGTAAATTGTACATATACTTAGCTTCTGAACTAATACATTTCCAAATCTCTGCTTTCTTTCACACCAGGAAAACATTATTTCTCTTCTCCTCCACCCCCATAATCCTCTCTGTTACCTCTGTAGTTAAAGAATTCTGCATTTCCCACCTATTTCCTACTAGCCTCCTCTCTTGAGCACCTTCTTCCCCTTTACTTGTATGGTTCCTTTCCAGTTTCCTGCCTTTTGTTGTTACATCAGGACATATCCTCACACATAAGGATTTAGTGCTAAGATCCACAAATGAGGGAGAATGTACACTTCTTGTTTTTCTGAGTCTGTGTTTCTTCATTAGTGTTACTGTTTCTAGTTCCATCCATTTACTGGAAAATTACATGATTTCATTTTTACCACTGAGTAGAACTCCATTGTGTAAATGTACCACATTTTCCTCATCCACTCATTGGTTGAGGGGCATCTAGGTTGTTTCCATGTCTTAGCAGGCTAAGCTCTTCTGCAGCACAAAGGCATCTAGGCCCAAGTGAGGATGATCTAGATCACATTTTTAACTTTTCTTGAACTAGTTCCCAAAATATAAAAGTAAGAGACAATGTACTGGAACCCACCATGTCTTACAGAGTGTTCTTGAAATCATTGCTCAGAATCACTATAAAGGCCCTGTTGGGTGTAAGCCTTGATAAATATCTTGTCCAAGTTGCTATGAGGAATTTCACTTTACAGATGCACAGGAGAAAATGGTACTTTATGTAAACATTAGGGTTTTCTAAAAAATAAATAGAAGTATATTTGTCTAGACTGGGGAAACTAGGCAATCACTTTTGTCATAGAAATGTAATATACAGTCTGGGCAGGTGCAATATCTAGCTCTCTGGAGGTTGAGACACAGGATTTCAAGTTTAAGTTCATCTGAAGCTTCATAGTGATTTTCAGGCCAGCCTGGGCTAGTGAAACTATGTTTCCATGGAGGAAATGCTGTATGCATATGTATTGTGTACTAAGTATGATGTATAAATGTATATGCATATAGGCACCTATACATTGGTGGGAAATAATTTGAGTTTTTGTACCATTATTATTTAAATGCTGTTCTCTTATGTAATGTTTTGTGGTATCACTCTGCCACATGTACAGGTGGACATTCGAAACCCATCCACCAGATTACAGGGGAAAGGGAAGACATAGGATAGCTACCAGCAGGTATTCTAAACTGTGGAGCCAAAGGCTGACAACCTTTCCACTGCCCTCTTATCTAATCTAACAGCCACACCAGGCAATGCCCTACTGGCACTGCTGGATCCTCCAGACTGCTGCCTGATTAGCACTCTACAGTCTAATTCCCAGACTGTTTCCTAATTGGTTCTCTACAGTATAATTCCCAGACTGTTGCCTGATTGGCACTCTACAGTCTAATTCCTGCCCTGGCACTCACCACACAGCATAGCTGGTGACTGGATGGGTCTCCGTCCAGCCCCACTCCAGCTTCCTGAGTTGGTGACCTGCTTGGTTTCCGTCCAACCCACTGGTCCACACCAGCTTCCCAGGTTGGTGACCTGATTGGTGGCTGTCCAACCCACTGGTCACTACTACACAAGCCTCAAGGGCTAAGATTACACTTGCTAACAATGGCTGGTAGCCCCTGTCTGATGGTGTGAAGGACTCGTCTTTTTATTCACAGCATTCTGTTTTTATACCCAGAGTGACATCATATCTCAGGGCCTGGTTTCAGACCCCGTGCCTCGTGTTCCATAACATCACGAGTACTTGTCAATGGCTTTGATCCCAAGGTGTCACAGGCTTGCTAATATGCATGGAAATCCTGCCTTAGACCAGGTTTTAGTGTAAGCAGACAACAAGTAATTTAGCACAGAAGTCGTCACAGGTGGCTTCCTTTTTCCCTACAATGTTGTAGGCACATGTGGGCTTGCATGTGCTCGATTCCATGACCTAACTTACATACCTATATGTCCTTTCCTGGGCCCACCCCACAGGTTGAAGCAGAGCATTGTGTACAGAATAAACTGATTTCTATGATTTGCACCATCTATCGAGATCCTGGGTCATTAATGTGCACACCTTTCTTGGCCAGCATAACTACTAGACTATCAGTCCTGCGGTTGGTTTTCCAGCAGGGTGTGGGGCCACAAGGAGTGATCAGCTTCTTGGCTGGGTGTTTAACTGTAGAATCATCAGTTCCATAACTGGTTGTCTGGGGTGAAACGGTCAGTTTCATAGCTGTGTGTTGGCTGTGGGAACCATCAGTTCTAGGAAGAGCACAGGCCAGCAGCCTCCCAAAACAGAGGCACCACTTAATGTAATATAGATTATGTCTCCCTCTCTTTTGACATCTACATTGTTAAGACATTATGATAAGTACCTTAAGTTTGATTTATTTGAGTTGCTTTATTATTTTTTTTGCTTGATTTTTGTTTGATTCAGCTCTGTAGTATTTCTTAATGCCCTCACCATTGCCCTTTCCATTTTAGCAGGTGATCCCAAGGCTGGGGGGGAATTAAGGGTTTTGTCCACCGTCATCTAACCAATAAACACTGGAAGTGAGATTCCTTCTCCAGCAACCTAAATAGAGCCTGAGTCTGCGCCCCACCCCCTTTGTTTCTCCTAAGCCTTCTCCAGGAGAGGCTCCTGCCTGTGATCATCACAGGACTGTATAAAGAATACTGGTGAAGACATCACAAGGTCCAGGCCTGGCTTTCAAACCCAATTCTGGCTCTGTGTACTCAGCAGAATTACTCTCCAAAATTCTCATCTGTGAAATTAGGATCTTAGCCTAGGCAAGGTAGCACTGAGTGTTGAGTGCAGAGAGGTGACAGCTGGCTTAAAAGTCCACAGCATATTGTAAACCTCTGCTAAATAGTTGGAACTGGGGGAGTGGTGAAATGGAGTTACATGGAAGGTGTACAGGTCCCCTGTGAGCAGGTGTGGTAGTCAGAGGTTTGGACAAGTGTCCCGAGTACCGCTGAGCTGGTAGAAGTCAACGAACTACTGTTTTTGAGAATGATGCCTGGCAGTTGAGTGAAGATGAGGGTTGGGATTGAAGAGCATATAAATGGTTTCGTGACAATGAGCCTACCGAAAGGAAGCCTTTCCTTGTTTTCAATGCCTGGATCTTCTCCATGGGAAAAGTGAACAGTAGTCACTGCTTGATTAGTAAAGGAAATCGATAAATGTAAAACCTGGTCTAGGGAACATGGATTTCAGAAAGTTCCAGCCAGGTATGAGTCCACAGTATGCACGTGTGTGTGTGAAATATGTTTATGAGCTCTGGAGAGTTGTCCCTGGAATTCAGACATTCCATGACAAACATTGCTGGAAGTTCTACTGTTCCCTGAAGTTTTAAAAATATTTTTGATTTATTTGTTTTTATTTTATATGCATGCGTGGTACTGCCTGCATGCACCTGTGTAATGCAATGCCTGTAGAGGACAGAGAGGGCGTCGGATCCCCTGGAACTGGAGTTAAGGAGCACCCCTTGAGCATTTTCATCTAACAGTAATACCATCTCACTTGTGCTTCATGACAGTTTATATTCTACAGGCCATTATTTAATATTTCAACAATCTCATGTTTTCTTGCCATGTTATTTTATTTATTATTAAGTATTTGTGTATAAGTATTTTCATACATATACACAATATAATCTGATTACTGTTCTCCCTCCCTTGTCTCCTTCCCACCTCCATCCATTGTCTCTCTTCCCCGTAAGTCCCTGATGACAGTAACTCCCCATTTCCCAGAATACATCAGTTGTCATGAATTCATGAGCTTCTTCCTCATCCACAATTGGCTGTTACTTGGCCCATCCTTGTGCAGGCACAGTGTAGCCAAGGCCAGGTCATGACTCTAATGGCTGCACCACACCCAGAAGATGGCATTTTGTAGCCTTTCTATCTTCCTGCTCTTAATTCTTTCTGCGAATGCAGAACCTCTACAATGTTCCCCAAACCTTATACGGTGTTATAAATGTCTTCTTTGTGGGTGAGTCCTCTGTTATTTTATCATATTATCTGGAGAGACTATATTAGTAGATGACGTAGAACACATGCCCTCGTCCTCCTCCTCCTCCTCTTCCTCCTCCTCCTCCTCCTCCTCCTCCTCCTCCTCCTCCTCCTTCTCTTCCTCCTCCTCCTGCACACTCCCACTGCCACCTACAGATTCTCCTTTTTAATCAGTTTATTCTTCACTTCTATCACACTTACACCTCATATATTTTGTTTAAGGTTCTGATTCTAACCTTGGGTGTGACCTCGCTTTGACAGGAGTGACAGGAAACATCACATTTGAGCTTCCTTGCTGCCACCCCATGGGCCTCTGCCGCAACAACACCTCTGCTGTCCAGAGAAACTGACCTTGTTTACGGCGTAGGCCATGTCCTCCATCTGGGCTTTTGAACTGTGTCGTACACCCTTCACTCAGATCTGGATTGCTGCCACTGGCTTCTAAACATGCCAACGTCTGTCCCACTTCAAAAACAAAAAGTCTCAAACCAAAACAACAAAAACAGAATCGCAAACATTAATTCACAATCCTTGTCTTACTGCTGCCTCATTGTAAATGATTTTAATGAGCATGAAAATAATAAGCAGCAAGGTTTTGTAGCACTGTTGTATACTGTTAAGGATGTCAGAGACAGTAATAGCTTTTTGTAAATAGCTGTTAATGTATGCTTTTCCTTTAAATGAATTAAGTTCTTGGAGGCTTGACTGGCTTAACTGAGTCTTTAACTGACACTTGTCCAACCCTTCCCTTGTGCTCAGTTGCCTTTGGCAGAGAGCTGTCAACCAAGCATCCCTTCCCTTGGTGGTGAGTGGACTGGCTGTTGGGGCTTTCTATTTGCTTTGAACACTCCCGTGAGGACCTAGCACTCCAGCTGCAAGGAGCATGGCAATTGAAGCCATAACTCCTGATCCCCTGGCTCCAGCCACAACTGCCTTGAAAAACCTTAAGTGTCTTAAAAGACATCACTCTAAGAAAAGCCCACATTAACTCTAGATAACCACCATCCAAGAAGCTTTATCATCTTATTTTGCAGACAGATTTTGTTTTATATAACCAGTGTTAGACCAGAAGCAATAATAATAAAAAAAACTACCAAAAAAGTGTCTTATCTTCTAAATGGCCTTTTATTGAGGAAAAAGTAACATGAACAGGAATGAATAGGAAGGCGTCTAATGTTAGAAGAGACTCAGAGTCATAGTTTGAGTGCTTTTCTCCTTCACCAGGGTACAGTGATGGTAAGCAGGAGGCAGGGACTGGAAGATCTGAACTCAGGAACAAATCTCAACCACTGTTTCTAATAGATCTGGAAGTATCATAGACAGCTAAATCCAGCTTCTTTTGAGAGTTTTGCAGGGAAGTTTTATGTAATGCAATTGCACTGATGATCTTCCATGTCTTTTAGTGTTTAGGAGCATAAGCTGGAATGTCATCATATCTAGGAGGAACCGTGGAAGCCTCTTGTGTCACGGGGCTAGTCATCAACACAGTTGGAAGGATGAGGACAGGCTAGAAAGCAAGCAGTGTGGTAGTGTTCTCAGCACATTCTCCCCCGTCCCAGCAGAGCCAGAGCCAGAGCACTGCATTCAGCCCATGCTGCGGCTGGCAGACCATCAAGGCTGGATTTCTCCAGCTTGTATTCAGGTTACTTTCTAAAGGACTGGCCCAACTTACCCTGTTGCAGTGGATGGATGATTGGTTGGCAAAATGGGCCGTGGCACATGCTATGCCGAACTCCAACAAGGAGAAGATGGTCAGTATGCCTGAAATTCCTTTCCCAGAGAGCTGAAACCAGAAAGAAATAGTGTATTGAACTTTGGGGGTGAACAGGAGAGTCTCACATGGACTCAGAGACTGGCTCATCAAATACACTGCAGCTCACATTCAACTTACTAAGGGAGTCACATTTTGTTTTAATTTTATTTTTGATGTGTACGAATGTACTGTCTGCACGTAGGTTTGTGCACCCGTGTGGTGCAATGCTGCTGAGGCCAGAAGAGGGTGTCAGATTCTGGAGTTAAAGATGGTTCTCGGGCTGGAGAGATGGCCTAGCAGTTAAGAGCGCCGACCGCTCTTACAGAGGACCCGGGTTCGACCCCCAGCACCCACATGGCGGCCGAGAACCGTCTGTAACTCCAATTCCAGGAGAACTCTAGTTCCAGGGGAATACGACACCCTTTTCTGACCTCCGCGGCATTGCACGACACGGGTGCACAAACTTGCAGGCAGACAGTACATTGATACACGTACAGAAATAAATAAATGCCGGGCATGGTGGCCCACGCCTTTAATCCTAGCACTTGGGAGGCAGAGGTACGCGGATCTCTGTGAGTTTGAGGCCAGCCTGGTCTACAGAGTGAGTTCCAGGACAGCCAGAGCTACAGGGAGACCCTGTCTCAAAAAGACCAAAAAAAAAAAAAAAAAAAAGATGGTTCTCAGCCACCATGTGGGTCCTGGGAATCGAACCCAGGTCTTCTGCAAGAGCAGTTGGCGCTCTTAACTGCTAGGCCATCTCTTCAGCCCCCAGGAGTCACATTTTTATAACAGCAAGGAGACCATTGCAAGGAGAAGAAACCCACCTCTTTTATGATGTTTGTGAATACTCTACTTACCCAAAGGGATGTCTTCTCTTTTAAAGAATAATAAGAACTTCCCACCCCACTGACCCTAGTGCAGACCACCTGAGAACCACACACAGCCCAGTGTTTCTCACACAGGTGACACTGCCCACCCTTGGCTACCCAAGAATGATATGGGCTCTCTGAGTACCTCTTGCAGCTGTACCCTGAGCCCTAATCACTGGACAGACGTCTTAGGATATGCACTAGGAACTAGTTAACTCTATGAAGGGTTCATTCTTATACTCAGAAGCTGTACCTTGCCCTAGCTGATCCAGGACCACTTCTGATACCCCATTCCTACATCAACAGAGTGGCCCCAAGACTGAAACTTAATCACCATTCAACTAATTTAAAACTTGAGAAATTACAGTAACATAGATCCAAGACCTCATTCAACAAAGGTGGGAAGATAGTCATGCAAGAAGACACTACCAACAACCTAACTCCAGATCTCCAGGTCCCATCACAAAACTGAAAAAAAAAAAAGGAAGACAATATGTCTCCCTCAAAAATTGGTATCCCATAATAATGTTCTCTGAGAAAAGGAACAGATGAAATACAAGATAATAGATCCAAAGTAGCCACTATAAATTTGTTTAAGGAACTCAAAGAGGATTTTAATAAATGCTGGGATGAAGAACAGGAAAACACAATTAACTGAAATAAGGAAAACAACTCAAGATATGAAAATAAAACTTAATAAAGAGAATTTCAGAAGAAAACCCAAGCTGCAATAAAACTTCAAAAATTCAGTAAATAAAAGGCTCAAGAGAAAGCCTCACCAGTAGAATGTATGAAGCAGAAGGGAGAATATCAGGACTTAAAAACAAGGTAGAGGAACTGGATCACTCAGTCAAAGAAAATGATAAATTTAAAAAATCCCATGAATGGAGCATGCAAGAATTGTCAGACACTACAAAAAGGTAAAACCTGATAGTAAGGTGTGCTGGACAGCTTTAGTGTCAACTTGACAAACCTGGGTTGAGGGAACCTCAATTGGGGAATTGGCTCCATTGGACTGGCCACATCTGTGGGGTATTGTCTTGATTGTTGAGTTATATGGGAGGGCCCAGCCAACTGTGGGTGGTGCCACAATTGGGCATGTTGTTATGTACAGTATCGCCGGGTGTGGTGGTGCACACCTTTAATCCTAGCACTCAGGAGGCAGAGGCAGGTGGATCTCTGTGAGTTCAAGGCCAGCGTGGTTTGCATAGTGAGCTCCAGGCCAGCTGGGACTAAAGGGAGACCCTGCCTCAAAAAGACCAAAACAAAAAAAGAAAAAAAAAAAAAAGGTAGGCTGGGCATGGGCCAGGGGAGCAAGCCAGTAAGCAGCATTCCTCCATGGCCTGTGCTTCAGCTCCTGCCTCCAGAGGCTCCTGACCCTGAGTTCCTATGGTGGGCTCCGCTCCCTCAGTTATGAACTATGACCCAGGAGATGTGAGCCAAATAAACCCTTTCCTCCCCAAGTTGAAATTGGTCAGAGTGTTTTGTCACAGCAATTGAAAGGAAACTAGGACATAAGGTAAAGAAGATGCTGAAGAACTTCAAGTCAAAGGCACAAAAAAGATTTTAAACAAAACAGAAGAAAATTTCCCAAATCTAAGGCAAGAGATGCCTATGAAGGTAGAAGAGGCATACAGAATAACAAACAGGGCCAGAAAGAAATTCGCTATGACATATAATAATCAAAACATTGGATGTCCAGAACAAAGGAAGGATATCAAAAGCTGCAAGGCCAAGTTACATATAAAGGCAGGCTCATCAGAATAACAGTTGATTTTCTTTTTAAACAGTTGATTTTTTTTTTTTTGGTCTTTTTGAGACAGGGTCTCCCTGTAGCTCTGGCTGTCCTGGAACTCACTCTGTAGACCAGGCTGGCCTTGAACTCACAGAGATCCATGTGCCTCTGACTCCCAAATGCTAGGATTAAAGGCGTGCACCACCACACCCAGCATTTATTTATTTCTGTATGTGTATCAATGTACTGTCTGCATGCAAGCCTGTGCACCTGTGTCATGCAATGCCGCGGAGGTCAGAAGAGGGTGTCGGATTCCCCTAGAACTGGAGTTCTCCTGGAATTGGAGTTTCAGACGGTTCTTGGCTGCCATGTGGGTGCTGGGGATCAAACCCAGGTCCTCTGTAAGAGCGGTCAGCGCTCCTAACCACTAGGCCATCTCTCCAGCCCTTAAACAGTTGATTTTTTAAAACAGAGTTTTGAAAGCCAGAAGGGCTTGGGCTGATACACTACAAATTTTAGAGATGCCAGCCTAGACTAATGTACCCAGCTAAACTATCAGTCATAACTGAAGGATAAAGGTAGACTCTCCACAATGAAAAAGGGCTAAAGGAATTTATGATCACTGTCATGGTTAGCTTCAGCTGTGAACCTGACACAAACTAGTATCGCCTGGGAAGAGGGACCGTAAACTGAAGAATTTCCTCACATAGATCATCCTGTAGGCTTGTCTGTGGGGCATTTTCTAGATGGCTAGTTGATGTAGGAGGGCCCATCCCACTGCAGTCATACCAGCTCTCGTCAGGGGCTGGACTGCATTAGAAAGGTGACCTTGAGCTTGGGAACAAGCCAGTAGGCAGAGTTCTTCCATGGTCAGATCTTTAGTTCCTGCCTCCAGATTCCTGACTTGAGCACCTCCTTCCCTTGATGATAGACTATAACCTGTTATCTGAAAGAACCCCTTTCCCCTACAAGTCCTGGTGTTTATCACAGCAACAGAAATCAACCTAGAGCAAGCACCAAGCCAGTCCTACTTCAGTATCTTTCAGAGGATAATGGAAGGGTTGCTTTAGACCAAAGAAAGTGATAAGCATATCCACGTGGTCACAGCAAAAAACAAAACAAAGAAAAAAAATTAAACCAAAACAAATAACCTAAAATGTTGGATTAGTGATTTAACAAAAGATGAGCAAGGAATAATAACACTTTAAAATCAACAAAATGACATTTTTCAGTAGTAACTTTGGCCATCAATGGTCTCAAATTCCTGATCAAAAGATGAACTAGGATACTGGCCCTGCTGTGGAAGACCTGATGTAAGCATGGGAAAGATGCATTGAGACCGCACTTGCAAGTGTACAGTTGGTCTCTGGAATGCAAGAGAGTGTTACCAAGGGCCACTAAACCAATAAAGCAAATATTGGTCTCCTTGAGTCAAGCAAGACTCCTCCGTCAGCACCAGCTACACCTCACCTGCCTGGAAATACTGTGCAGCAGTGGCAGCCATATGTCTGTATATCCAAAATCTAATTGGCTATTAGCTCTCTCCTTGGAGGAATAACCCACAGCTGATGCCACAAGCTTACATCCTCTAGTGGTTAGGAAATGTTATAAGCCACAGTAAGACCCTGACATGTTTTACAGAAAAAACATAATTCATGGATTAACATACCATCCAAACATCTGTGTCTATACCAAAGTAACCTACCATAATAATTAGTACTGTTTAAATACCTATATATCTAATTGCTTGTGCTTCATTAGTAGGATTGAAAGGTTAATCCTGGGGACTGGAGAGTTGGCCTAGTGGTTAAGAGCACCGAACGCTCTTACAGAGGACCCGGGTTCGATCCCAGCACCCACATGGCGGCTGAGAACCATCTGAAACTCCAATTCCAGGAGAATTCCAGTTCCATGGGAATCCGACACCCTCTTCTGACCTCTGCCACAGTGCACGACATGGGTGCACAAACTTGCATGCAGACAGTACATTCATACACATACAGAAATAAATAAAATTTAAAAAAGAAAGGTTATTCCTGGACAAACTGTCAGCCCATGAAAGGAAACAGCCAGAATTGACCAGAGTCCAAGACAACAGCCCCAGAGAAAATAGACTGTTTTGCATCTCGTCCACCTGAGCCCCTTTTCTAAGCCTAAGGAACAATCTGCGGAAGAGAGGGCGTGATAGAATGTAAGGGCTGCGAGTGGGTTGAATGGTGAAACTACAGCAATATAGTCTGGACACTCATCTGATCAACTTGATTGAACATACAAGCCCCCCCAGCTGGATGGTGGAACCCATGGGCTGTGTGGGTTTGGGCACAACTGCTTGCAAATTGGTTTTACATGAAGGATGCTTGTACTCATAAATTTTTGCTTATTGTTAAAAAATGAAAAAAAATAAAGAAGTAATAAAAAAAGATAAACTAGGAGACTGGAATATTATAATAGGATCCAGCTGAAGGAATGGCTCAATTGTTAATGTGCCTATAATGCAAATACAAGGACCTGAATCTGGATGTCCAGAAAGCAGTGTATGCCTCCAGGCTTGGTGGAGGGGTTATGGAGACAGGTAAATCCTAAATGAAGGTAAGAGCTAAATGAAGTCATATATCAAACGGACCTAAAAGATGTCTACAGAACATTCCATACAAACATTAAAGAGTGCACATTCTTCTCATCAGCCTATGGAACTGTCATTAAAATAGACTGTATGTTAGGATACAAATCGTGTCTTAACATGTGTAAGAAAGTTGAAATAATTCCCTGTATCTAATTTGACTACAGTGGAATGAGTTATCATCAACAGCAATAGAAATCACAGAAAACACAATGATGAAGTTTGAACAATACATTACTGAATGGTAAATGGATTACTTCCTAGAGTTGAGTTAAAATGAAAGCTGGAGAGATGGCCTAGCGGTTAAGAGCGCTGACCGCTCTTACAGAGGACCTGGGTTCGATCCCCAGCACCCACATGGCGGCCAAGAACCGTCTGAAACTCCAATTCCAGGAGAACTCCAGTTCCAGGGGAATCTGACACCCTCTTCTGACCTCCGTGGCGTTGCACGACATGGGTGCACAAACCTACATGCAGACAGTACATTCATACACATACCGAAATAAATTAAAAAAAATTAAAAAATAAATAAAAAATAAAATAAAATGAAAGCACCAAATATCTAAACGAATGGAATATAATGAAGTCAGCAATAAGAGGAAACGACCTGTGTGTTGAAAACGTTAAGGCACTGAAAAAAATTGAGGACACAGAAGATCGAAAGAGCTCCTATGACCAGGGATTTGTGGGACTAGTATTCTAAATTGACCATCCTACCAACAGTATCTACAGAGTCGATAAATTCTCTATTAAAATTCCAATGAAATTGTTCACAGAAATTGAAAAACAATGTCAAAATTCATATGGAAAAACAAAAAGACGTAGGAAAGAAAAAACAATCCTGAACAATAAAATCATTGCTGGGTATAACTGTCCCTCATGAGGGCTGTACACCCATGCACATACTGGGCCAAGCACTAATTGGACTCAGTGGATTGAATAAAAAAAAAGTTGGAAGGGAATAGTTATAGGAGGGGAAATAGGAGGGTAGGGAATGGGGCATGGGAGAAGATTTGATCATTTATTTTCTAAAACATTAAAATGAAATAAAAACAAAAAGGAAATTAACAACAGCAAACAAAAATGGAAATGGAAAAATCAAAATACATTTCCATTCTTCTGAAATCAGCATTTGATAATAGTATAGAGCAAGCATCTCATAGATGAGAGGATTCATACCACAGCGCAGTAGTCTTGCTCAGGATGGCCGTTGATGCTCAGATCCAACAGCAGCAGAATCACCCCAACAAGGGCAAAGATAGCACTGACAATGTTCATTCCCAAGGTGCTTTTTATCTAAAGGAGACAATAAACACAAATCGAATGGAGGATAAGTAAAGTTAAATGAAAGAAGAACAAAAAGTTCTTTATCCTTGACATCTTGAAATTGTTTTGGGTGTTACTATGGTCGACCCGGGGCCTGGTGCACACAAGGCAAATGCTCTACTGAGTCAAACACCCCCGGCTTCAAATTATTTTTGAAGTTGAAATAATTGCTTTCTTCTGTCTTGACTCATTGCTATGAAAATCACTTGGTGGCCTAGATGTCATGTTCTTCTAAAAAGTTGCAAATAGTATAAATATACAAATTATGTAAATGTGATAAAAAGCAGAGAAGCTCATCTATTATATTTATATAAAAGCCTTGTTCACAGTAACAATTCTACTTTGTAAGGACAATCAAAGAACAAAGTCTTAATGAGTGTTATTCTGCGATAGGTATTTTTATTTTTTAAATGCATATCATTTTTAAGTCTTACAATAGCAGCCATATGTGAGAGGATCCTGGGATCCTGATATCTGACTTTATAGGTTTTCATCTATATGTGTGAATGTCCCTACACACTAAATTTTGCTCATAGATAGAAGAATGAATGGAAGCCCTGGAGTCTTTCTACTCGCTACACAAAGAAATCTAAATTAGAAGGAGAAACTACTTTGGCTTCTGTGCGTAGAATTCTTACAGTAAGATTAGGACACATGGCAGAATCATCGTGAAAACAAGTTTTCAGCTGACTTGGCTGTGGTGGCAGCACAACAGTCTAGAGAATGTGTGACTTCTTCCACATGCTTTGGAGCGCCCACAGGTCCTAAAATTGCCTTGGTTTTCATGACTCAAAGCAGGGGCTCTTCCTGTGTAACCTCAGAGGGAAGGGCCTGTACAGAGAAGAGTGCTTTATTTTGTTTCTGGGTTACAACAGGAAGGCCAATTGGAATTAGGCTGATTTGAGCTCAGCCTGGTTTTCTCTTATTTTTATTTTAATTGGAAGAGTATAAACAGCCCAATGCTCTTTCCCATTTACCTATTCCTTCCTCCTATGAGTAACTGCACAAACGACCTCTGCTCTAAGTTTAGGACAAAATTTTCCTTGTCTTGGTTTGTCATTAAACCAGGAAACTGTCACACATTTGCCACAACTCCATGACCATTTCTGTATGCGCGGATGTTTTGAGCTAGATGCTTTTAATGGAGAGTTAAAGGACTGTACACAAAAATGGAATCTGAATAAGAATAGGAGTTATGCACAAATGTGAGGTGAGATGTGGGCAGACTTCAGGGTTCTGCTACTGAAGGGGTGTGTGGGCGTTTCCCTGCTACTGGGTTCTTCTTTGGACCTCCCTTGCAGTGCAACACTACTGATCCAGAGAGCTATTGGGTTAAAACTTAACCCTTATCTTTACTACCTCCCACCCTTGTGCATTCAAGAGTCAGGATATGGAGCTCTGTCCTCTTGAGTGCCAAGATGTGAGGGCCACATCTCTTCCCCAGCACAGGAGCCACCTGGCAGCTCACAGCTATTTTGAGAAAGGGCTTCCATCCATGTTTTCTGAATCTACCTTCCTAATAAATCAAAAAATCTTAAAGTTATTTAAAAAGTAGAAGTAGTCTAACTTACCAGACAAGGAGAGAACTCCTTGGATGCTGATATGGAGAGCGAGCCAGAAATAATGAACTATAGAAATAAACAAACTTGTGAACGGTGGGTTCCTGGATGGTATCTGGTAACGTCTTTGACCCAGGGTGGTCTACCTATGTTCATTTGTTTTCCCTCTTATATACTTCCATTTTCTAGAGTTACTTCTAGGTTCCTTCTTCCCTTCCCACTTTCTCACATGTAAAGAACCCCTGTTACAGATGACTTCCGAGCTTGTTTGGTTGCTGCCTGAGCTTCCTGGGTGATCTCCTCTGATTGTCAAGGGCGTACTTGCAATCATGTTTCTGATAGCTTCCTTTCCTGACTCTCCACCCAACACATATATTTCTGGATCAGAGTAAACATTAGGGAATGTGTTTAAGCTGGGAAACAAAAATTCCTCCTTTCTTTTTCTCAGACCCGTTATTTCTCAAAATACTCTAGCCCTCGGACATAACACTCACTAAGACCTGAGCTATGAACAGGGAGTGGCGTCCTAGGAATCTACTCACACTGACTCCACCCCAGAACGTATATCCACCAACAAAAGCAGTGGAGGCAAATCCCCAAATGGAACTGGGACTGTAGCCCAGCAACCCCAGAATAATTCCAGAACCAATGTGTAGTAATCCAGTTATAATCTGGACCACCTGAAATGAAAAAGAAAAAAAAAAAATCAGACATTTTAGAGTTGTTAGGTCTGGGCTCCCCAGAATCCCAAGGGACACAGATACCCACGCCCTCCTAAGGCTCTCAATCTTCTGACCATTTCCTCTGTACCCGAGGCCCCTCCCCACGGCTATAATTACCCTTGCAGGCGACCCTTGCTGGTAATCTCACATGGAAGTAAAGCATGTTCTTGGCGTGATTTAAGCCTCATGTGCCTTTTTAAAAAAAATTTTATTTATTATTTTTCATGTGTATGAATGTACTGTCTGCATGAAGGTCTGTGCACCTCTGTCGTGCAATGCCTCGGAGGTAAGAAGAGGGCATTAGATTCCCCTGGAGCTGGAGTTATAGACGGTTCTCAGCCACCATGTGGGTGCTAGGGATCAAACCCGGGTACTCTGCAAGAGCAGTCGGTGCTCTTAACCGCTAGGCCATCTCTCCAGACCCCCCCCCTTTTAAAAATTTTTATTTACTCATGTGCCTTTTTATCTGGGGGTTGGGGGTACTCGGCCCTTTTTATAACCTAATAAGAATGACTTATTTCTAGTCCATGAAATAAGATGCTCATAGCTGCTTCTGTTCATTTTCTGTCAGGATCCATGAGAGTCATTTAGGCACTTCCCTGGGCAGGAGGGAAGCCATGGACATTTTGATGTACATTAGAAGAACTAAGGGGCTCAGTAATAAAGCCTCGTTGGACAGGCTAGTAAGATGGTATATTGGGTAAGCACACTTATAACCAAGCCAGATGACAGTGTGATACTCAGAACCCCTGTGTCGGAAGGAGAGAACTGAACCATGCAATTTAACCTCTGACTACCACATATGCACCACGGCACATTGCATTTATCTACCAACAACTAGTTGGAGACACAGAGATGTAAAGAAATCATCTGCCACAGGTACATGGTTACTGAGGGGCAGATGACAAGAATTTAGCAGCAGCAGACTGAGTCCAGAGCTCGCCACTTGCTGTCCGTTCAGGCTCTACTGGTTCCAAGTGTCTTGTTATGCCAGTCAAATAGATTGACTTTCTTCTTTGTAAATTTCTCTTGCCTTTTTAAGTTACAAAACACACATTTTTACTCAGTTTTTCGATTCATTTACATTGTCTTTAAGTTCCTGTTACGTAATCATTTTCTTACCAGGTAAGGGGAATTTCTCCAAAGATAAGAGATAAATATTCTGGGCTGGAGAGATGGCCTAGTAGTTAAGAGTACCCACCGCTCTTACAGAGGACCCAGGTTCCATCCCCCACACCCACGTGGTGGCTGAGAACCATCTGAAACTCCAATTCCAGGAGAACTCCAGTTCCAGGGGAATACGACACCCTCTTCTGACCTCTGTGGCATTGCACGACACGGGTGCACACACTTGCACGCAGATGGTACATTCATACACATACAGAAATAAATAAATAAATAAATAAATAAATAAATAAATAAATAAAAAGAGATAAATATTCTACTTCTTTGTAGCTCTAATCACAACTTCCCTTGTCCTGAATAAGCACAGATTTCTATATTGGTCCAAAGCTCAATAACAGATTTACAGTTAAGTACTTTTCAAGTTTATGTTTGTATCTTATTTATCCAAGGAAATGATAATTATAGAAGCAGCTGTGTTCATTTCTTCAAGAAGCAGGGTACTGAATAAAGTTAATTTGAATTAAAATAAAACATACACCTTCCTAATCATGCGAACATAATTATATTGTTGAAATGCATCCAGACACATAAAAGCAAGGAAACTTCCCTCTGATAATTATCTGTGCATATCCATATGCACAGGTCACTCTTTAGAGAGTTTCTAGGTCACTTTTAGCCAGTGCTGCACCTCACACAAACTCCCGTTTGGCTTTCATAAGCATAAGCTATTCTCCAAGAACATCAGTGCTACCATCTGGATGTAAACTTCACATCCACATCCTTGATGAGGGGTGTAACTGCCCTTCTTTGGATCCATGTTGGCTTTCTTTTCTACTCGTTTAGCCCTGACCATTTGTTGATTAAAATTGCCCATAAGTCTGATGTAACCATTTGGACATTCTGCTTATTCTGTATTCTTCTTGGTGGTGTCCTAGTTTCATTTCTGTGATCACATATCCTGACAAAACACAACTTAGGGGAGAAAGGGGTGATTTTAGTTCACAATTCCACGTTTCAATTCATTATTATAGAAAAGTCAAGGCAGGAATTTCAAAGAGCTGGTGAGGTCACATCCAGCAGCCCAGAGCAGAGGGAGATGAATGCACAGGCACTCATTTACTTGCTTAGGTTTAGTTCCATTTCTCCACTATTGTACAGCCCAGGACTCTCTGCTAAGGGAATGGTGCTTCCCACAGTGGACTGGGCCTTTCTGTACCAATTAAGTCAACTGCTCCCACAGACATGTCCACAAGGCAGTGCAATGAAGACAGTCCCTCATGGAGAGTCTTTTCCCAGGTGGTTCTAGGTTGTGTCAAGTTGACAGTTAAGGCTGATCATTGAAGTGGTTTTGAGTGGATTGGGACAGTTGGTTTATGCCCATCATCTGTGGTCGCTTATAGTGCCATGATGACTTGGGTCATGGCCACACAATCTCTACGAAGAGGGTTTAGCTTCTGCCCCCTGTAGCTTTGATAAACAAACACTTCACTTTCCCTTCAAATATATTTTGATTGCATATGTCTTCTCTACCAGGAAGAATGCTCTAAATGGTTAGTCATTCCTCCCAAGTAAAAGCCAAAGCCACCCGCTTCCTCAACTTCACAGTTTGGCACCTTTCTGGCCTCCTGGCAGCAGTTCCCGGCCTTGTTCATTCTGCTATTTTATTGGCCTCCTCCCCTTCATCAAACACAACACACAGGTTTCATCTAGAGACCTTTATACCTATCATTCCCCTCCTCCTGATAGCCGTGTGGCTCTCTGCACATCATGCCTTCGCTCAGATGCCGTGCTCTAAGGAATGGACAGGTTGATCAACTGTAACATGCTACTCCTTCACTTCTGGCTCTTCTTATCCGTCTTATACCCTTACTGTCAATTAATAAAATTTTAAATTAGCATACAAAGTATTAGCTCTATTATGGCATTTTTAAACAAAGTCTGTTTTTATTATTCTTTCTTCCTTCTTCTTGCCCCCCAGAACTCTCCTTTCTGTTTTCGTATTATATGTCCTATTGTTAACACCCGCTTCCTTAATACCTTTTCCCCTTCCTGTAATCTCCTTTTTAGTTTCCTAGGCTATACCCATAGTCATACCCAAATACGTATACACATGCATACATGCATGCATGCATACATACATACATACATACATATAAATATTAAGAGCTGGGATCTGCACATGAGAGAGAACATATGTTCTTCTGTCTTTCTGACTCATAGTCACCACACTTACTATTTATATACTATTTTTCACCTTCTTTCAGTCTCTTGCTTTGTTTCTTATGTATACATCCTGAGTTTCCTCACTAGATTGTAGGATCCCAACAGCAGAGATTGTGCCTGCTTTCTGCTCTGATATACTTCCAGCATCTATGCAGGGTTGTCTGTGTGAGCTACTAGTTTGGGGAATTTCCCCATATCTTGCAGGAGGAGGATCTGAGGAGCAGCCACCTGCACATCATGGGTTGGCTGTTGAGGGGACTGATTCACATTTAGAAAATATTTGTTTTTACTTAATATTTGTTTTTACTTAATATGTATTGCTTGCATGAATGTAGTGCACCCATGTCCTACAATGCCCATGGAGGTCAGAAGAGGGCATCCAGGCATCGCCTAGAACTGGAATTATGGACTGTTGGTAGCCACCATGTGGGCACTGGAAATCAAACCCTGGCCCTCTGCAAGAACAGTCAGTGCCCTTAACCACTGTGCCACCTCTCCAGCCCAAGAGTTTCTCACTTTTACTTTCCTAGAACATTAAGACTTGAACTAGGCAGTAAGATGGCTAGAAGAGCTCTGATACGTGGTGGACATCCACTATTTACTGTCTCCTCTGCCCGAGATGCTAGAGCTGCTCTCAGGGAGACACATGGTGCAATTTGGTGGGATTGTGTGAAGAGGTGTGTAGAAAGCTAAGCAAAGGGACTATCAGCTCTGCCTAAGCATGTAGATGTCTTACTACAAGTTAAGCATATTTTATAATGGTTGTAGGAACAAGACTCATGAGTGTCCAGTTCAAATTACCTGCTGTAAACTAAGATAATATGGCATTTCCATATGTTCACATTCCACCTTCCTCTGACTCCTCACTAGCTGCTCCATCCACTTAAGACAAGTCATCAGTGCTCACTTCAAAGCTACTTCTAGGCACACACGCCTGTAATTAATCCAGAAATAAAAGTGAGGTTGTCTGACAAGCCTTATACAGACATGAGATGAAGTGAGTAGTAGCTGGGCTCCCAGCAGATCAATGTTACTGAATCTTCCTGCTAGGGAGAAACTTCTGTCAACTGTTAGATCCCTGCATGAATCTAAAATAAATGAACTCAGGATAATTCATATACAGGCTGGCTATTTCTATCTACAAGAGATACAGTTACAAGAATAATGCCCAAAGCTTTTTAATTATTGGATGGCATATTTATAGCTGATAAGCATAAAAAACACCCCAAAGTAACATTAAAATTCTGATGGAAAATAGACTCACCCCTAGGCTTTTCCCCTCTTCTTTCAAGGTTGTCATTGATGTTGCTACGGCCGGATTTATCGCTGTTGTAGTTCCTTGACCCAGTGGATTGCCGGAGATTTGTGGAGATGTGTGGAAAGAAACTTGCCCCCCCTGGGCTTGGAATCCTGTATTTACAAATGCCAGAGGTTGTTGAGGCCTTGGAGCAGTGAAGTCTGTTGGTGGGTAAGGATTGGCAATGCTGGAAGACTTCATTATGTCCTAAGCAGTCCAAAACATACAAAAGTAACACATTCACCAAGAAAAGAAATGAAAGAAGAACTTGCCAAATGCCAATTGTTGATGCAAATGGAGAGAGCAAGTGAGACACTGGTGATTCACAATATCCATTGATTCTCATTTGACTTTGGAATCTCATATACCCTGGGGTTCAAAAGAGGTGAAGGAGGGGAAGGCAGGAATACATCTACTTTTCACTCCTTCCTGTTTATTCCAGTAGAGTGTGTGTGTGTGTGAGTGTGTGTGTCTCTATGTGTATTTGTGTGTATGTGTTTGTGTGTGTGTTTGTGTATGTGTATATGTGTATGTATGTGTGTATATGTATGTGTGTATGTTGTGTGTTTGTGTGTATGTGTGTATTTGTATGTGTATGTATGTGTGTGTATTTTCTTGATTTCGTTGCTTCTTAGGGGAACACAAGGCTGGGAGGGACTGATTCTGTGAGTACACAGTCTAAATAAGTGCCATGTTTGAGTACCAGTGGTTAGTTCCTGTAGTTCATACTTTATACAGAGGATGAAAACTTCCCTACTCCTACTCTTTTGACATTTGTGAAGTGCAAGAAAATGATTTGCAGAGAAGGTGTCAAATCTAAGGGAACCACATACAGATCCACATCAAAAAGATCATCCATCATGGCCAAGTTGGATTCATACCAGAGATGAAGATGGAAAGACTTTCCATGCTCATGGGTTGGAAAAACTAATGTAGTAAAAATTTCCATTCTACCCAAATTAATATACAGATTCAATGCAATCCCAATTAAAATCCCCATCAGTTTCTTCACAGACTTTGAAAAAAAATTTTTAAAATTCATATAGAAAAACAAATGACCCTGAATAGCCAAAGCAAACCTGAGTGAAAAGAGGAATACAGGGGAGATCACTATACCAGACTATATTACAGGGCTATAGTCATAAAAACATCCTGGTACTGGCACAAAAATAGACTGTAGACCAATGGAACAAAATCGAAGATCCAAACTTGAACACATATAGTCAGCTCATATTTGACAAAGGGGCCAAGAAGACTCAATGGAGGAAAGAGCATCAGCAAATGGTGTTGGCAAAACTGAATCACCACTTGTAGAATAAAATTAAACCCCTACCTCTCGCCCTGTACAAAAATCAACTCCAAATGCATCAAAGAACTCAACGTGAAACCCGAAACTCTAAAGGTGATAGAAGAAAATGTTGGCAGCAACCTACAGGAAAATAGGAGAAGACTTTCTAAATCAGACAGCAGCTCCACAGGAAATAAGGTGGACAATTGACAAGTGGGACCTCATTAAACTCAAAACCTTCTGTACAGCGAAAGAAACAATCAGTGAAGTGAAGAGAAAGCCCACGGGGTGGGAGGAAACCTTCACTGCTGATACATCTGACAAAGCATTAACTCCCAGAATATATAAACTACTAAAAGATGACATCATGAACTTTGCAGGCAAATGGATGGAACTAGAAGATATTATGCTAAGTGAAATAACACAGTCCCAGCAAAACAAATGACATATGGTATCCCTCATTTGTGGGTACTAACACCAAGTACCTAGTTGTAAGGAAAACTGAGCAATGTTAATGTTATATTTCTCTTTATCTGAAACCAACTGTGCTCTTACAATGTGAATCCATTAACAGGCTCTAGAATTAACCTACCACTTATTTTCAGACTTTGTAATTTTGGTATATGGGTGGAGGGTATGTATGCATATTTTAGAGTAATGTAAAATTAAAGGGGAAAATGTGAATCCTTAAATATGATTTGGAAATAACATACAGTTTATTTTCAGATGACATAATTTTAGTATAGGTGATATATATGAATATATAGATATATATTGATATATATATATATCAATTTATGCATATATATATATATATATATCAATACAAATTGGAGGGAACAATGACAACAATAGAACTGGCTGAGACAAAGAACTTACTGAAACAATAAAGTTCTCCCCAAAATAATAATCCTCTGATGTGAAAAACTTTAAAAGGACTCAGAAAAGGATATAAGACGTGTATGGCAGAATGCATGAACTTGGGTGGGGTGAGGGGCATGGAAAGGCATAGAGTCTAAATTGGACTGAGAAATGATGTATGAAATGCACAAAGCTTCAATAAAATTATTTTAAAAAGAAATTAAAGTCTTCTATCTTATTGCCAAGAGCAAGAAAATAGGCAGTCGGGGCATGGTAAAGAATCAGAAGAAAAACTTTCTTGAGCTTTAAAAAAGTAAACAATTAAGTGTTTTTTTTTTTTGTGTGTGTGTGTATGTGTGTGTGTGAAAGGGGGGGAGACTTTGCAATAGATCACTGTAGTTTTTAAAATTATCTTATTTATGTGTACGAGTGTATTGCCTGCATGTCTGTGAGGGCGCCCATGCCATGCAGTGTCCACAGAGGTCAGAAGAGGGTGTTAGAGTCCCCTGAAACTGGTGTTAAGGACAGTTGTCAGCCACCATATAGCTGCTGGGAATCAAACCAGGGTCCTCTTCAAGATAAACCAGTGCTCTTAACTGCTGAGCCATCTCTCCAGCCCCAATCATTGTACATTTTTGTCTCTGAGACATTTGTTAAGAAAATCTCAAGACTTATCAACAGTTTCTCATTTCTTTTTTTGGTCTTTTCGAGACAGAGTCTCCCTGTGGCCCCAGCTGTCCTGGAACTCACTCTGTAGACCAGGCTGGTGAAAGATATAGGAGAATGGAAACCAGTGAGTCTGTGGCAGTCTGCTTTCATAGATTCCTTCTATTGTCTTCTCATACATTTTTTTCCTCTTGGCAAATAAGATACCATCATTTGTCTTTTTTTCCCCCCAAAATAAGAACAGCAATAGCAATTTTTTTAAGCATAAGAAAACATAAGATCTCAGGTCTCTTGATAGCCAAAGTGAAGGACCATAGCAATAGAAGAAAAACTAGCCATTTCGCCTTTTGATTTGGTTATTTAAAATAAACACAGGAAAATACTATTACAGCTTTTTTCTACCTTCTTTCCACGCTAACTTTACTTTTACCAGGACAAAGACGACACCTTTTAGATTATAGCACACAAGTGGATAACGAATCATCACAGGGACCTGTAATCATTTCCAAAGAACTGAGCAGGACATCTGAAGGGACATAACCTATGAAAATAAAAATAAATGCTGATGCAGTGAAGAGAGGTTTCCACAATTATTTGCCAGAAAGAGTCCCCTTTAGTAAAGTGTATAAAAAAAACAAACAAACAGTCCCTCAGTGATCCTGCCGTTCTGTGTGGTCCTGGAGCACCTGCTCGTTGTTATTATTGATGGAGCCTCACAGTCCGCACCTGATGATCTTAGCGTTACCTTTTTGTATATTCTCGAAGTGCTTGTAACCTGTTTGATAATAACTGACATCTCATTCCTCTCTTGATTTCCTTTTCCCTCATGTATCTACTGGTCTTAATCTAGATTCAAGAACTAGCTCTACCTCTGCAGCCCAGGATGCAGCAGGGAATCCACTAGGCAGAGCAATCCTCCCTGTGCCCACTAAGAAAGGCGGAGTGGTTTGGGTGTACTCACTGAGCTCTCCTGCCACCTCTGGGTTCTCTCTGTCTCAGCTCCAACTCTGTTTAATATCAAAACTGTATCTGGATTTTTATACCTTTTACTTACTTGCTTCAAAGCAACCTATCTCCCATCTTTATCATTCCAAAGTCCTTTTACTGCTCACTTTCAGCCTACTTGTGAATTGGGAAATGTGCTATGGTTGGTATTTTCCTCTGGGAAATGGGAAGCATGTTCTGACACCACAAGACCCTTGACTCTTCATTTATTCAGCCCCCTTTGTGCTCTCTGACCCTCCCTAATATAATATATTGCATTCTAGAGTCTTGGACATTAGGTAAGCAAAACTGTAAAAGGCAGATAAAGAAAAGGAAGAAGAGGAGGAAAAAGAGGTACATATATTCCTAACACCTAAACTTCATTACTGGGGCTATTTCATTCAGATTTGTAAATTTTTGTATGTCAGAATTCATTTTATGTAGAGACATATGATTTTATAAAAGAAAATTATAATGTATAATATACTTTTTAGCATAATGCTTTATAAATGGCTTTACATGTCATTAAATCTTTATTATAATTCTTTTTTTTTTTTGGTCTTTTTTTAAGACAGGGTCTCCCTATAGCCCCAGCTGGGATGGAATTCACTATGTAGACCAGGGTGGTTCTGAACTCATAGAGATCTGCCTGCCTCTGCCTCCTGAGTGCTGGGATTAAAGGTGTGTGCCACTATGCCTGGCCTAATTTCTTAATACTAACATTATATTATAATATTATAATTTTAGAGGCATCAGATTGTATCCCAATTATTAATTTTCAGTCATGTCTCACAGGTTCATGCGAGTGTCTTAAGACCAGACATCCAACACATATCATTACCTCTAAACACCCCAAGGTTGACACACGTTTCACACAGGATAAGATTGTTAAATGTTGGAGTTAGTAGGGTGAGTGAAAATTGTTCTTAGATGTTTCATCTTTTAATTTGAAAATTATTTTCCACCACCCCTTCCTTAAAATAATTTTTGTGTATCACTGATGGCTATCTTGCTTTTGTGTATTTATATTTGTATGAATTTTTCTAGAGTACAGAAAATGATGCTGGAGAGTTGTTTATATTATGAACTTTAGAAAGTACTAGCTTCAGGCAGTAAGCTTGCTCAAAGGCTGGACACAAGTAAAAGAATAAGAAGTCAGGGGTCAGAGAGATGGCTCAGCAGTTAAGAGCACCAACTGCTCTTGCAGAGGACCAGGGTTCGATTCCCAGCACCCACGTGGCAGCTAAGAACTGTCTTTGACTCTAGTTCCAGGGGAGTCTGACACCCTCCTCTGACCTCTGCAGTGGCATTGCATGACATGGGTGCACCAACCCACATGCAGAAAGTATACACACATTAAAAAAAAAAAAAAAAAGAAGTAATAGTTGTTTAAGAAAGACCAAGTATTCATGGTTGCTATTCTGGAAGGTTCCACATAGCCAGCCTGAGTCATGTCAGTGGAGTAGCAAGGAAATAAGAGGGAGGGTGAATATTGTTCTTTAAGCCCTAAATAACCACCTCTTGGTCTTCAGACTCACCTCGTGCTGCAAAGCTGTCATCACAGGACACCTGCAGGGTTCTCTCTCCTTCCTGGTCGCCTTAACTGCAGTTGGTGGGCTGTGTCTCTTTCATGTATTGTTATATTGCCTGTTTCTTTAATTATCCCAATTCCTGAAAGACAGGATAATACAGCAGCATTTCCTGATCTCTTTTATATCCTTAGCTTAGGAACAGGCTTATAAAACAGAGTTAAACATTAATGAAAATGACTGATGTCGAACATCAACCTGTGATGTAAAACATATACTTCCTTTCTCTTTTTCTTTTTTATTGTTATTAAAAGTTTTCCATACATCGTACATCAATTCTCAGTTGAATTTAGAGTCACTTCCCTTTCCATGCCCCCCACGCCACCTGAGTTCCTGCACTCTGCCATACATGTCTTGCATCTTTTTCTGAGTCTTTCCAGAGGTATTTTTCAAGTTCTTTTGTTGTTGTTCTCTCTAACTTGTATTGCTTCAATATATATATATATATATATATATATAGTTATATAGATAAATATATATATATATATATATATA
>VZQC01003229.1:423937-434489 GCA_009823505.1 Rhizomys pruinosus
GAGATTGGCCTGAGTCTCAGAAGAGACTTTGGACTGTAGACTTTTGAATGGCATTGAAACTGGTAAAGACTATGGGGACTTTTAAGGTTGGACTAAATGCATTTTGCATTTTATATGGTCAGGAGCCTATGGGGGCCAGGGAGTGGAATGTGGTGGTTTGAATGAGTGTCCCCCATAGGCTGTAAGTATTCAGACATTTGTCTCCAGTTGGTGGCACTGTTTTTGGAGGTCTTAGAAGGTGTGGCCATGCTAGAGGAAGTACGTTATTGGGGGCAAGCTTAGTGAGTTTAGCAAGCCTCATGGTCTACAGTTGTTCTCTCTGCTTCCTGTGCTCTTTGCGAGATGTGACCCTTGGCTTGCTGCTCCAGATCGAGCCACCATGCCTCCTGCCACAATGGACTCTAATTCCCTGGAACTGTCAATCGTAAGCTCAAATAAACTCTTCCTTTTATAAGCTCCTTTGGTCATGGTGTTTTATCACAGCAACAGAAAAGTGACTAATACAGTAATTTGGTACCAGAGAGTGGGCTGTTGTCTGTGAAGAACCTGACCATGTGGATGTTTGGAGAAATGTGGAAGGCTTTGGAACTTTGGGCTAGAAAAGCTGTTGACTACTGTAAGCAGAGCTTAAGGGGCCATTTTAGTAATGTTTTCCTTAAGGAGGTACCTGAAGTTTCTTCCTTGGCAATCCCAAACAGCCATCAATCCTGCCCCTGTGCTCCACACTGGGGTCCCTCCCCTCCATGGTCACCCAAATGAGGTCCAGCAAGCCTGTGTCCTGTCTTGATCTTCCTGCACCGGCCTCCATGACATAGCCTGGGTAGTCCAACAATGGCATTCTACACTCTGAAGAGGCTGAAATCCCAGTAGCCACTCAGTCTACAAGCTGGATATCTCAGTGGTCCCTATCTGGCATTGAAGATTTGGAGGATTCTCAAGTTTTATATTTGAAGTACAATTTCTCAGACCTTACTGATTATTTATTTCTGGTTATGCTTTCTTTTAAAAAAAAAACCTAAAAATTTTACTTTATTTTTTCTTTACTTAATATAAATTTTATTATTATTATTAAACTTTTTCCATGGGTCATACATAATTTCTCAATTGAATCTAGAATCACTTCACTTTCCATACCCCCCACCCAACCTGAGTCCTTGCACTCTGCCATACATGTCCTGTATCTTTTTCTGAGTCTTTCCAGAGTTTATCTTTTTCAGTTCTTCTCCAACTTGTATTGCTACACTGTATATACCTACATATACATGGTTTTATTATATCTATCTATCTATATATATATATATATTATCTATATATATATACCTTCACTTGAATTTTATGATTTTTTTTCTAAAAGATGTCCTGTTTTCCTTAAGGACGTGCTCAAAAAGTTCCCTCCTTGGCAATACCCAAACAACCATCAAACCCTGCACTTTTTGCTCCAATGGGGGTCTTTCCCTCCCCTTGGTCCCCCACAATTGAACGTCCAGTATAGTCACACATTCCGTGTCTTGAATTCCCTTCACTGGCTTCCATGCTTACAGCCCACGGGTAGTCCAACAATGGCGTTATATTCTGATGCGGCTGAAATCCCCTTCACTGTTCAGTCCACAAACTGGGTATCTCAGTAGTCCCCATCTGGCATTGAGGGTTTGGAGGATTCTTGGAGAGACATGAATCTTCAGTCCATATTGGAAGGTTAAAAATCTGTGCCTCATGTCTTGGAGGAGTGCCAAAAGGGGTGGCAGCCTCAGGGTAGATGCACATGCCAGTAAGAATTGAGGTCAGGCCAAAACACAGTACTCTCTCTTTTTTTCTTTTTGTCTTTTTACTAAGATCTCAAGTTTTATGTCTGTAGTACACTTTCTCTAGTCTTACTGATTATTATTACTTTTTCTGGTCTTTTTGAGACAGGGTCTCCATGTAGGCCCAGCTGTCCTGGAATTCGCTCTGTAGACCAGGCTGGCCTTGAACTCACAATGATCAGCCTGCCTCTGCCTCCCAAGTGCTAGGATTAAAGGCATGCACCACCACACCTGGCTTTATTTATATCTGGTTGTACTTTCCTTTTGTATGCTTAAGGCCACACAGTTAGCCCAGATTAACCAAGGTTTTTGTTTTCTCAAGGTCAGATGAGGATCTGGTCCTCAAGGGTCTCTTGGGGTTTTTTTGGGGGGGAGGAGGGTGGGAGCACCTTGCTCCCTTCAGCTTTTCATTTACCAGTTCCATCCACTCAAGGACAAAATCAGGTCTTGCTAGACCAGCCTTCCTTTTCTGAAGCATGAGCAGACTTTCCTCTTTATAGACTGGACTCTGGCTGAAGTCCCATTAGTGGCTCTCCAAGACCTCCCTGAACAGGAAGACTGGTGACCCACATTTGCAGGACATTTCATGAGATACCCCCATGCATAATCCTCTAAGACTTGATTGAACTCTGAGGGCAAGGAACAAAGTTATCCCTTAGGTCCCTTGGCCAAACTGGTATGGGCATTAAGTATGGTCGTTAAGCATCAAGAAAGGCTAAGTTGCACCAGCCTATTACATTGCACCTATATTAAAAATGTTACCGTTAGAAACAAACTGAATGTTATTTTCATATCATATTTCTTGATTTGCATCTTTCCATTTTAATCCCATATTACTCTAAAAGAAGCAAACATACCTTCCATCATGTATCGAAAACCCAAGATCTGAAAATAAATGTCAGGTCAGCTCTAGAACCTATTTAGGGATTCACAATGCAAGAGCACAGTTTTTTATTTATTTTTTAATTTTATTTATTTTTTATGTGTATGAATGTACTGTCTGCATGTAGGTCTTTGCACACATGTCATGCAATACTGCGGAGGTCAGAAGAGGCTGTCAGATTCCCCTGGAAGTGGAGTTGAAGACACTTCTCAGCTACCATGTGGGTGCTGGGGATTGAACCTGGGTCCTCTGCAAGAGCAGTCAGCACTCTTAACCACTAGGCCATCTCTCCAGCCCCTATACTTTCCTTTTGGATGCATAAGTCCACACAGACCATATTAAGGTTTTTGTTTTCTTAAGGTCAGTTGAGGATCTGGTCCTCAAGGGTTATAGGAAGGTTTTCTTTTTATGCCAAAATGGAACCACATGGGCCTGCTAAGGGGGACACACCGCCTGCTCTGCGGACCCTGTGGGGAACTGGCCTCTAGGTGCAGAGACCAACCAGATACTTCCTGTAGCCCAGCCTAAGTGATAATTCCAACTTAGGCTCTTAGCCTGGACCCACGAGACACGTGTTCCACTCTTGGCTGTGACTTCCCACCTGCCCATAGCCAGACAGGAATTTCACTCACAACACCAGCTACCCAGGTTGGTGGTCCGCAAAGGGAACCTTTTTCCAACCCACTGGCCACCCAAACGAAATTCAGGCCTACCTTAGCCTGTATGTACAATAATTAATAAAAATATCGGCTGGGAACTCCGTGATGTTACTATGGAATTCAAATTTACTTGTTGCCACAGCTTGCTTTTATAAACCAAATGATGTCACTTCCCAGGACCAATCATGAGCTCCCCAACTCTGCACCACTGCACACCTTGCTCCACCCAGCATCGTGCACCTAGGCCATGCTGCTTGTTCCTTCTTGGGGCGGAGCCAGACTCTTGGCCATTCGGTGCTCTGAGGCATTCCAGCTGGAAAGCTAGCCTGCAATTCAAGCTGGATTTCCCTACATCTCCCACTGTTTTTAATATTTGAGAGGCAGGCAAGCCCATGAGATGTTGGCATCTATAAGGGAACCTGTTTTTAAATACATGATTGCTTAGACCTAACTTGAGTGCTGGGTGGAGGCAGGGCAGACCTAAGGTTTTTTCTTTTATACCAAAACCAATTTGTGCTCAAAAACCAATCAATAGGTAATAATAAGTAATAAGTAACAAATACAAGCATCCTTTATGTAAAACCAATTTGCAAGCAGCTATGCCCAAACTTATACAGCCCAAGATCCCCATTGTCCAGCTGGAGGGTTTTGCATGTACAAGCATGTTGATCAAATAAGAGTCCAGTCTATATTGCTGTAGTTCCACAATTCACCCCAATTTCTACTGAAATACCTCTATATAAATGTATAATACTTATTTCAAACATATCACTATAAATCTTATAAAGTGGGTTTATAACAATCATTTTCCTTTCAGTCCTTGGAGGTGGTTTTTCTAGACCTGGCACAAAACCCTGTTTTAAAGATGTTTACTTAGTTGTTAAATGTTTTACAATACACATTTAACCATACTTTAAATTATATCTAAATTAAAATAAGATTATTGCTTAAAACCAATGTTAGTTTTTGTCTCAGTCATTGAGGGAGTGTAGTTGATAGTGGTACCATACACCCATAAAGTAGCTAACCGTAACAGCATTTGTACAATCAGTAATTTTTTAACCAAGACAAGTAAATTACACAAATGATCATAGAAGTTTAATTAGTAGAGCTGCATCCGAGTTGAAGGGGCCAGTTCCAGCTCGGAGGCTTTTTAGAATTGTACAAATGCATATTAACATTTACATAAATCCAATTAAAGATTGTTAACACCAAAAAGTATAAATCAAGTTTTGTATAGGTTGAATCTGTAAAGTGATTTATAGTTGACCTTTTTAAAACACAGGAGTTTAGAAAGCTATAGAGGTTAAAACAAAATACTCATACATCCATACACACATGTGCGCATGCACACATACATACATACAAGCATACACAAACATATGTACAAAGGAAAAAAGGTCGTGAGATCAATCTGTGGGAAGAAATTTACATTATTGTATTATGCTCAATGAGAAAAAGTCATTTCCACAATTAAGGTTGGGATTGAGTCTTCACAGAGGTCCACCGTCTGTCTCCTGAGTATTGGAATCAAAGCTGCACCTTCAAAACACAATGAAAGATGAAACACTGCCCCAGGGCAAGAGTGCCCAAGAGAGTGGCTTTTCCAGTCACACAGAGAATACTGTAAAGCCAGCCCTTCCCCCACCAGCCATCTGCTGTTTCCAGAGCAGGAGAGGGGCACAGAACAAACATTGGACTAGATTAACCAGAGTATTTACAAACAGCCACAAACTGAAGAGCTTCATGTTTTTCCTTTGGTCTTTTCAAGGCAGAGCCTGCCCACAGTCAGAGCTGGCCTGGTAGACTAGGCTGGCCCTGAACTCACAGGTATCTGCTTGGATTAAGGGTGTGGGCCACCATGCCTGGCTTTTACAAGCCTGGAATTTACAAGCTCAATTTGCATCACAGAAGACTGGCCTCTAGAAGAGACCTTGGGGGAAGTTTAGCAGACAAAAAGGAAACTTCAGCAGAATTAAGCACTATTTTACACTTTTTAACACTATTTACAGAAAAAATTTTGAGGAGGACTTTTAAGACACATTTGAACTGTGGCTGGCTTTTCATAAGGCAAAAGGAAGCAAAACAAACCTATCAGTCATAACCTTAAATATTAATGGACTAAATTCCCCAATCAAAAGACATAGACTGGGAGACTGGATTAGGAAACAGAATCCATCGATATGCTGTCTACAAGAAACACATCTTACCTTCAAGGACAGGCACCACCTTAAAGTGAAGGGATGGAAAAAAATATTCCAAGCAAATGGTACCAAAAAGAAAGCAGGTGTTGCTATTTTAATATCGGATAAAATAGACTTCAAAGTAAAAGAAATCAGAAGAGACAAAGAAGGCCATTACATTTTCATCAAAGGAACAATCCACCAAGAAGATTTCACAATTATGAATATATATGCCCCAAATTCTGGTGCACCAAACTTTATAAAGACAATTCTCCAGGACCACAAGTCACAGACTAACCCCAGCACACTCATAGTGGGAGATTTCAATACCCCACTGAGTCCTTTGGATAGGTCAACAGGACAAAGAATAAACAGAGAGACATCTGAACTGAACGATATGATACACCAAATGGACCTCATAGACCTCTACCGAACATTCCATCCTAATACCAGAGAATACACTTTCTACTCAGCACCCCACGGAACATTCTCCAAAATCGACCACATCCTGGGACACAGAAGAAACCTCTACAAATACAAAAAGATTGAAATAATTTCATGCATTCTGTCAGACCACAGTGCAATAAAGCTCAACATCAACACCAGGACAAGCCCTCCTGCCTACAAGAACACATGGAAACTAAACAACACACTCTTGAATAATGAATGGGTCAAGGAAGAGATAAAGAAAGAAATAAAAACATTCCTGGAACTGAATGACAATGACAACACAAACTTCCATGCAAGCCAATGTTGGTAGATTAATTCCTGGGTAGGGAGTTGCCTCTACAACTTAAGCCTGCCTGTGCAAATGTGCAACTCTATAGAAGGCTGGCAGCAAAAGGCTTGAGCTTGCTCCACTGGCACACCCATCCTTCCTGCCCAGGCTGCAGGGAAGGTTCCCAGCCCATTTCAAAACCTCTAGAAGGCAAGTGGACAGAAGAGGAAGCACTCCTGCCAAAACAGCACCTACGGGCTCCATCATGGTGTCACGCTGAGTGGGTGAAAACCCACAAGAGAATGCAAGCCTCCCAAAGCCTATCAGAGAAAGGGTCTCCAGCACACAGGCCAAGTCCCCATCAGTGCCATCCACAGGCGCACCAGCAGAGTCAGTACAAGAATTCCCTCTGCTTCCATCCTTAGTCTGTGCCTTCACTGATTTGGAGATGCTAAACTTTCTCCATGCCACAACTTGAAACACAACAGCCACAGCAAACCACAGCACATAGTCAACAAACATGCTATACATCACAAAACAATTCCTCCTGAAACTTAGCTTCCTGAAAGGTATCATTTCCCATCTTGCAAAGATTCTAACATACCAAACTGATCTCCATGCCCCATGTTGGTGGCACCATTATGTAGGAAGCTTTTCTTTTTATGCCAAACAGGAACCATGCAGCCATGCTAAGGGGGATGGGGACACAGCACTCACTTTGTGGACACCGTGGGGACCTGGCCTCTCAGTGCAGAGACCAGCTGGTTACTTCCCATAGCCCAGCCTAAGTGATAATTCCAATTTAGGCTCTTAGTCTGGACCCACAAGGCATGTGTTCCACTCTTGGCCATGACTTTCCACCTGCCCAGAACTGGAACAGGAATTTCACTCACAACACCAGCTATACCCAGGTTGGTGGTCCGCAAAGGCAACCTTTTTCCAACCCACTGGCCACCCAAATGAAATTCAGACCTACCTTAGTCTGTATGTATGCAATAATTAATAAAAATATCAACCAGGAACTCCGTGATGATGTTACTTTGGAATTCAAATTTACTCATTGCCACAGCTTGCTTTTTTTTTTTAATTTTTTTTAAAATTTATTTATTTCTGTATGTGTATCAATGTACTGTCTGCATGCAGGTCTGTGCACCCATGTCATGCAATGCCGCGGAGGTCAGAAGAGGGTGACGGATTCCCCTGGAGCTGGAGTTCTCCTGGAATTGGAGTTTCAGATGGCTCTCGGCCGCCATGTGGGTGCTGGGGATCGAACCCGGGTCCTCTGTAAGAGTGGTCGGCGCTCTTAACTGCTAGGCCATCTCTCCAGCCCCCACAGCTTGCTTTTATAAACCAAATGACATCAGTTCCCAGGACCAATCATGAGCCCCCCAACTCTGCGCCACTGTACACCTTGCTCCACCCAGCATCATGCACCTAGGCCATGCTGCTTGCTCCTACTTGGGGCAGAGCCAGACTCTTGGCCATGCAGTGCTCTGAGGCATTCCAGCTGGAAAGCTAGTCTGCAATTCAAGCTGGATTTCCCTACAAAGGGTCACTCGGGTTTTTTTGGAGGAGGAGCCTCTGGCTCCTTTTGTTTTTTCAACCACCTGATCCATCCACTTGAGAACACAGTTAGGTCTTGCTAGACCAGGATTCTCTTTTTGAAGCATGAGCAGACTTTCCTCTTTATAGACTGGACACTGGCTGAAGTCCCATTGGTGGATCTCCAAGACCTCCCTGCACAGGAAGACTGGTGACTCACATTTGCAGGACATTTCAAGAGATGCCCCCATGCATATTCCCATGAGACTTAGTTGACCTCAGAGGGCAAGGAACAAAGTTATCCCTTAGGTCCCTCAGCCAAATTGGTATGGGTATTAAGCATGGTCATTAAGCACTCAGAAAGGCTAAGTTACAGCAGCCTGATACATCACACCTATACTAAAATTGTATCTTCTGAAAACAAACTTTGTGTTATTTCCATATTTCTTGATTCACCTTTTTCCATTTTAACTTCATGTTACTATAAAATATGTATACATGTCCACCATCATATACCAAAAATCCATAGTCTGAAAATAAATGGTAGGTTAGTTCTAGGACTTGTCTAAGGATTCATAATATGAGAGTACAGTAGTTGTGTTCAGATAGTGAAGAATATAGAATTAATGGTACTCAATTTGCCTTAGAACTAGGTACTTGGTGCTTGGATCCACAGATGAGAGATACCTTTCGTCTTTTGTTTTTCTGGGACTGTGTTACTTCCCTTAACATAACATCTTCTAGTTCCATCCATTTACCTGCAAATTTCATGATATCATCTTTCTTTACCACTGCATAGAAATCCATTGTGTAGTTGTACCACATTTTCTCTATCCACTCATCAGTTGAGGGGTACTTGGGTTGGTTCCAGCTCTTTGCTATTGTGAAGAGAACTGCAATAAACATGGCTATACATGTATCTCTGCAGTAGGAAGAGTCTGGTGGATATATACCCAGAAGTGGTATGTTTGGGTCAGGCAGTAGGCTAATTTTGAGTCTTTTAAGGGTTCTCTATACTGCTTTCCATAGTAGTTGTACAAGTATGCATTCCCACCAGCAGTGGATGAGTGCTCCTCTTTCCCCACACCCTCTCCAGCATTTGGTATTGTGACAGTTAATCCTGTGTGTCAACTTGACTGGACTAAGGAACAAATAAGAGAAAAAGGATGTTTGGATTGGACCACCTCAACCCGGATGGCCCACCCCAAATGTGGGCATTAACTTTCTGCCGGCAGGCAGTATAAAAGGCCACGGCAGAAGGAGCTGGTCCCTTTTCTCCTGCGGCTTGCCTCTCTCATCTGGTGAGTTTGTCTTGCTGCTGTGATCAACCTTTCAGATCCCAGCACGTCCGCTGCCGGTCTCCTGGAATCCATTTGGGCCTTCAGCACTAGATTGGGACTACTGAGACATCCAGCCTTGTGGACTGAGCAGGTCTCCTGGAATCCATTTGGGCCTTCAGCACTAGATTGGGACTACTGAGACATCCAGCCTTGTGGACTGAGCAGTTCCCTGGATTCTCTTGGCCTTTCCAGTGTGGTGCAGCTACTGTTGGACTCCTTGAACTCTGTCATGTGAGCAAATCAATAAATTGTATATAGGTATATATTCGTCCTGTTACTTCTGTTTCTTTAGAGAACCCTGACTAATACAGATTTTGGTACCAGAATTGGTTCTAGAGAAACAGAATTGAAAGGATGAATTTTTTTAGTGGGCTTGGTAGTCTCTGGAGCCAGCTCTCCAACTCAATGAAGCCTAGAGTTACTGAAGGCTTTCCTAGTGGCATGAAGAGGAATGATAATCCTTGGTGCAGACTATTTGAAGTAATTATGAAGATAGATCCATTTGACTCAACTAACTCACCTCTTGTGAGAAGCAAGGAATTTAGTGACTCTAAATATAAAACATTCGAGAAATTGCAGAAAAATAAGGAAAATAATGATGTTGCCTTGTTGCTCCTAGCATGTCTGGATAAAATGATAGAAGAAAATAAGGAGCTCAGTGATAAAATGACCAGCTCAGGATTCGAAACAACAGTTTAAAGGTTTCCAAGTGTGCTCTGGAAGAGAATCTTCTCTCCAGCAGCCAAAGAGCTAAAGTGGCAGAAAATCAAGCTGGAGCCCTTATTATACATTTGGCTGATTTACAACACAAATTTAATTCCCAGTCACGAAGAGTGTTAGCAGTTAAAGTGAGAGCACTGGTGGGGAGAGGGTGGAACCCTGAAACTTGGGATGGAGACGTGTGGGAGAACCACATGATGAGGATATTGAACCCTCGGATTCTGAGGGATTTTCTTTATCTGAGGAATTAATCTCCCCACCCTCAGCAGAGAATCCACACCCTGCAGATCCCTCCTCCCCACCCTTGCCTGAGGAAACTAATCCCCCTCTCCCAGTGGGAGCTAATGTCCCTCAGGGCCCAACAATTGTTGCCTCTAGACCTATAACCAGATTTAAGTCTAAGCAAGTCCCTCAAGGTGAGATGGAAAGTGTGGTCCATGAGGAGGTGTGCTATACCACTAAAGAAATTAATGAGTTTGCTGATTCATCCCAGCAGAAGCCTAAGGAATATGTGTGGGAATGGATTTTAAGGGTGTGGGATAATGGTGGAAGGAATATAAAATTGGATCATACTGAGTTTATCGATATGAGCCCACTGAGTAGAGATTCTAGGTTTAACATGGAAGCTCGAGCAGTTAAAAAGGTGTTAAAAGTTTATTTGAATGGTTGGCTGATGTATTTATTAAAACATGGCCTACTAACAGC
>VZQC01003229.1:441159-509081 GCA_009823505.1 Rhizomys pruinosus
AACATTTTATATTCCCGATTAGTTCAATTGTATTACCATTTCCACCAAAACCTACACCTAAATTTAATTAATCTAAACAATTCACTAAGCCATTAAAATATCCTATACTTGGTGGATAAAGCTTGGGCAGAGTTGAGAACCTGCTAAATAAATTTTACCCAATAAACACTTTGCTCTTTAACGCTTTATGACTGGACTAAGACTTCTACTTATTTGGTAAGTAAAAATTTAAGCTTAATTCCTTTAAATTGTCCTACAAGTAAAAGAAAGTGTTACACTGTGATGTGTATTTCAGAAAAATATAGAGACCAACCCAATACCAACTATAAATAAAACAACTAGCATTTTATATTCCCAGTTAGTTCAAATGTCAGTATCTAGCTCCTTTTTATTTCTGTATGTGTATGAATGTACTGTCTGCATGCAAGTCTGTGCATCCGTGTCGTGCAACGCCCCGGAGGTCAGAAGAGGGTGTTGGATTCCCCTGGAACTGGAGTTCTCCTGGAATTGGAGCTTCAGATGGTTCTCAGCCACCATGTGGGTGCTGGGGATCGAACCCGGGTCTTCTGCAAGAGCGGTCGGCGCTCTTAACCGCTAGGCCATCTCTCCAGCCCCTCCAATTAGTATTTCTTTAATACTTCATTTTTATAAAAAAAAAACACAGAGGGAAAACTTCTTTGTCAATTCTTTTCAGGATTCATTGCTTGTAATTCTGAAGCATGGCTCTTTAAGGTCTGTCAGTATTCTAGAACATATTCTCCTTACATTTAAGAGGGGTCACCAACTAGCTGGGAAAAGTTAGAGCCATGGTGGCATCCAGTAGATTTCAGAGGCAGGAGGACTGAAGAGCTTCAGCAGACATGGAGGTGATGCAGGCAGGGAGCACGCACGCAATCAAGCACCACTCACTGCCTGCTGCTTTTACCGGTGCTCTGTGAATATAACAGAGCTAATGCTCCCTGCGAGCTGCTGATGTGACAGGAGCAGTTCTGAGACTTTTGGAGATCTACTTTCTAAAAATGAGTCACAAGGATGGGAGCCTAACTTCCTCAGGGAAGTGCAGTTAATATACTTTTACTTAGGCTGTATCATGTGACTTTGAGTCCTTTGTTGGGAACTTGGGCTGTTCTTGGGCTATGATAATTTCTGTATGAAGCAGGCTAGTATTTTCATTTCATTATTTTTGGTTGGTCAGATAGTTTCAGCTCTGGATTTGATACAAACTCAGAAATCATGTGGGAAAATGGAAGCTGAAGAATGGCTACCCTCAGAGTGGCTGGTGGGCAGATCTATGGGGCATTTCCTTAATGGCTAATTGATGCTGTAGGGCCTGGCCTATTGTGGAGGCACAGTCTTTGGGCAGGTGGGCCTGAGCTGAATAAGAAAGGTAGCTGATAAAGAGTCCAGGATCTAGCCAATAAGCACTAATCCTCTGTGGTATCTGCTTCAGCTCTTGTCTCTAAGTTTCTGCCTTAAACTCCTGGCTCGGCTTCCCTAGATGATGGACTATAACCCGAACGCCAAATAAACCCTCTCCCCCAAGTGGGTTTTGGTCACTCTTTTATCACAGAAACTGAAGGCAAGTTAGGATAGTTCTGCAACTTACTCTATTTTCTGTTTTGTTTTTTTTTTCTTTTATTTCATTGTACCTCGTTTTTCAAGTTCCAGAATATCTTTAACGCGACTCAGTATTTTTACTGAACTTTTTCAAATGTCATACAATATATTTTGATCATATTTAGGTCCCAGTCCCTACCCGCATTTCCCACACCACATTTCATGTATTCTGTTATATTTATTAAGTCTTATAGAATCAAATTTGTGTCTCCAAATGCCTTTCAGTGTGCATCCATCCACCGGAGCCTGGTTAACCTACCAAGAGTTGTACCCTTAAACAAGACTGACTCTTCCCATCTCAGCAGCCATCAGTTGCCAATAGTTCATCGGGTAGAGTTGGAATTCCTATCCCACGTCCCCATCTCTACTCTGCGATTTTGTCTGCCTTTAGCTTATGTGGGATTTGTGCATGCTGTCACTCTTGCTATGAGTTCGTATGTGTAACTAACCAGCTGTTTGGAAAACCGTTTCCTTGTGGTCATCATCTACTGTATAAGAGGCTTCTCTGGTGAGAGTTGAAAGATGCAGTAATTTATGGGCATAACAAGTAATTAGGTGTCTAATACCTTATCTGTTTAGCTGACTAATAGTATTGGGTTCTCCTCTATGGCCTGTGGTCTGTCTAGCCACAGGTTCCTAGGCCTTATATCAATGCCAGGTATGTGCTCTGTTTTATGAAGAAGACCTTGAATCCAATTAGAAAGTGGTTGGGTACTCCCATAAGTTTCACGCCACTGCTGCACCAGTGGGCACATCTGGTCAGGCCAGTTATTACAGCTCCCAGGACTCACAGCTGGGCAATGTTGATGATTAATTGTCTCTTTGTTTTAAGAAGGAGAGTACAGTGCTGGTGCCTGGATTGCTAAACTGCATCTGCTTTTTAAGTTACTTCCTTTTTACCAATAAGAAAATGCCTTAGTTGTTTTCCTATGAATTTTCAATGAACTTCTAAGTATTTTCATATAATTACTATGAACTGTGTTGATTTCTTGGTCAACTAAAGAAATTCATCCACCAAATTTCTCTAACAACCTGCCTGGTGTCATATCTGTTGTTGAGAACTCATCTCTATTGAACATAAATATCCAGGGCTGGCAAGATGGCTGGAGGGTAAAGGTGCTTGCTGCTAACCTTAAGACCTGAGTTCTGTGTCCAATACTCATATAGTAGAAAGAAGGAACCAGCTCCTGAAAATTGTTCTCTGACCTCTACATGTAGCCACACACATACAAATGCATGCACACGTATGGATAAGCAAATATAGTAAAAAACGTTTAAGTAAAAGAAAGTAAGTAGCCACTCTCACTTGATTTCCATTGTCCTCAAGATGTCACTTTAGAACCATACTGATGTCACTCGATTTCTTAAAAGCAGAAACAATCAAAACGGTATTTCTTGGAAATAATTTAGAAGCCACATTAATCCATGTGGTGTGCTGTCCTTCTGATACTGTATCTGAGCAACTCAGTTCAGCTGTAAGTACTGACTTTGGATTGCAACTTGGTTATTGTCTTCTGGGATATCTTCCTGCATAAAGATAACGTGCCCAGATCTTTAGCCCATCTTTTAGTTGGATTATTTGTTTTCTTGGTCCTTTGTTTTTTATATACTCTGGATGTTAAATATCTATCAGATGTGTCACTGGTGAAGATGTCCTCCTACTCTGTGGGCTTTCTCTTTACTTCTTTTGCTGTACAGAAGCTTTTTAGTTTAATGAGGTCCCACTTGTTGATTGTTGACCTTATTTCTTGAGCAATTGCTGTCTGATTTAGAAAACCTCCTTTCCCAGCTAAATACACTCACTGTCCCCATTTCTGCCTTGGTAACATTTGTCTCCTACTATCCTCCTCTCTCAGGGTTTTTCTTTTCCATGGTTCCTTTCTCTTTTCCTGGATCCTGCAGTTATACCAGGTTGTATACCCACATATGAAAATTTGATGCTAAGATCCACAAATGACAGAGAGAATACATCACTTGGTATTCTGAGTCTATGTTTGTTCACTTGGTATAACAGTTTCTAGTTCCATCCATTTACCTGCAGATTTCACCTTTTTTTTTTTTTTACCACTGAGTAGAACTCCATTGTGTAAATGCACATTTTCCTTTTCTATTCATCAGTTGATGGACATTTAGATGGTTTCCATTTCTTAGATATTGTGAAAAGAACAGCAAGAAACATGGCTGGACAACTATCTCTGTAGCAGGATGAGTCCTTTGGGAATATGATAAGGAGTGGTATAACAGAATCACAGTAGATTCAATTTAGTATTTAAAGAGTTCTCCATATCACTTTCCATTGTGATTGCACCAGTTTGCAGTCCTACCAGCAGTGAATGAGCATTCCCCATTCCCCACATCCTCACGAGGATATGGTATCATTCGTTCTTCCCAAGTCTGACTTGGGTAAGATGAAATCTTAAAGTGATTTTGATTTTCATTTCCCCAACTACAACAGATGTTGGACATTTTAAAATGTATTCCTTAGCCCTGTTTATTTCTTCATTTGAGTAATCTCTGTTTAGATTATGGCCAATCTTTTTTTTTTTTTTTTTTTTGTCCTTTTGAGACAGGGTCTCCCTGTAGCTCCAGCTGTCCTGGAACCCATTATGTAGAACAGGCTGGCCTTGAACTCACAGAGGTCTGCCTGCCTCTGCCTCCCAAGTGCTGGAATTGCAGGCATGTACCACTATGCCTGGCTCAATCTTTTAATTAAGTCATTTGCTTTTTGAGTCTTCGTTTTCTTGAGGTTTTAAAATATATTCTAGATATTACTCCTCTGTCATCTGTGTAGCTGGTGATGAGTTTCTCCACTCTGTGACTTTCTTCTTAACTTTCTTTGTTGTTTCCTTTGCTGTACAGAAGTGTTTTAGTTTAATGAGCTCCCATTTGTCAGTTGTTGACCTTAATTCTTGAGCAACTGATGTCCAATTTAGAAAGTCTTTTCCTGTACCTCTGTCTTGCAGAGAGTTTTCTTCTAACGGTTTCATCATTTCAGGTTTGACATTGAGTTCTTTGATCCATTTGGAATTGGCTTTTAGGCAGGGTGATAGATAATGGTCTAATTTCATTCTTCTATAGGTGGAGATCTAGTTTTACAGTCAGCACTTATTGAAGATCCTGTCTTTCATTCAGTGTGAGTTCTTGGGACATTTGTCAAATATCAAGTGCATGCACTCATGTTTTGGTCTTCAGTTATTTTCCATTGATCTATGTGTCTGTTTTGTGCCAATATCATGGTTTTTGATGACTATAGCTCTGTAAAATAGTCTGAGATCTGGTATAGTAATCCTCTTGCATTGCTCTTTGTGTTCAGGATTGCTTTGGCTGACCCACATGTTTTGTGAATCCATGTGGATTTTAGGATATTTTTATAATTCTATGAAGAATATCATGGAGATTTGGATTGGTATTGCATTGCATTTCTGAATTTCTTTTGGTAGGATGGTCATTTTCACAATATTAATTCTACCAATCCATGAGTAGGTGAGGTCTTTTCACCTCCTGGCATCTTCTTTAATCTCTTTCTTCACATATTTACATTTTTCATTATAAATTAATGGTTTTGGTCAGGTTTACTCCTAGGTATTTTAAATGTTAAGGGCCATTATGAATGAGAGGGTTTCCATGAACACTTTCTCTGATTGTTTGCTATTGATTTATAAATAGGCCTCTGATTTTTGTAGATTGGTTTTGTGAGCTGCCACTATGCTGAAAGTGTCAATCATTTCTAGGAGTGGAATTTTTGGCATCTCTTACATATAAGATAATACCACCTGCAAATAGGGATAACTTGACCTCTTCTTTTCTAATTAGTATTTATGCAATTTCCTTCTCTTGTCTTATTTCTCTAGCAAAAGTTTCAAGAACTATATTGGAAAGGAGTGGAGATGCTTGGCAGCCTTGTCAGGTTCCTGACCTTAATAGGAATGCTTGGCTTGGGGTTGAGGTATGTTCCCTCCAGTCCAATTCCCTGTAGAACTTTTAAGATATATTCCTGTTGGATTTTTGTCAAAGGCCTTTTATGGATCTATTGAGATTATGATGTGATTTTTGTTGGTCTTTAAGTCCATTTATATGATTTATTACATGTATTGACTTATGTATATTGAAACATATATATTAGTTACTTTTCTATTTCTGTGATACAACACTGTAATCAAGGGAACTTATAGGAAGAAGAATTTATTTGAGTTTACAGGTCCAGGTTCCAGAGGGATTAGAGTCCTTGATGGTGGAGAGGCATGGCGAGGTGTCCAGAGCAGTGCAGAATGCTTAGCATCCACATCCTGAAGCAGAGCAGAATGCTGAGCACTCACAGAGCTTGAAGCAGAGCAGAATACTGAGCACTCACAGAGCTTAAGAGCAGAATGCTTAGCACTCACATCTTGAAGCAGAGCAGAATGCTGAGCACTCACATCTTGAAGCAGAGCAGCTGGGAATGTGACTTAAGAACTCTTGAAGCCCAGCCCCAGCCGCATGCTTCCTCCAGGAAGGCCATGCCTTCTAAGACCTCCTCTCCACCAACTGGGGAAAAGTGTCCAGATACTTGGAGCCTGGGAAGGACATTCTCATTCCAATCACCATACCATCTTTGCATCCCTGGGCCGAAGCTGAGATGATTGATCTTTTTGATGTGTGTCTGTATGTAGTTTGTGAAAATTTTGTTGAGAATGTTTACATCTATACTCATTAAGGACCTATCGTTTTCCTTTTTTTCTTGTGCTTTTACCTGGTTTTGGCTTCATTGAAGACCTTTGGGAGTTCTTCTGTTTCTAGCTTCTTGAATAATGTAAGTAGTATTGGTTGTCGATCTTCTTTGAATGTCTGGTGGAATTCTGCTGTGAATCCATCTGGGATTTTTTTCAGTTGTGCGGCATCCACCTCCGCGTCTGCCACACCCACTCCAGTAACGCCTGTGTAAACAATATGAGAAATCATATTCAAGACAGGCGGGGGAGCAGTGTCCTAAGGGGCTACAACCCCCTGGAGGTCCCTGGCAGAACGCCCAGCTAAGATAACTCCCGAGATTGAGATGCTTTCCTAGGATCTTACGTTTTCTGGTGTTGGACTTAGCATAACACTGAGCACAAAAAGATCTTTTCTTAAAGCCAGCTTATAGATACAAAATAAACTTTTTGAATGTGTCAAGAACTGGCAATTAAAATGCCTCTCTTGGGCACAGGGCTTTTTCCTGGCAGCAAGAATTTTCTGCAGATCCAAAGTAAAAAGCAGACCTTTCTCCTTAACAAACAATGTAATGTAGGCTGTTAATGTATATGGCAAGGTTAAAACTTGCTTCAGATCAAGAAAACAAAATAATTGCATGACAGTAATGTTCTTGCCTTACATGAATGTCCTTAAAGAAAACAGATTCCAGTGGTAAAAATGTATGATGAAAAGACATCTCTACATTAAGGTTAAAATAAAAAATTCCCCTCAAACCTAAAAATAAAAGAATTCCTTTTTCCTCTGGTCCCAGACAAAGAGGTAGATAAGACATTCCTCTTGTTAAAGCCTGGATTCTAACACTCCCCAGTAAAGCAAGCCAGAGACTAAGTCTCCTTACACCAGCCACTTATCTGACAAAAAACAAAGCTGTTAGCTGGAGCAAACAGTGGGACAGCTCTTGGTTCTCAGTAAAAATTTAAACCTTAGATTAGCAGTCAGAGTTAGAAAACTAATAGCTAACTTAGGACATTATAGGAATAAGGTTTTTACTTCAATAGAAACTTAAAAGCAACTATTAACTTTAGGATGTATTTACTCTAGCCTCAGAATGGAGACATAAGACCAATATCTGCTGCTAAAGAACTTTGTAGTTACTACTCTGTGAGCTATGACTTTTCAATTATGACTTGTCTTCTTAGATGTTATTTCCTCAGTAAAGGTTGTCTTAAGATTTCTACATTTTACTTCAAAGAAAGTTTATTTCCTAACCAAACTTTGTGATGTTTTAGTTTCCTGCTCTGAGTGCTCTGAGCTTTTCAGTTAATGTGTAAATCTTGACTTTTTTACCTACCTATGTAATTGTAAAGCTTTGCCAAATCCTTTGTTCTGCCCTCTCCCAAAGACCTCTATATAATCACTGCCCCTGTTCAATAAAGTTGCTGTAGATTTGGAAAACTTCTCTTAGTTTTTCATTTCTGCATGCCGTTCAAACTTCCCTGTGTTTTTTCCTGCCAAGAGGACTCTGCAGAAATCCACGACCCCCTGAGGAGAGCTAGCCGGTAGCAGGCAGCCGGCAACACAGTTGGGTGGTTTTGAATTACTCTTTCAATTTTCTTATTGGTTATCAGTTTCTTTTTTGTATTTATTTTTTTTATTTTTTGTCTTTTTGAGACAGAGTCTCCTTTAGTCTCAGCTGGCCTGGAACTCATTATATAGACCACGCTGGCTTTGAACTCACAGAGATCCACCTGCCTCTGCCTCCTGAGTGCTGGGATTAAAGGCGTGTGCCACCACAGCTGGCTTTATTTAATTTTTAATATATAATTTTTATTGAGCATTTGTACAACTCATACATAGGTTCCCTGTCAAACTCAGTCCCCCTACTTCCATGCCCCAATCCCCCATCAGAGCTCATGGATTACAACATCCAAGGTAAGCCTTACTAGTAGAGCTCCCACACCTAGACATCCTTCTGTGCAAATAGATCCACCAGAGTCTAGTCAGCACATCTAGAAATCCTAGGTAAGTCATACTCTTTTTCACTCAGTCTCTTGTGGTTCTGAGTCCAGTGCCAGTCCCCGACCCAGTTCTCTTGCTCCACTCTGAGACTTTGTCTGAGTTGGCATGGGTCCTCTGCCTGATGCTGAATTTGCTACATGTTCATATGTGAAAGCTTTCAATGGACTGTAAGCCCCTGTTTCTCTGACTTCATGCACCAGCCCCTGCTCCTACAGTCCTGCTGTCCCTTCTTCCCCAATGGTCCTTGAGCCGTGTGTGTATTCCTGACTTTCTGTTGCTTTGTCTTTAGCCAGCGCTGTGCTCTCTATTTAGAGTTTTCACCATTGACATGCTTCAGCCGCTTCATCAGCTGTTTTCATGCTAATCTTAAACAGTTAAGAGGTTTTCCCATTTGATGTTGATGGAAGCATCTCTAAAGAAAGGAATGGCTCCGTGGTGGCGCACTCCTTTAATCCTAGCACTTGGGAGGCAGAGGCAGGCAGATAATTGTGAGTTCAAGGCCAGCCTGGTCTACAGAGTGAGTTCCAGGACAGCCGGGACTACAGGGAAACCCTGTCTCAAAAAGACAAAAAAAAAAAAAAAACAACAAAAAACAAAAAAACAAAGGAATGGCTCTAGCTGCTTCAACTGGGGAGCACTTAAGAGTCTGTTATAAAAATCCACTGATTACACTTACTACTGTCTGCGTATGCATGGGTGTAGTACCATCCACTGGAACATGTGTGTGGCCTCTCAGGGAAGGCATCCCTTCTTCCCCCAGTGTCCATCCACTGCCAATAACTCTTCAGCTGGGGGTAGGAGTTCATAAGCTTCTCCCCCATCCGTGAGATTTCTTTTTCTGGCTTGGTCTTGCTCTGGCCTTGTGTAGACAGCCACAGCCTCTGTGTGTTCTTGTTTTTAAAGCCCCTGTCATGTCCTGAAAACAGTGTTTCTCTGGTGACATTCTGCCACTAGGTGTCCTTCATGCCTAATCTTTTTTTTTTTTTAAATAATTTTATCTCTTATATTTTCTTGATTGTTTTAGACAATTATATTTTTATCACTTTCTTTTCTTTTGTGATGGTAAGAATTGAACTTGAATATTGAAGAGGCAGGAAAAATGTATCATGCATCTCCCCTCACATTATGTGGCTTCAAAATGTAGCAGATGTTTGAGAATTTGATCATAGCACTTGTATATTTGTCTGTTTGGGCCATGTACTTTTCCTTAAAGCATTTGCTCCCTGAAGAACTTGAATACACTAGTTCAGGGTTAATGGGTTCTGTGTGTAGCATGGAGAATTTATTAAAGAACTTATTAAAGAACTTTCATATTCACTAAATGTTACTGAGGACCAGTTTCAGGGCACTCATAATCTAGATTTGACTAGTGAACATGACAGTTACCACACTCCTAGCTTCTTTACCCTTTAGGATCTCCCATTCATTCAATTCTATCCCAAAGCTTCAATTGTGCAGAAAAACTAAAATTTCCAACATATGATCCTATCGTCATAATCCTCCCAGTTCACTGGTGAACAGTGGATCTGCCATTAGGGTAAAGGCTACAGATAGTCTTAAGTACTTATATTGTATTCATGTTAGTATGAGAAATATTTCTAACATATTGATAGATTTCATTTTACTAGCACTTATAACATGACTTTATGATTTTTTAAAAAATGACATTTACTATTCTAATTATAGAGGAGTATAATGTTATTCAGTGCCACTAATTGCCTCTGGTTTTTGTGACCACAATGCCATTTAACTATCACCATTCTTGTTGCTGCAGTACCTAGCTTAATGCAACCAGAAAGGAAGAACTAGCATTGTGCTCTATACATCAGAGTAGTTGGGTAAGAGGAGCTGTAACCCTGGTCTTCACACAGATGCTCAGACTGAGTGGATATGGAATGAGGTCCAGGGTTCTAAGTTTTAAATTTCAGGCCCAGTTGAAGAAAAACATCTTGCATTTTGAGAATAATCGTTAGATTACTCTGACAGAGGCAGGCTAGGATACTAGGTGGCTATAAGTGACAGTTAAGCAACTGCCCTATCTATTCATTCATTGCAACACTACTAAAAAGCCAAAAGGGAATAAACTTTTAATTTATTTATTCATTTCTGCATGTTCATTGTACATGATGCTGGGTTTCACAAAGATAAGCCTTTTGCGTATATCATGTACTTTGACCGTATTCACTCCCATTCTCCTCCAGACCCCTCCTGCTAATCTCCTCCCTGCCCCTGAACGTGCCACTCTTCTGCTTTCATGTGTATGTGTGTGTGTGTGTGTGTGTGTGTGTGTGTGTGTGTGTGTGTGTGTGTGTGTATGAACTGCCTTATGTATCTATTTAAATCTAGGGTCTGCAAGTGAGAAAAAGGATTGTATTTCCCTTTCTGACTCTAACTTATATTACTCGCTGTTCATCTGTTGCTGAATACCTAGCCCGACTCCTCCTTTCCACCATTGGAAGGATTGTTGCAGTAGACATGGATGTGTGAGTATCTCTGGGATGTTGATTTGAGTCCTTTGTGTGTATACTCAGAAATGGTGCAGCATATGGTAGTTTTACCTTTAGATTTTTTTTTTTGTATGTGTATGAGTGTACTGTCTGCATGTAGGTTTGTGCACCCGTGTTGTGCAATGCCACGGAGGTCAGAAGAGGGTGTCGGATTTCCCTGGAACTGAAGTTCTCCTGGAATTGGAGTTACAGATGGTTCTTAGCCGCCATGTGGGTGCTGGGGATCAAACCCGGGTCCTCTGCAAGAGCAGTTGGAGCTCTTAACCGCTAGGCTATCTCTCCAGCCCCTAGATGTGTTTTTAATTTAAAATCTTAATTTAAAAAATTTAAATTATTTCTTTCAGAAATGAATACAATGATTTAGGATCAAATTTTTCCCCTCAATCCCTCCAAGATTCACCTCACTACCCCTCCCAAAACTTGTTGACCTCCTTTAAAACTTTTCATCCTTTCAGAATTTCGATGTATTTGAATTATATTCAACCCGCTCCTCCACTCCACCCACTCCTTACTACCCCCCACTTCATATCCTTGTTTTTAAAGGCCTTACTGAGTTTAATTTATGTTCCCCTAATGTTATATCCCACCCTCTGTGGTGGTTTGAATGAGACTGTCCCTCATAGGCTCCAATTATTTCGGCATTTTGAACCCAGTTGGTGGCACTGTTTTGGGAGGTCTTAGAAGGTGTGGCCATACTGAAGGAAGCTTGACACTGAGGGTGGGCTTAGAGAGTTCTGAAACCTTGCCAGTCTCCAGTCACTCTCTGCTTTCTGCTTGAAGACGTGTGAGAGTTTAGCTTCTGCTTCTGCTCTGGCCGCCTCTGCCGCCATGCCTCCCTGCTATGGTGGACTCCTGCCTCTTTGGAACTGTAAGCTAAATAAACTCTCCTTTTTATAGTTTGCCTTGGTCATGGTGTTTCTATCACAGCAACAGAAAAGTGACTAATACACCATCAACACTAATTTTTTGTTCATATACTCCTGGGTATGAGGCTACCCACTTGGAGCTTGGTTGACCTGCTGGGATCCATACCCATAAAGAAGAGCATCATTTGAGTCCCTTCCCATTCCAAGTTTGAATGCTGACTGGCTTTATCTTGTACCGGTCTTGTTCAGGCAGCAATAGCTGTTGTGAGTTTATTAGTGTAGTGGTCCTGCCAAGCCCAGAAGACACTGTTTTGCTTGGATCCTCCCCAACCTTTGGCTCTTACAATCTTCCTGTGTACTCTTCCCCACTGACCCAGTGACTCGGGGAGCCTTGGGGTGTGGTATAGATATGGTGCAGATGTCCCATTTGTGGCTCAGCACTCCACAGTTACTCCACCCTGACCCAGTTGTGAGTTTTTATATTAACCAATGTTTATTACACAAAGAAACTTTTCTGGTAAGGTCTGAGATTGCTGGTTACAAAGATACCAATTAGAGGGCAGATTGATACTATGTCCATTTAGCAAAATTAGGTCATCCCTGGGACCCATGGCCAGATCTGCAACGCCAAGCATGTGTTTCTCCTGTGGAGCAGGTTACTCTCAGAACACTTGCCACTATGGCACCAATGGCAGTTTTAGTTTTTCTTGAGTAATTTCCATAGTGGCTGGACTAATTTACATTTCCACCAGCAGTGTATATGGTTCGCTTTCCTGAGCTTTTCACCATCTGCACAGCCTGCAGATGTCAGAAAAGGCTGTCAGATCTCCTAGAACTAGAGTTACAGACAACCATTAGCCATCATGTTGGTGTTGAGAATCAAACCAGGGTCCTCTGCAAGAGTAGCCACTGCTCTTAAGCATGGAGCCCCACAGCAGATTTTTTGTAAAGGTACCAAAAAAATTCACTGAAGAAAAGACAGCCTCTTTAATGAATGGTATTGAGGAAAATTTGGTATCCAAAACAGAAGAGTGAGACCACATCCTTATCTCTCACTCTATAAAAAAAAGTTCAACCAAAATAGACTAGAGACCTTAATGTAAGATTTAAAACTCAGAATTGTTTTTGTTTTAAACATTTTGGTTTATTTTATGTGTATGAATGTTTTGCCTGCATATGTAAGAGCACCTGTGTTTGTAGAAGCTACAGAGACCAGAAGAAGACATTGAAGCCCATGGAACTGGAGTTACAGATGGTTGTTAGTTGTCATGTGGGTGTTGGGAACTGAATCTTATTTCTCTGCAAGAACAGCCAGTGCTCTTTATCAGGGAGCACATTGGAAAAATCTGGAGAGACAATTGAAGGTATGGGCATAGGTGAGGTCTTTCTTTAAAGGATTCTGATAGCCCAAGAAATAAAATTAAAAATTTATAAGACTGAATGAAACTATAGTTTTTACATACCAAAGGAGACAGTTAATGAAGAGAAAAATTACAGAGTGGCAGAAAACTGGCAACCCACCACACAGCCCAATTAATAAATGGACAAATAAATGGACTACTGAAGTGAACAGACAGCTCTCAAAGGACAGAAGAAATGGTCAATAAACATATGAAAAATTGGCCAACATCCTCAGCCATCAGGGAAATGATAGATTGATGGATTTGCAGGATATTATATTATAAAGCAAGTCTCAAAAGGCTAGGGCTTAGGTCACAGGTAGGGACAAGATGGAAACCTTTAGTCCTAGCATTCAGGAGGCAGGGACAGTTGGATTTCTGTTTGATTGAGTCTAGCCTGGTCTACATAGTGAGTTTCAGGCCAGGTGGGGCTACAGGGAGTGGTTTTAGGATAGGGAGTTATTCTGAATTCTTTTCTTTAAAAACTACTTTTATTGTTTTTAATTATGCATGTGTGCGTGAGCATGTGGCCTTGTGTGCAGGTGCTTCTGAAGGTCAGAGGGCATCAAGATCGTTAGATTCTCCCTGGAACTGCAGGTTACAGGTCAAGGCAAGCTGAGGAAAGTTAATGTTATATTTCTTTTTATCTGAAGGCAACTATGCTGTTATAATGTGAATTCTTTCTTTTTTTTTACACATTTTTTTATCCTTTTAACCCTTAATTGTGCAGATTTATTAAGTAATTAATATTTATTTCCCGTGTAACAAGATGGGACAGTTATCTCAAATACAATAGTTTGAAAAATCACAGAAATGCTCAATAAAAATTGAGCTTTTTTTTTTGCCATTCTTATTAAAGTTTTTTTATTAAAACCACATCTTTACAACATCTTTAAAATGTCATGTTCCACAGTCAAATATTTATTTATTTATTTATTTATTTATTTTTGTGTATGTACACATAATGTAACTTTATTTATTTATTTATTTATTTTTATTTATTTTTAACAAATCTAGACCCATGTTCCCGCTCATTCCCCCACCCCACCAGAGCTCGTGCATTCTGCCAAACATGCTTTCCGTCTCTTAGTCTTTCTCAATATTTTCCATGGGGAAGTTGACTGTTTTGAGCAGAAGTTCACTGTTTCAGTCAGTTCTTTGATGCAGTATTTTCTGTTGTTGTTGTTGTTTCCAAAATGCATTATGCCCAACTGCTTTGTACAAAAGCTCAGGGGGCCTTACACAAGAAATACTTACAACTGGGTAATTGGCACTAGCATCCACAGATGAGTGATACCATGCATCGTTTGTTTTTCTGGGACTGTGTTACTTCACTCAGCATGATGTCCTCTAGCTCCAGCCATTTTCCTGCAAAGCTCGTGATGTCGTCTTTCTTTACTGCTGCATAGAATTCCATTGTGTAGATGTACCACATTTTCTCTATCCACTCGTCAGTTGAGGGGCATTTAGGTTGGTTCCAGCTCCTTGCTATTGTGAAGAGAGCTGCAATAAACATGGCCGTGCATGTATCTCTGTGGTGGCGTAAGTCTTGAGGGTACATGCCCAGGAGTGGTATGGCTGGGTCGGGTGGCAAGTTCATTCCAAGTCTTCCAAGGGTTCTCCACACTGCTTTCCATAGTGGCTGTACAAGTTTACATTCCCACCAGCAGTGGATGAGTGTTCCCCTTTCCCCACAACCTCTCCAGCACTTGGTATCATTTGTTTTCTTGATCCTAGCCAGTCTTATTGGAGTAAGATGATATCTTAAAGTGATTTTCATTTGCATTTCCTTAATGATCAGTGATGTTGAGCAGTTCTTGAGGTGTTTCTCAGACATCTCTAATTCCTCGCTTGTGAAGTCTCTGTTGAATTCTTTAATGGACTCTAGAATTAACTGGCCACTTATTTTCAGACTTTGTAATTGTGGTATATGTATGGAGGGTATATATTCATATATTAGAGTATATAAAATTAAAGGGAAAATGTGAACTCCTAAACATATTTTGGAATTAGCATACAGTTTATTTTCAAAGGTCATAATTTTGGTATATATATGTGATGTATGTAAAGGCATATTTTGGAGCAATACAAATGGGAGGGAACAACAATGACAAAAAGACTGGATCAAAGAACTGACTGAAACAGCTAACTTCTGCCCAAACAATGAACCTCTGCAGAGAAAAACTTTGAAAAGACTGAGAAAAAGATGCAAGACATGTATGGCAGAATGCATGAACTGGGGTGGGGTGGGAGCATGGAAAGGGGACTGTGTCTAAATTGGACTGAGAAATGATGTATGAATACACATGGAACACCAATAAAATGTTTTATTTAAACAAAAGAGTCACCTGATATAGGTACTGAGAACTGAACTTGCTGAACTTGGGTTTTAGCCAAGAGCAGTGAGTGCTCTTAACTGGAGAGACATTTCTCCAGCCCGGTTCTGAATTTTTATCTTGGCTGTATCTATAAGAATTTTTCTACATTTGCTAAATACGAGAGAGAGAGAGAGAGAGAGAGAGAGAGAGAGAGAGAGAGAGAGAGAGAGACAGGTTTTAAAAAAACTGCTGAAATCTCAGTAAAGTTTTGGGTTTAGTTAACAGTGTTATGTAGATATATTTCGGTTATGTCGGATGTGAACCTGGGGAAGCTGACAGAAGAGTATCCAGGAGCCCCTTGTACTATTTCTGCAGCTTCAATGATAACAAATTATCACCAGTAAAATAAAAAACAAGAGAACAACAAACATGCATATCTAAGATTTCGAAGCTAGCTCTATGAGAGAGAGAGAGAGAGAGAGAGAGAGAGAGAGAGAGAGAGCATGCAATGTTTGTCTTTCTGCATCTGTCTTACCTCACTTGGGCTGATTGTTTCCATTTTCCAGATAGCTGGTCAGTTACTCGTATGAATGCACAGCAGTGCTGAGAGCGTGCACTAGTCCTGTGCAGGCTAAAAACAGGAAAAATCCAGTGCAGACGTGGTGAAGTGGGCAAGAAGGTGCAGCCCAACCTAAGAACTTTTAGTAATGGATGGCTGCTGGTGGGAGGGAGATAGTCTTTGTCAAGGATGGAACAAACAGGATAACCAGGCTCCACTGGATGGACCCACTCTGAAAGACATTTGGGGACACAAGTTGGACTCCATAGGCCTTTATGAAACACACTCACACATATCTATCTATCTATCATCTATCTATCTATCTATCTATCTATCTATCTATCTATCTATCGAATATATATATGTGTGATATATATATATATATATATATATNATTCTCCTGGAATTGGAGTTACAGATGGTTGATAGCCACCATGTGGGTGCTGGGAATCCTCTGCAAGAGCAACCGGTGCTCTTAACTGCTGAGCCATCTCTCCAGCCCCAAGCCTTGGTTTCTTAATGCATAAAATAATGAGGAGCTCCAGGATTTTTTCAGTGTTTGTATCAGAAGATCCATTCCAAGAGTTCCCCTGGATTCTAAAATGAGAGGGCAAGCTGACTGTGGTGGAGCTCACCTATAATCCCAGAGCATAATGTTGGAGTATATGAGTTTGAGGCCAGTCTGGGTAGTTTAGCAAGATGCTGTATTAAAAAATTAAAATCTGGCTGAGCATGGTGGTGCACACCTTTAATCCCAGCACTTGGAAGGCAGAGGCAGGAAGGTCTCTATGAGGTCAGGGCCACCTAAGGCATATGCTCCAAGGACACTCTCCCCCAGCATGGATAAAACTATATATTGTATTTCCCCTGTAACTACATACCAGTGATAAAATTTAATTTATAAATTAGACACAATAAGAGATTAACAATGACTGATAATAAAACAGATGTCTTATAACAACATACTGTAATTAAAGTTATGTGAATTGAGTTTCTCTGTTTCTCTTTCATAAGATCTTTTTGTGTTTTATTCATCTTTTTTTGTGGGGGTGTTTTTGAGATAGGGTCTCCCTTTAGTCTCAACTGGCCTGGAACTTGCTATGTAGACCAGACTGGCCTTGAACTCACAGAGATCTGCCTGCCTTTGCCTCCCAAGTGCTAGGATTAAAGGTGTGTGCTGCCATGCTCAGCTTATTCACTCTTCTTAATGGCAGATAACTGAAAGTGCAGAAAATAAATTTTGGATAAAGAAGTTTACTGTATTTGCATTAATCGTTATGCATCGTCCTGTTTCATTGTTTTTTTTTCTTTGCAGTCCTGGAGATTGAACCCAGGGCCTTGTGCATGCTAGGCAAGTGCTCTACCACTGGGCTACATCTCTAGCCCCTTCTGTATACTTGGATCACATCTAGGTTACTTATAATATCAAATACAATGTAAATGCTGTGTAAATAATTGTTATACTGTATTATTTAGGGACTAATGACAAGAAAAAAGTCTGTACATGTTCAACACAGACACAATATTTTCTCTAAATAATTTCAATTCTCAGTTGAGGATATGGAGCCAGTAAATACAGAGTCAGCTATAGTCAGCTATAATCAGGTTGTATCTGTAACATGATAGCATGTTGCTCGCCCTTCCTTCCTTCCTTCCTTCCTTCCTTCCTTCCTTCCTTCCTTCCTTCCTTCCTTCCTTCCTTCCTTCCTTCCTTCCTTCCTTCCTTCCTTTCTCTTCTTTCCTTCTGCTTATGTCCAAATGAGAGATGCCAACCCAGTGAAATGCACAGTTCTGAAAACCAATCAAGTGCCTGGGGACGCAGTTCACCTTGACCCTGCTTCTGAAAGGACCTGCTCTGAGACACAACCTATGGAGTCTCTGTGCCTCAGAAGCAACAGTTTGGTTTAAAAGCAGAACTAATTAGCTCTGAGCCCCACCCATGGAGAAGGATGAGAGCTCAGGGTGTTGTCTTTATGATCAGCTTCATATTCTCCTCTTGGGCTGGGAGGGGGGGAATGCAGCCCCACCTTATCCCTGTGAGAACACTGGGTATCTGTAGCTGCGTCATAACAGGGACACTCTGTTGGCCTTTTCCTCCACTTCCTCCTACTTGAATTACTGCTTTCTGGAAAAGAGGTGAAAAGCATGCAGCGAGGCTTATTTTCTTGAGGGTCATCTTTTCTTTTTCTTGATCCTGCTTTGATTTTACAGGTTACTGCACCAAATACCTGTTGGGTTCATTTTGAGGGGAGATTGGCGCAGAGAGGAGAAAATGTCTGGACTCCGATGAAAAGGAAGTCCGATTTATTTCCAGCATGGCGGCTGGCCTGCCCATGTCCGGATTAGCATGACCAGCATTAGACTGAACCCCAAATGGCAGTTTTATACCCAGGGACACAAGGAAGTGAGTTTTCAAGAAAGTGGGGGCAAGGAGATTGGGGAATGGGTGGAGGTGGGTCTGTGGCTGGTATCAGTAGGAGCATCTTGAGAGGCCTGGTTCTGGTCTCTGGTGAGGTATAATTGCAGGATGTTGCAGCAACAGTTCTTGGGTTGCGGGAACACATTCCAGGATAATTATTTCTCAGAACTTCTGCTTCAGTTGGCCTTCTGAAGTCCCTGACTTAAGTGGGCTACAACCTTACAATACCTTAGCGTTTACATTATTAACAAAAAATTCTTTTTGTGGATACAGTCTTATTTTTTTTTTTTTTTTAGATAAACAAAGCAAAAGAACTTAGTTGAATGATAATTGCATTGTGTTGGAAGGCAGAATATTTCAGAATGAAGCACTATGGAACTAAGTATGGAAAAACTTAGAGCTAAACCAAGTCGCCTCTTAGGGACATTTTCTTGTTCTGGCCCCTTCCTCTAAGTGAATATCTAACTCTGAGCTATATTGTTATTAATATTTAAATGTATCTCCCAGAACATTTCTCAAAAGTTATTTAAGTATCTAACTACTTCATTGAATTTTTCACATGTGGGTTGGTACGAAATATCATGATTTTGTATAACTTTAAGAAAGAAAAATTTTGCTGGGCTGGAGAGATGGCCTAGCGGTTAAGAGCGCCGACCGCTCTTACAGAGGACCCGGGTTCGATCCCCAGCACCCACATGGCGGCTGAGAACCGTCTGAAATTCCAATTCCAAGAGAACTCCAGTTCCAGGGGAGTCCGACGCCCTCTTCTGACCTCCGCTGCATTGCACGACACGGGTGCACAAACCTGCATGCAGACAGTACATTCATACACATACAGAAATAAATAAAAAAAAAATTAAAAATAAATAAATAAATAAATAAAATTAAAAAAAAATAATAATTATCTCAAAACTAGTTTTAAAGCAGTGCCTGGTGGTGCACTCCTTTAATCTGGGAGGCAGATGCAGATGGAGCTCTGTGAGGCCAAGGCCAAGGCAAGCCTGGTTTACAAAGTGAGTTCACCCACTTAGGGCTACAAGGAGACCCTATCTCAAAAAAAAAAAAAAAAAAAAGACAAAAAAAATAGTTTGAAGTCATATTACTGAATGCTTTTGCACAAAGGAAGTGTGTCCCATCTCAGGATGCACACTATTTTGTGATACATGCTTAAAACTATCTGTCTGCCACACTTGAACACGAATTCTAATAGGAAGGGAAGGAGGACCTGTTTCCCTCCATAGCTCTCCTTCAGAACACTGTGGACGCCTAGTACGCAATAAATGTCATCAACTGAACAGGTGAATGAGGTAACTGAATGTTTTAAGAACCATTTCATTATGAAAAGATGTTGGGTGAGGTACCCTCAGGACATCTAAACTTCTTCAGTGACCACAATACAACATTTTCATGGGGGAGGGGAGGTCAATGTACACTGAATCTGCTTCATTAGGTGCTAAGAAACATAGACTAAGTTGACCTGATAACTCTTTTTTTTTTTTTTCCGTATATGTATGACTGTATTGTCTGCATGCAAGTCTGTGCGCCCGTGACGTGCAACGCTGCGGAGGTCAGAAGAGGGTGTCGGACTCCCCTGGAACTGGAGTTCTCCTGGAATTGGAGTTTCAGACAGCTTGGCCACCATGTGGGTGCTGGGGATCGAACCCGGGTCCTCTGCAAGAGCGGTCGGCACTCTTAACCGCTAGGCCATCTCTCCACCCCGACCTAGTAACTCTTAATCAAAATGTATCAACCAGAGTTTCTTTGGCAAACTAGAGAAGGCATAACTGCTGATATTTTATCAAGAATCCTTAAATAAATGCATGTGCCTGATAAGCTGGGAGTGTAGCACAGTGGCAGAGCACCTGACATGAACCAAGTCATCCATCCCCAGCACCAAAGCAAAGACAAAAAAAAACAAAAACAACAAAAACCATAAAGAGAATCTATTTTTAAAAGAGAATTATTGCATGACGCAGTCAGGTACACTTGCACACATGCAAGCAATACACTCAAACAAATAATAAATAAGCCAGGCATGGTGATACATGCCTTTAATCCCAGCACTTTGGGAGGCAGAGGCAGGTGGATCTCTGAGTTCAAGGCCAGCCTGGTCTACATAGCTCCGGCCAGCTGGGACTAAAGGGAGACCCTGACTCAAAAAGTCNGGAACAGCAATGACAAAAAGAACTCAAAAAAACTGACTGAAACAGCTAAACTTCTGCCCTAAACAATGAAACCTCTGCAGATAGAAAAACTTTGAATAGAAAGACTGCAGGAAAAATAGAAGCAAGAACATTGGTATGGCCGCAGAATGCATCTGAACCTGCGGGTGGCGGTGCGGCGCATGGAAAGGGACGTGTGTCTAAATTGGCACTGAGGAAATGATGTATGAATACACATCGAACCAATATAATTTTCTGTTACTTTAATACAAAAGAGTCACCTGATAATAGCGGCTACTGGAGAACTGAATTGCTGCAAACTTAGGGTTTTAGCCAAGAGCAAGTGAGTGCCTCTTAATCTGGAGAGAATTTCTCCAGCCCGGTTCTGAATTTTTATCTTGGCCTGTATCTATAAGAATTTTTCTACCATTTGCTCTTAAATACGAGAAGCAGGAGAGAGAGAGAGAGAGAGAGATGAGAGAGAGAGAGAGAAGAGAGACAGGTTTTAAAAAAACTGCTGTGAATCTCAGTTAAAGTTTGGGTTAGTTAACAGTTTATGTAGATTATATTCGTGTTATTGTCGGATGTGAATCTGGGGAAGCTGACAGAAAGAGTATCCAGGAAAGGAGCCCCTTGTACTATTTCTGCAGCTTCAATGATAACAAATTATCACCAGTAAAATAAAAAACAAGAGAACACAGCAAACATGCATATCTAAGATTTCGAAGCTAGCTCTATGAGAGAGAGAGACGGAAAGAGAGAGAGAGAGAGAGAGAGAGAGCATCGCATGTTTTTGTCTTTCTTGCATCCTGTCTTACCTCATTGGGCTGATTGTATCTCATCTTTCAGATAGTTGGTCAGTTACTCGTATGAATGCACAGCATGCTGAGAGCGTGCACTAGTCCTTGCAGGCTAAAAAACAGGAAAAACCCAGTGCAGAGGGTGAAGTGGGCAAGAGGCTGCAGCCAACTAAGAAACTTTTAGTAATGATGGCTGCTGGTGAGGGGATAGTCTTGTCAGGATGGAACAACAGGATAACCAGCTCCACTGAATTGGACCCCCTCTGATAAGGAGACATTTGGGGACACAAGTTGACTCCATAGGCCTCTATGAAACACCTCCCATATCTATCTATCTATCATCCATCTATTCTATCTACTTTAACTATCTATTATCTATCGAATATATATATGTGTGATGTATATATATATAATATATAATATATTATATAATATAAGAGAAGAGAGAGACGAGAGAGGAGACAGAGAGAGAGAGAGAGAGCATCAAAATGGGTGCAGGGGCACTAAGTTGAGGTGCAGATATAAGGAGAGGGGATCTAAATACTATCAAATTATATTGCAATGAAAAATGATAAAATATTAAACTAAAATACGATAAACTGCAAACAGAACAAAAACAAAACTAAACAACCCCCAACCCAGGCAACGCGTAGGTGATGTGAAATCATACATGGGCAGATTATAGATGGCATTTGAAAAGAGAAGGCGGAGCCCATGAGGGTGAAGAGCATTGTGGAATCCAATGCAGACACCTCTGTTCAGAATCCTGTTTTTCTTCTGCCTCCTTGTTAACCTCTGGGACACAGGGAAACATCAGTACCTTCTTTAAAGGGGGGTTTGAGGGTGAAATGGGAGAGAGTACAAAAATCACTATCTAGTCAGGACTCAACTTTCATTATTATTTTTTAGCGACATGCGAGAAGAGCCATCCAGTCTTGGGTTGAAGCGGATGTGGGTAGCACAGGCAATGGAAAATCGTAGAGGAGATGTGACAGGCTTGTCATGAGGGACAGAACAGAGGTTGCTAGTCAGGAGAACAGCAGGCTGTGTGCAGCATACCAGTGGGGCATCTATACCCCTTGCTTTAGGGTATGAGGCTCTACAAACAAATCAGATAGAGCATTACGTAAATGTGGCTTGAAATACTGTTCCCTCTCAAAATGCCTGACCCACGAGAATTAAAGCTGGATGGGCTGGAACTGAGTTCCATATTAATTTATTATTGTAATTGGCAAATGAACAATGACATGCTTTTGGTGTACCACACATTTTTCTCTATGCTCCCCATGTGGAGTGATTAATCCAAGCGTATTAACACACTCACTTCTCACATACTGCTCTGAAAGGATGACAGGAAGTTATTGCATAATGTGACTTGATTCGATGTTTTGAAGTTTGAAGACCTAAGGAGTCAAGTGTTGAAGATTGGAAATTTCGTTGAGGTGGAAGAGGATTTGCCGCACCAACAGTTCTTAAAGAAAAAGTCTTCATGAGAATTATTATAGATTATTGACATGAGCACATCTAGGCAGATTCACGCTGGATGTTAGATAAACTTCGATCTCTTTCTCTTCTCTTTCTCCTTTCTTTCTCTTTCTCTTTCTCTTCCTCCCTCTCTCTCTCTCTCTCTCTCTCTCTTTCTTCTCCCCTCACCTCCCTTCCTTCCTTCCTTCCTTCCTTCGCTCCCTCCCTCCCCTCTTTTCTTCTTTTCTTTTCTATCTTTTTCTTTTTTCTTATCTTCTCTCTTCTCTCTCATCTTCTTTCATCTCTCCTCCTCCTCCTTTCTACCTTCCTACTCCTCCCTCCCGGACCTATCCTATCCTAGTCCCGAAACCCTCCTTCTTCTCCCTCATCCTTCCCCCAACGGCACCCATCGTTGCTCCACACTTTACAGTCACCTCCGGCTCCTCCTCCCCTCTCTCCCTCCACCTCCCTCCTTCGCGCGGCGGCTCCTCGAGGACTGCATCCTCCTCTTTTTTTCCTTGTCTTTATTTGTTCTTTTCTTTCTTTATTCTTCTCTTCTTTCTTTCTTTCTTTTTCTTTTCTTTCTTTCTTTCTTTCTTCTTCTTTCTTTCTATTCTCTTCTTTCCGTTTCCTTCCTTCCTGCCTTCCTTCCTTCCCTTTCCTTCCTTCCTTCCTTTCCTTCCTTCCTTCCTTCCTTCCTTTCCTTTTCCTTTCTCTTCTTTCCTCTGCTTATGTCCAAATGAGAGATGCCAACCCAGTGAAATGCACAGTTCTGAAAACCAATCAAGTGCCTGGGGACGCAGTTCACCTTGACCCTGCGCTTCTGAAAGGACCTGCTCTGAGACACAACCTATGGATCTCTTGTGCCTCAGAAGCAAACAGTTTGTTTAAAAAGCAAGACTAATTAATCTGAGCCCCACCCATGGAGAAGGATGAGAGCTCAGGGTGTTGTCTTTATGATCAGCTTCATATTCTCCTCTTGGGGCTGGGAGGGGGGGAAGCAGCCCCACCTTATCCCTGTGAGAACACTGGGTATCTGTAGCTGCGTCATAACAGGGACACTCTGTTGGCCTTTTCCTCCACTTCCTCCTACTTGAATTACTGCTTTCTGGAAAAGAGGTGAAAAGCATGCAGCGAGGCTTATTTTCTTGAGGGTCATCTTTTCTTTTCTTGATCCTGGCTTTGATTTTACAGGTTACGTGCACCAAATACCTGTTAGGGTTCATTTTGAGGGGAGATTGGCGCAGAGAGGAGGAAAATGTCTGGACTCCGATGAAAAGGAAGTCTGCGTTTATTTCCAGCATGGCGGCTGGCCTGCCCTGTCCGGATTAGCATGACCAGCATTAGACTGAACCCCAAATGGCAGTTTATACCAGGGACACAAGGAAGTGAGTTTTCAAGAAAGTGGGGGCAAGGAGATTGGGGAATGGGGATAGGTGGGTGCTGGTTCTGTATCAGTAGGAGCATCTTGAGAGGCTGGGCTGGTTCTGGTCTCTGGTAAAGGCATATTGCAGATGTTCAGCAAACATTGTCTTGGGTTGCGGAACATTCCAGGATAATTATTTCTCAGAACTTCTGCTCAATCAGCTTCCTGAAGTCCCTGACTTATAGTGGGCTACAAACTTACAAATACCTTAGCGTTTACATTATTAACAAAAAAATTCTTTTTGTGGATACAGCTCTTATTTTTTTTTTTTTTTAGATAAACAAAGCAAAAGAACTTAGTTGAATGATAATTGCATTGTGTTGGAAGGCAGAATATTTCAGAATGAAGCACTATGGAAACTAAAGTATTGGAAGAAACTTAGAGCTAAACAAGTCGCCTCTTAGGGACATTTCTTGTTCTGGCCCCTTCCTCTAAGTGAATATCTAACTCTGAGCTATATTGTTATTAATATTATAAATGTATCTCCCAGAACATTTCTCAAAAGTTATTTAAGTATCTAACTACTTCATTGAATTTTTCACATGTGGGTTGGTACGAAATATCATGATTTTGTATAACTTTAAGAAGAGGAAATTTTGCTGGGCTGGAGAGATGGCCTAGCGGCTTAAGATGCGCGACCGCTCTTACAAGGAGGACCCGGTTCGATCCCCAGCCACCCACATGGCGGCTGAGAACCGTGCTGAAGCTCCAATTTCCAGGAGAACTCCAGCTTCCAGGGGAATCTGAGACCCTCTTCTGACCTCCGCGCGATTGCACGACACGGGTGCACAGACAAAAACAGTACATTCAACCAACATCAGAAATAAATAAAAAAAAATAATAAAATAAAAAAATTAAAAAAAAAAAGAAAGAAAAATTTTTTGCTATTGAACTTATGATCTACAAGATTTCCAAAATGTTACAATATGAGTAAAAGTAAATAATTAAGGGAATATGGCTTGTCCTTTGATAGAGGATAGCAGAAGAAAAGTATGGAGATATTTGCTCATTCTGAAGTTGGTATCCAAGTTCCCTTTGCACTCGTTTAGTAACCTTGGAAAGTGACATTTCTTTAAATTCAATTTCTTCATCTGTAAATCGGACTCACATATCAGTGGGTTGAGGTGAGGAATGCACAGCTCTATTGAATGTCGTATTTCTACCTTAACACTCACATCCTGTATAGTTATAAAATGAACTTTCTCTTCCTATTTTAAGCCAATGTATTTCTTGTGTTAATTTAGTTTAAATACATTTCCTCCAGCTGTGGTGGAAAGTGTAAGCAGAATTCTGAATTGAATTGTCTGACAAGGAGTCACCCAGTCTTAGCAGTCCTTGTTCTTCGTTGCAATGCTCACATTGTGTCCTTGCCGTCCATCTTTCCTGCCCTGCTATGGAAACACAGACCTCAGTATTAATTACCTACAATACTTTACACACAGGCATAGCAACCTCTGCTTGTTGAATATATGGTCACCAAAGAGAAATTGTCATAGAAAGTACTTTGACTCCTTAAGTATATTCTTCATAGTCAATGTCTTCCTCCTGGATAAAGCTATAAAATGCTAATAAGTATTGATTCATTGCTTGTTTTTCTTTTCATAATGAAAGTCTAATCAGGGGATGGGGAAGCTCAGTGGTTAAAAGAACTGGTTGTTCATGGAGAGCGACCCAGGTTTGATTGCGAGCACCCACCTGGTAGCTAAAACTGTCTATAACTCCAGTTTCCAGGGATCTGATGCCTCTTTCTGACCTCTGAAGGCACTGAAGAAGAGGAGGTCAAGGCGTCATTTATATACACGCAGCAATCCAGCTCATATGCATAAAAAAATAAAATAGAATATAAAAAGGAATAAGTAAAAAAATTTAAATTAAAAAAACCAAAGTTAATTATTACTTGTTTATGTCACCATCTCTGTTAACATCTCAAAAGTATTCTTCCGTGTTGCTCTTCAAAAACTCTCCAGCTTCCCTAGCGCCCAAAACAAAGCAAAACAGAGGAAAGAAGGGGAGGAAGGAGGAGTGAGGAAGGAAGACAGGAGCAGATGGGGAGGAGAGTAGCCAGGCATCAATCCAGTCTTTTTGGCTTTGTGTTCTGGTATGACTTGAACTCCATGGACAAGCATTTATAATAGTGGTTCTTAAACATACACATTAGGATTGTGAGGGAATTAATTTTTTTTTTTTTTATATAATTTTTTTTTATTTTATTTATTTCTGTATGTGTACGAATGTATTGTCTGCATGCAAGTCTGTGCACCCGTGTCGTGCAATGCCGCGGAGGTCAGAAGTGGGCGTCGGATTCCCCTGGAGCTGGAGTTCTCCTGGAGTTGGAGTTTCAGACGGTTCTCAGCCGCCATGTGGGTGCTGGGGATCGAACCCGGGTCCTCTGCAAGAGCGGTCGGTGCTCTTAACCGCTAGGCCATCTCTCCAGCCCCTGAGGGAATTAATTATAAAAGGATGATATGAAGTTAGAAGGGAGATGAGATTGGCAGCCTGGGGGGTGGGGGGAGTTGAGGGTAGGGAGTGTAAAAAAAAAACTACATCCAATGTGAACTCAGTTGTAATTATTGTTCGAACCTCTGGGCTTGCACTCAAACATCAGGATTTTTAAGGTCTCCCCAGGTCATTCCAATGCACAGCTGAGTTGAATGCCATGTGGTTTTTGAAAGACATCATGATCCTAGCTTAATATGCTACAGTGCATGCTGAGGGCACAGTTCAGTTGGCATCTGTTTTTTCTCATCTGAATCAGTGACAGTATGTTTTGAGTTTGTCTTGCTTGGAACTTTCCTGATTATCAATTTTTTTTAAAGACTCAGGAAAGAGAAGGCTCTTAGGAGACTCCATGCAGTTCAACATTGGTGAGGGGTCTGTCAACATACCTTCGAGGGGCTTCACTTACTTGGCAAGGCCCCGAATCAAATTTATTTCAAAGAAAAATTTTAGCCGGGTGTGGTGGCACATGCCTTTAATCCTAGCACTTGGGAGGCAGAGGCAGGCGGATCTTTGTGAGTTCAAGGCCAGCCTGGTCTACAGAGTGAGTTCCAGGACAGCTGAGGCTACAGGGAGACCCTGTCTTGAAAAGACCAAAAAAAAAGACAAATTTTGCGCCATGTGATTTCAGAAGTTTTAATAAAATTTTCTGATGTGTTGTGACATACACTGTCCCTGTCATATGGGAAGATTCATGGCAGCTGTTTCCTGTATGATGCAAAGGCAAAACCAGAAGGAGTTTCATTTCCTATCAAGATGAAAGCAGAGTCGTGGGTAGCCGACTGGGGAAGCCAATGAAAGATGCTGTCTGAGTTATTGCATGACAAGAGCTTTTGCATGTTTTAGAGCCATAGGTTGACTTCTCAGCTGGTCATGGAATTGTGTTTTTTGTCGTTGACTCTACAGCCCAGAAATTTATTTTTACTGTATTGGACATGGTGTTTATTCCTCTCAAAGCTGAAGATATAGAACATTGCAACAATCACACACTATTGTCAGTAAGTCACTAGAATAACAATAAGTTGGGTGTGACATGACTGAGCTTCAATGCTAAGTAAATAGAGCCATCCAAAATTATATTATTTGCTTTACCATTCATCAGTGAGGTGCAGACTAGTGCATGTGAATTCTGTCTACTCTCGGGAGACCGGAATCTTTGTGTTATGCATGGTTATACTCTTTGTCCTTGGAATAACACCACTTGGTAGTACATGGTAGGGTGTGGTAAATTTTATCTGTTTTCTAGAAGATGCTAGAGGATGTGGTCTCGTACCTATCTGTGCCCACAAGCTTTCCACAATCCACCATTCTGAGTCATTTCTTGCTCTGATTCTTATGCAAATCACTGACCATTTCTATCCTTTCCTTTGCAGTGCGTCTTATTCATATGTTTCAGTTTCGGTTTTAAATGTCCTAAGAGCCAAGTGCTAAAGGCTTAGTGGTCATCTTGTGATGTTATTGGGAGGTATTGGAACCAGGAAGAGGTGGGACCTACTGGGAGAAGTTAGGTCATTGGGGGCTTGTCCTGGGAGGGGCTGTTGCGACCCCAGCTTGTTCATCTCTCTCCCTCTGCTTCCCAAATGGTGGCGTCCTTTAATCCCAGCACTGGGGAGGCAGAGGTAGGTGGATCTCTGTGGGTTCAAGGCCAGCCTAGTCTACAGAGCGAGCTCCAGGACACCTGGTACTAAAAGGGAAACCTTGTCTCAAAAATACCAAAAAAAAAAGGGTAAAACTAAAAAGAAAACAAACAAAAAAACCCCAAATGGTCCAAGGTGAGCAGCTTTGTACCCCCACATGTTGTTCCGCCTCCACACAACCAAACACTGGAGCTAATGGACCATGGACTGATACCTCTGAAATGATGAGCCAAAGTAAGCTTTTCCTCTGTTATAAGCTGATTTTACTGGGTGTGGTGAGCTGAAATGACACTCCACAGCAGGCACCGATGGATACTTTGTTAATGCCTTTTCTCCAGACAGTAAGCTTCACGAGGTGGCTGTTCCCTCTGTTCAGCAGCTTGTGCTTCTGTACAGGTTATGTATCTATGTCACTGTGTAGTCTTCGGATGACAAAATTAGTGAGTTTTTAAATAATAGTCATGCCTTTCTCCAGGATTTTGTTCCTGCCTGCAGCAGAACACATGCTCTCTTACAGTTCATCACGGGGAAGAGATGAGTGAGGACAAGGGATCCCAAGTTTGCTTTGATATGGACACTGCATGGATCTGGCCTGTTCACTCTATCTTGCTTAGTCTTCCTCAGCTCAAAACATACAAACAGCTTGGAAGGAAGGAAACCTCTTTAAGAATTATGGACTTCGAGCCAGGCCTGGTGGCACACCTTTAATCCTAAACATGTCTTAAAAAGAATTATAGGCTTAGCCTAGGAAATTTTCACATTTGTTTCTATCGATTTAATATATTCACCAAAAATAGATGAACTCTCATAAATGAATTCCTGTTACTGCTTCTGTGTAATGGATCTTTGATGATTTCATTTGGTTAAAGTGAAATTAAATCTGAATTTCCTGATTTAAATTATTGTACATTTATTTATATGTTTTTGTATTCATTTATATTTACTTGATTAAAAGTTATTTTCTTTATGGTCAGAAAACATTTTTACAAAAAAAAATTGAGAGGAAAATCTAATTATTGGATTCTACGTTTGAAAAAGGAAAATTGGGGGAAAATTTAGCAAGAATTTTCATTCTTCTGAAATAGTCATTAAAGGTCTCTTATAAAGAATCTTGAGACTGTGGTAAAATATGTTTTGAGGTCATAACAATGAATAAGTTAAAATCCCTAAGGAAATGATGGGTTTCAGATAGGGAGAAACTTAGGAATTAAGTAATACATTTAAAGACTGTTGAGTTTTAATTTTTCTCCCTCGATTTGGCTGTAGTCACAATCTTTATCTTGAAGCAGGAGGGCATGGAATTTGCCAGGAGCAAGCAGTGCCTTGGTTAGGACTATTCAGTGAACCGTTTCCATGGAGATGTGTGTAAGGTATGTAAGAACACCCTTATGTGATCTACTGTGACCACTGAAACACTGACCTTGAACTCAGGCTGGTGGAGCATCCCAGTTCAGTGTTATAAAGATGAATGAATAGGGGACACACCCAAGACAGAGACCTTGGTTGCAGACACAGTCACTAAGTTTTATTCATTAGATGCTCAATTTGAAGACTTCACATATAGAAAAGTTCTATTCCCCCCTCTCTTTTTTTCCCATGTAATTTCAAGAAATACCTTCTTCTGGTAATCTCTATGGAAGGAGAAACATTCCAGGACATCCAACTTAAGCTGTCCATACAGCTGTCCCACACAGAAGCAGCATCTGGTTGATAGATTATTGTGATCTCTTCCTAGGCTGACGGGGTCTCCAGATAATGTTCTGGTGTCTCTGAACATGAACAGGGGTTGAAAAGTAGGGCAACCATTGGTGTTTAGCTGTGCTGTTTGCAAGCATGATTCTTCTGAAAATGTCTCTAGTACTTAGGATATGCATTCTATAACCTGTCGGCTAACTACACATTACTGACATGAGTACTTTTATAAATGTTGCAAATTTCTAGGTGTTTTTATTCCCAATGGGTCAAATCTTATTCTGATGTTTCTGTGACTCAACACATTTTCAGTCAGACTAGGCTCTTGATATAACCTCACTTGTCACTAGAAGTCTCTGCAGTAATTGGGTAGAAAATTCAGATATTTCAAACATCACCAGGATCTGAGCATGAAGATCTGGGTCTGAGTCAAGTTCTCCACCATTACTACTCGTGACTGTTACCGGGTATCTTAGCTTGCTACTTTGAATTCCTTATAAAATAAGGGTAGAGATGCTTTGTAGGTCATGAAGGATCAAATGAAATTATTTCATAAATACTCTGTTTTCTGGAAAGCATTCTTTAATTACAAATACTGCTTGCTATTTGAGACCTGGGGCACCTATTATAATCTTTCTTTTCTTGCCAAAAGGCTAAAATTTGACAAACGATGTGACTAGATGTCTAGAACAGATGTTGGGCAAAGTGAAGACAGAGAGACTTGCTTTTGTGTGAGCTAAGCTGTTTGTATAAAAAAGGGGCTGGGTACTGGTCTTTCTCCGCTTTCCAAATGGAATCTGGAAGCTGGAAGAACATATAACACACATTGTCCCCATGGGAAATTAGGTGGGATCGCTGTCTCATTGCTTCTCATTTTTATTATTTCTATTTTCCCGAAGACAATAGTGCACACGAGACCCCACTAAACACGTAGATGTGAAAGGAGTTAAAGATAGTCCAGAGGTGGATGAGTTGTGTCTTTTCCCTCCGCTGCAGAGTCTCCTGTTATGTATCACTACCACTAAAATGCTTATTAAAGAAAAAAAAAAAAAAAGAAGCAAGTTCTTCAGCATCTCTGCCATGGTTAAGATTTCCTGAGCAAGAAACAACACACTCTGCTACAATCACTACATTCTCTGAAAATGAAGGAGAGGCAGATGCAGCCTCTTTATGGAAAGATCAACTGGACAGATGAAGAATAAAAGCAGAAGACCACAGGATGCTCTACGTCCTGGAGGCTGCCCAAGCATTAATGCTCATGAAAGGAAACACGAAGCACAAGAGTTTAAGGAGAGATCTCGTTCGCCATTGGCAAGGATTCCTGCTCTGGGGGAGGCTCTGGGAAGGTTATTTCTGCTGCTGCTTCTTCTTCCTCTTCCACTGGAATAATTTCAATTTCTTCTTCATTCTTTGGTTGGGAGGGCACTTCACTGAGCTCAATGATTTCAATTTCTTCCTTCATTTTGATCGTCTGTTCTTTCTTTTCTCCAGCTGCCAGAAGAACCACGTTCTAGAATATAAGCACAGGCTTTTTGACCTTGTCCATGGACACTGTTCACAACAATCTGCCACTTTTATCAAATATCAACTTGTCCTTATGGTATTTTATTTCATTTGTCATACACCAAGATGCCAAGATTGGATTCTCAGGTGTTTGGATCCTTATCAAATCACCTACTTATTAAAACTCAAGTCTGGGTAAATCCTCATGGCCTCCAGGCATTTGGCAGCTTGCCTGAGATAACCCATTACACCACACAGAAAAAGAACACATAAAAAAATAGAGATGTTAGCTAGGCGTGGTGGCACACGCCTTTAATCCTAGCACTTGGGAGGCAGAGACAGGTGGATCCTTTCGAGTTCAAGGCCAGCCTGGTCTACAGAGTGAGTTCCAGGCCAGCTGGGGCTACAGGGAGACCCTGTCTCGAAAAGACCAGAAAAAAAAAGAGATGTTTAGAGTCTTTGTCAATTATAACGTGAGAAGTAATTTTCCTTCCTCTCTCCATCTGCATAATGAAGGGATTACTTATGACTTCTAAGTTCTATTCTAAATCTTAAAGTTCTCAAATAGATCTATTATTGGGATATTCATGTCTCTCCACTTTGGAGCCTCTTTGAAATACTATTGTTTTATAAGTGGAATGGGGTAAAGGGAGTGGTAGGAGAGGGGATCACAGGGGGTCACAGGGCTGAAATCCCAGAACCACTGACTTTATCAGCCTTCTGCCTTTACCTATCCCAAGGTGCACATTAAGATTCTGGGAAAGTGAGATGGAGGTGGGAGGTCTGAAGCCAGGCAGACAGAAGGTTAGTACGAAGGCATGCGGAGAGCCTAGCACTGACGCTTCAGTCTGACCTTAGCCTTACTTCCGATCTCAAAGCATCTGTTTTTACTGTTAGGGTTTTCTGTTTCCCAGAAACACAGCAAAGTCATTTTTTTTCTCCATGAAGCTATTTCCAAATCTTACCAGATCCAGCTCTATGTGAAGCATGCTTTGTAGGTATTCATGGAAGGATATTACGGACAACTTATGTATTGGACAAACATGCTTACTCTATGGTTCCACTTACAGCTTTGGATCGGGAGCACATCCTTTTCCATTCATTCTCCACAATGCCAGCTGTTACAAGTTTCTGGAAGAAGGCAAAGATCAGCATCACTGACAAAATGCCCTGAAAACCAACAGAATGGAGGTGAAAAATGTAATAATGGCATACAGAATGGTCACTGAGTAATGAGTGCTGACTAAAATCCAATGATTAAAAGGTCAGACCTTTAGGTGGGTAATGGCCAGCTGGGGAACTGCGACTATAAAGACAGCATTTTCACATCATGACTGCTTACTATATAAGGCACAACAAAGCCTGGCAGGAATAATAAACAGAAGAACCCATCCTAGGTAGGAAAGGGTAAGTTGCAGGAGTCCTACATTAACTTCTATCAGCTTGGTCTGGCAACGTAGCTCAGTGGTTAGAGTGTTTAGCATGGATGGAGCTCTGGGCTCAATCCTTAGCCCTGCATAAACCAGGCATGGTGGTGCATATAATCCCAAGAATTGGGGAGGTAGAGGCAGGAAGATCAGAAGTTTAAGGTCATCCTTGGCTACATAGCAAGGTCAAAGCCAACCTGAACTAGATAAAACTCTACTAAAAATCATTAGGCATCGCACCACGGAGACTTCACAACATTTGAAGGTTCTAGTCCATCTCCCTCCCCTTTAAATTTTTGTAAGGGAATAGACTCAAAAAAATCTCAGAATAAACCTGACCAAAGACCTTAAAGATGTCTACAAGGAAAAAATTTAAATCTTTAGAGAGAGAAAGAGAGACTGAGGAAGAGACCAGAAGATGGAAGGATCTCCCATGCTCATGGACTGGAAAAATTAATTTTGTGAAAATGACCAGCCTACCAAAAGCAATATATAGACTGAATGCAATCCCAATCAAAATCTCCATGACATTCTTCACAGAATTAGGAAACAAATCCTAAAATTCATATGGAAGCAGAAAAGACCCCAGATAGCCAAAGGAATCTGGAGCACAAAGAGCAATCCCTGGGGGAAGACTATACCAGATTTCAAACTATACTATAGAGCTATAATCATAAAAAGCATGGTACAGACAGAAAAATAGGCACATAGTTCAAGAAAACATAGCTGAAGACCCAAACATGAGTACGTGCAATATCAGCCACCTGGTATTTGACAAAGGTTCCAAGAACACACACTGGAAGAATGATAGCATTTTCAATAAAAGGTGCTGGCCAAACTGGATCTCCACCTATAGAAGAATAATATTAGGCCCTTGTCTTTCACCTTGCACAAAAGTCAACTGCAAATGGATCAAAGACCACAATGTGAAACCTGAAATTGTTAGAAGAAAACATTAGCAGTAACCTACAAGATACAAGTGCAGGAAAGGAGATCACTTGCTCTACAATTAAGGTCAACAATCAACAAGTGGAGCCTCATTAGACTAAAAAAAAAAGCTTGCTTAAGGAAGTGAAGGGAAAAAAACCCACAGAGTGGGAGAAAACTTTCACCAGTGACACATCTAACAGAGGTTTAATGTCCAGAATACATAAAGAACACAAAGAACAAAGAATCAAGAAAATAAATGACCCAATTAAAAGATGGGCTAAGGATCTGAACAGAGTTCTCAAAAGAAGAAATAGAGATGGCTGAGAAACATCTTAAAAAGTGTTCAACAGCACTAGTAATTAGGGAAATGCAAATTAAGACTACCTTAAGATTTCATCTTACCCCAGACAGATTGGTTAAGATCAAGAGCACAAATGATAACAAGTGCTGCAGAGGGTTTAGGGAAAGGAGAATTCTCATTCACCGCTGGTGGGATTGCAAACTCATACAAGCCCCTATGGAAAGCAGTGTGGAGAAATCTTTAAAAACCTAAAAATTCCCAGTATGACCATATTATACCACTCCTTGGCATATACTCAAAGTACTCATCCTGTTTCAGAGATTCTTGTACATACATGTTTGTTGCTGCTCTTTTCACAACAGCTAAGAGATGAAAGCAACCCAAATGTCCCTTCAATGATGGGTGGATAATGAAAATGTGGTACATTATACAATGGAGTTCTACTCAACAGTAAAGAAAGATGACATCGTGAACTTTGCAGGTAAATGGGTGGAAGAAGAAACCGTTATCCTAAGTGAAGTAACACAGACTCAGAAAAACAAATAATGTATGTTATCTCATATTTGTGGATCCTAGCACTGAATCCTTATATGTGAGTATGTATCCTGATATAACTTCAGGGACCAGGAAAGTGGAAATGAGCCAGGGAGGTGAAGGGAAGAAGGAACCTGAGAGAAAAGAGTAAGAGACAAGTGTTACTAAGGGAGAAATGGGTAAAATGAGGGTATTTAAATGGGAGGGGGAAAGGGGGGTTCTAGAAGGAACTATGGGGATGAAGGGGAAGAAGGAGCTGAAGAGAGGTGGGACCTCAGAAAACAGGTATTACGAGGGAAAATGAGGATACTATAAATGGGTAGGGCATGGAGGGAAGGTTAGAGGAGAGAGAGAGAGAGAGAGAGAGAGAGAGAGAGAGAGAGAGAGAGAGAGAGAAGACAATGCCTAGCTAGGGCAAAACACAAGAGGGAATCAAATTAGTCCAACAACCTAGTGACAAACTCCTCATACAATGTCTCTCCATGAGTGCATGTTTGTAACTGAAGGCTACATAACAAGAAACAGTGCCAGACAGGAGAAACCTTCCTTTGAGTTATTGGCTAGGGTATTCCAAGAGGCTGCCAAAATTATACAGGCCGTTGCCACAGTTCTTGATTTCCTCCCAGAACTTGAAGGTAAGCCTCTATTGCTGAAAACAGCAAATTCTTTGGACACAGGATTTGGAGCAATGGAGCAGGAACTGACCTGAAGTCTTAACTCTGAAGACTAGCTCTCGTAGCTTTGGAGAGCACTACAATCGATGATCTAACCCCAGCATCAAAGCCTAATAACTACATCAATGACTAGCTACCTAGTTGGACTTAAAGCCCACTCAATTGGAGGAAACTCATGTGTGGTACTATAGACATAGCCAAATAAGACATGGTTGAAGATGTCATAGATCTTAGAGACAACTCCAAGTCTGTCACATCCATAGACAAATGTAATTTCTTACTATATTAATATATATGGACCCTTATATTTACAGACAGTATACCAGTCACCCCTAGTCAAAGCAGCTTCTTTTTCAACAAATGGAGATTATTACAGAGTTCCGCAACTGGTCATACACAGAGATTGTCTGTGAATAAGCCTAAATGGCCCATCTACAGACACATCTAAGGTTCATGGAACATAGAACAAGGGGCAAAGAGAATACTAATACATCTCTCAACTCTCATTAATGAAGCTCTGTCATAAACAGAAGTCCAGGAACAAAAAAGGTCACAAATGGGCAAAGTGTAGAGAATAAGAGTCTGCAGAATGTGGGTCCTTGGACAGGATTCCTGTATTAAACTCCACCCACCTAGGGCTCAGGGGCCATTGGGGAAGAGAGGGGTGTAAAGATCATAAGAGCCAGGGAGGAGGTGCATGCCCATATGGAAATAGAATCCTATAGGCTCCCGGGACCTCGCTCATATGAACCCTCAGCAATGGTATCAGCACACACAAGACCCGTGCAAACTCAAGCAGTCACAAACCCAGTACAGTCACAAACCCAGTACAGAACTGTGGAAATGGATGGTAGGCTCCAGTCTTAGCTGAATTATTGGTAGCTCATTACTGCTGGGAGAGGAAGAGCTGATCTTCACAAGGGGAGAGACTCTGGATGGGATGACTAGACTCCCAGGAATGAACTTGCAGTAAGGTACATATGGGGACACTAGCTTGAAATGATGGGCCCTGACACAGGGGACAGAACATCTGACGTCTGCTGGGGAGGCTGTGTGAGCGTGTCAACGGGGAAGGTGGTGTGGAGATGATTGGGATGTTCTGTGAGAAACACAGAAAAATTCAATAAAAAATTTACAAAAAAATTGCGAGGGAAAATTTGTTCATAACATCTTAGGAATTTCGTCCATATTTATTTAATAATAATAATAATTATTATTAATGCCATTAATAGTAACAAATGAGCATATAGAGCTGGGTATGGTGGTACATGCCAGTCATTTCAGCACTCAGGAGGCTGATCGGGAGGATTATTGTGAATTTGAGGCTAACCTGGGCTTCACACTGAGTGGCAGGCCAATCAGAGCTATGTAGCAAGACCATTTCTCAAAAGAAACAATAAGCACACAAATAGAATTTTCTATGTACAAGACATTATTCTAAGGGGTTTCCATTTGTTAACTATTATATTCCTAAAAAGCATCCTAAAAGGCACATTATGTTCCTGTCCCCATTTTATAGTTAAGAAATGGAAGGAGTGTATATGGAGAGTTCTCCAAAGTCATGTTTGCCAAAAATAGCCAACACAGACTATCTGAACCCAGGGTCGATATTCACAATTTTAAAAAGTAGCATGTTTCTTTTGTGGAGAGGAATCTGGTTTCCTACTTACCAGGAACACAGACTGGATGTTGTAGCAGTATTGTGTAGCTGGGGAGCTTTTCTCAGAGGGATTGGCTGGCTCACAGTTGTAGATGTTAACATATGGCATGGGGGTTTTAATAAGATTCAGACTCTCCATTTTCAAAAAATGTGAAAGTTTAATATTCAGTATGTCCATGATCAAAAGAATGATCCCAGAAATGGCGGCAAAGAGGCTCAGTGAGGTCAGTATCACTTTGGCTTTGATCTAGAGCAGAGACAAACGGATTTGGTAATTAGATTTGATGTCTACTTGGTGACTATACAGTAGGATGGCATCCCAGATGCCTTTCCCCTGACTCATAAGGAAGACACACCCAAATCCCACCACCTCTCTCTGTTGGTTTTCACCTCTTTGTCAGTATAAGTTACAGCCCTTAGTTCTCTCCCTCACTCCTTATTCAGTTTTCTCATTTTATGTAGCCTGTATCCATTCAGTTTATAAAACCAAAACTCATATTTTGTATCCCTGCATTTCCTTCATTACCACCATTCTCCCAGGCATGTGATTAATACTTGAGGATTGATAGCATCCAGGTTATTATCTCTTTGCATAAGAGAGCAGTGGGCAGAGCAAGAAGAGGAATGTTCAATCACACATGAGTGGGGTGGTACTGTGGTAGGGCCTGGAAGGGGCAGGAAGAACCTTCTAGGTCTGTTTCATCAAATACAGTGCATCCCGCATAATGATACAACTACTTCTCCTGATGGACAAAGGCACAGTCAGGCCCCATGAACTATTTTCCAAAATACCATTGGGGCTGATGTGTCTGGGTAGCAAAGGCTAGAGAACATAGATGTGAATGTTCTATGCTCTACATTGCATGGATGATCAAAGCTTAACACGGGAAGCCATGTATGACAAGCCCATGATGGGGTGGCATGGTTGATGACTGTTTTATGAAACATATGTTTCCTTGCTGGCCATGTGACCTACCAAGGATAAGTCAGTTTTGGTTGTATTTGATATTTGTAAATAATTTCTTTCTCCTCAAATGGAATCTGTCAGACACTTTTAGAGAGGAGCCATCTTAATCCACTCAGCTTCTTCTTCTTCTTCTTTTTTTTTTTTTTTTTTTTTTTTTTTTTTTTTTTTTTTCGAGACAGGGTGTCTCTGTAGCCCCAGCTGTCCTGGAACTCACTCTGTAGACCAGGCTGGCCTTGAACTTACAAAGATGCACCTGTCCACTCAGCTTCTTAACAGTGACTCAGCTCGGCATGTGGAATAAAGTATCACTAGAGGATTCTCTTGAGAGAAATTTGGTGGCTAACTCTTATTACCCATTCAGAATCAGGATTCCTTAGGACATCTTTTTTTTTTCCCTGAGTATGAACAAATCTGACACATTAGCACATTTTCATTTCCTATGCCAGCCAGGGCTAGTGCTTCCATTTACAGCTGAAAATCAAAGGCACCTCTGTCCTTGCTCAGGGTTCTAACTTAGCTAGAACTGAATCCATCACATTGATTAGATAATTTTCTTAAACAATGTGTGGGAGAAGTGGCATATTTTTAATTTCCACCCAGAACTTAACATCGAAAGACAGTAAACAAGGTTTAGGGGAGATCGGCATTTGATTCTGTTTCCGTCGACAAACTCAAGGCAAATGTCATTTTCGAGGCTTTCATAAACAAAATTGCAACCAAGACTATAAGAATCCTTTGCCTAGACAAGAGTCTGTGGCTGCGAAGCTCTTTAAGGGTCCTGGGTCCTCTTTTCAACTGGGAGGATAAGTATTTCTCTTGATGTGTGGGAAAGGACATACGGTTACTTGCCAAACTGTTCCTGGAGGTTTGATCTGCTGCAGCCACGAGTGATCCAGAAGTAATGTACTGTAAAAGAGAGGTGGGGAGAAAGAGGAAAGGGGGTGGAGAGAGGGAAGGAGGGAGGAAGGAAGAGAGGAGAGAGAGAGAGAGAGAGAGAGAGAGAGAGAGAGAGAGAGATTTTAACATTGAGAACTGGTTGTAAGGAAGCCATCTATGTTTGCAGCGTCATTCACTAAAAATCTATGCATCAGATTTCATCTGCTTAATTAGTTTCCTTGTAGTTAAATTCAGGTTCACCTACAAACAGTCTGTTCTGTTTGACCTCTGAGGACCACTAACTCGGAATAGAATAAACAGAGACAGAACCCAATGACCCTGTCTGGGAGAGCCCTTTGTGTCTGTACCATCAAGTAAGCATAAGGAATCATCCACAATAACATGCTTTACTTCTTATCAACACAGATTGCAGTTAGCCCCAGGTACCATGTTTCAAAATATAATTAGGCCTGATGTCTGCAGGCAGAGGTAGGAGAATGTCAGTATGAATTAAGACGTCTTATTCTCACTTTACTTAGTGAAATGTTCTTTGGAGTCATCGTGATTTAAATGGCTTTGATGCCGCTGGAAAGTATGTCAACGAGGAAAGCAATATTTGTCTTGAATAAGATAGACACTTAAATGCGTATGGCTACAGGAAGTAATGGTGGCCATTTCGCCACTTCCTATCCTACAGTCCAGGTTGTAGAAGGGAGGGACTCTTGTAACCAATCTATTTTGTTCTGATGGTTTCCAGCCTGCATTCAGTTTTAGAGTTACACTCATAGAAATATCCTTGCAAAAGAAACACTGTGGGCTCAGGTCACACACAGTTGCAAGTTTGGAAGACATGAATATTAGAGTCCAAAAGAGTGTTACTGTGCTCTTTAATACAAAGGGATTTACTTGGGGTGAGGCTAATCTCGCAGGTTCCATAGTAACTAATAGAATTAGACAGAAGGAATTGGGATACTCCTGTTTCTCTTTTCTTTCTAAAAATACCAACTATCTGGTGCCTCAGTCCTTGCAAGAATTTGCTGTGGAGATGCCCTGCACCCAGCAATTTCCCTTCCCTCTGTACATGGAGGACCTGCCTCTGCATCCACGTGAGGCAGGACACATACTATAATCTACCTGTCTTCCTACTTAACTATATTAACCAAATCGCTTCCTGCCTACACATTGTCCTCAATATAGAAAAAAATACAGAGCTTTCGGGCATTTTCTTTTTCCTTTATTGTTTCTCAAATGGCTGATATTTGTTGAAACTTACCATAATTCCTCCCCAGAGAGGGTACCATACACTCACACAGATGGGGGCATAGACCCCTGTGGGAATCAGCAGCAGCCCCCCCAGAGCAATATGGAAGAAGCCATTCATGATCTGGATAGCCTGGGGAGAGAAGAAAGGCCCATGGTGAAGTGAACTCATCCCTACTGGGGTCAAAGCCTTGATGCTTGGGACCCACTTTGAGACCCTGCAAAGAGTGTAGTGGGAGCGGAAGGGGTAGCAGTGCCCCAGACTTTGCCTCTCTCTGGTTCAGATCTATTGTCCCCATTGCATAGGGTGTTTCCAAGGAGTAAATATGTCTGGGATTCTAGGCATGGATGAGGATGAAAGAGTCTTAATCCCCAACCCAAGAGGAGACCTAAGATCACCCTGGGGTGGTCCAGGTGGTAACTTTTTGGTTCCTTTCTGGTCTGGTCTACTGTGCCAGACATCAAGAACACATCTGCTTAGATCACACTCGTCTGACCCTCAGCACTAGACTTTGTAGGCCAGAGCATCTCCAGGCTGTGGAGTAGAAGGAGAGCTGCCTTACCCCCAAGGCCTTTGATTCCCTCATGAAGAAGCTCTGTGTGGGGCCCACTGTTGAAGACGTCCTCCTGAAGTTTACTTTTTGAGCAGGTTGCGGAGTGAGAGGGCCTTTTGTAGGCTCCGGTGGGAAAGTTCCACTCACTGAGTTTCTGGGTGTTGTCATTCTGTTCTTAAAACTCCTGAAAATAAAACATTATTGTTAAAAAAAAAACATTATTGTTATATTTCTGTTTATCTGAAAGTAACTATGTTGCTATAACGTGAATCTCTCAACCGGCTCTAGAATCCCCCCCCCTCCCAATTATTTTCAGATTCTATAATTACTGTATATGGGTGGAGATTATATATCCATATTTTAGAGTAATATAAAATTAATGGAGGAAAATGTGAATTCCTAAGCATAAAAAAAGACTGAGAGAAAGATGCAGGACAGTTATGGCAGAATGCATGANAGTAATATAAAATTAATGGAGGAAAATGTGAATTCCTAAGCATAAAAAAAGACTGAGAGAAAGATGCAGGACAGTTATGGCAGAATGCATGATCTGGGGTGGGGTGGGGTGGGTTGGGGTGGAAGGGAAAGGGGAATATGCTTGAACTGAATTGAAAAATGATGTCTGAAACACACAAAACATCAAAAAGAAAAAAGAAAAAAAAGAGCAATGACAGAGGCTTCGGCAGGTTTTCCTTCTGTCATCACGAATGCTTCGCCCAGCAGTCCCTTCATGGCGTCACTGAGGGTACATGTGTCCTCCCCTTCAGGTAGCCACAGACCTAAGGCAAGGCCTAGTTCTACATTAAGGGGAAGGAACCAGAGGGACTGTCTTAGGCATGGATGCATGTGTCCAAGAACCTGGGTTAGAATACCTAGTCAGCTTGTTTGGACATATTCAATTGTGCTGATGGCTGAAGTCAAGGCCTTGTGAGTGCTAGACCAAGAGCACTGAGCTCAGCTCCATGACTTGTCTGGTTGTGCCTCTCCTTGGGTACTTTACTATTAGAAAGTATATTTTTTTATTGGCTTGTTTATCTGTCTCTGAACGATGTGATGCCCCAGAGACATCATGTCAGAGTATGGGGAGGATTGTCCTTAGAACAAGGAGGAGCTGATTCTACACCTCTCTCTCTTTCTAACTCTGTGACTTTGAGCACACAAGGTCATGAGCACTTGAGTCAGATTGCCTAGTTTTAAACAGTAATTATTCTATTTACTTTAACATGTGTGGTTCTTCAACTACAGAATGGAACTAGTAACAGTTCCTGTTTCATAGAGATAAACGGACTGATGGTTCATGTGTGGGTGGGTCTTCGCATTCGAGTAGAGCTCAAGTATCCGCTCTTCAAGGAAGCCTTTGCTGGACTTTAGCCTGTCTCACCCAGTCCTACATATTCTACTTCTGTGGTACATTCAATTTTAGTCACATTTTGGCATTTATTAGTATGGACGTTTACCTTACTTACTTGTTTATTCTCTCTCTCTCTCTCAATTTTGTTGCCTCTTGACTAGTATATAAACTTGCTTGACTGTAGAAGCTTTTAGTAAATACTGAAGAAATGAGGAATGCATGCAAAGCACTCCTATCTGAACGAGTATTGGCTGTTTTGTTGTGGTTCTTGCTCTTTTGACCTTGCCAAGTCATAGTTTTCACTTCATCCACTCTTTTTTTCAAAATTTAAAAAAAAATTTATTTATTTCCATATGTGTATGAATGTACTATCTGCATGCAAATTTGTACACCCATGTCGTGCAATGCCGCGGAGGTCAGAAGAGGGTGTCGGAGTCCCCGGAACTGGAGTTCTCCTGGAATTGGAGTTTCAGACGGTTCTCGGCCGCCATGTGGATGCTGGGGATTGAACCCAGGTCCTCTGTAAGAGCAGTCGGTGCTCTTAACCGCTAGGTCATCTCTCCAGTCCTCTTCATCCACTCTTAAAACAAGAACAGTGCCTTCTCTTCTCCTAGAATTACTATAGGCAGTGAGCGGACACATGAAGGTGAATGTGCCCAGTGCAGAGAAGGCTATTGAGCGCTGTCTGTTGTTACTCATGGGTTGTTCCTTTCTGAAGTGACTAGGTCATGAACCACATTCATGCAGCTCACATAGCTTGAGTCAGTTCAGCTCTCTTCTTGTCCTTTTTATTGGGTTCTTCATTTGTTAGCTATGTCGACTACTTATAGAAATTCTATTGATATTTTCCCATCCCCTGGAAGTTCCTCTCTAGGGTCACACCTGAGTCTCATCTTTATTGATTGTAAGTTGTGTAGAAGGACTCAGGAATTAAGACTGTGTATCCAGGTTGTTTAATTTTCCTAAGGCCACACAGAGCCAGGTAGTTTCTTGTCTCCTACAAGACAGGCATAGGAATTTCTTACATTTGTGCCTACTTTTTTTTTAAGACAGGGTCTCAGCTGGGCATGGTGGCACACGCCTTTAATCCTAGCACTTGGGAGGCAGAGGCAGGCGGATCTTTGTGAGTTCAAGGCCAGCCTGGTCTACAGAGTGAGTTCCAGGCCAGCTGGGACTACAGGGACACCACCCTGTCTCAAAAAGACCAAAAACAAAAAACAAAAAACAACAAAAAAAAACAGGGTCTCTTTGTAGCCAACAGCTGGCCTGGAACTTGCTATTATAGAACAGGCTGACCTAGATCTCACAGAGATCTTGTCTCTGCCTCTGCAGTACTGGAATTAAAAGTGTGTGCCACTATGCCCCATTGTGCCATCTTTATAATTACAAGGAAATTCTACCCTAGATATCTCTTCTGAACCTTATAGAGTAGATGAGTGGTAAACTACTGACTTGGTTTTTTTTTAATTTTTTTAATTTTATTTATTTCTGTATGTGTATGAATGTACTGTCTGCATGTGGTCTGTGCACCCGTGTAGTGCAATGCCGCAGAGGTCAGAAGAGGGCGTCGGATTCCCCTGGAACTGTAGTTCTCCTGGAATTGGAGTTTCAGATGGTTCTCGGCTGCCATGTGGGTGCTGGGGATCGAACCCAGGTCCTCTGCAAGAGCGGTCGGCGCTCTTAACCACTAGGCTATCTCTCCAGCCCTACTGACTCAGTTTTACAAAACAGGAAACACGGATATAAAACTTGGGTAACTTGTTCAAGGTTACATAATTATTGCATTACTGATTTGCAAGGAGGCTTCTGGCCTGTCAAATGTGGTGCCCATGTCTCAGCTGCTGTGTGTCCTGTGGGACAGACATCCAGCCTCTCCCTTATGAACCTCTCCATTTCCCTTATATATCTGTACCCTGTAGGTGACTTGAAGCAATTAGAAACATGATCTGCCTATGGCCTGGGTTGGAGGATAAAGAAGAGCCTGTGCTGTGGTTTCTCACCTGATTTCCTCCCTGCTCTGAATCACCAGATATCATGTAGCCTGAGGGAATCTGCCTCATGCCACAAAACCACTCCATGAAACCACTGAGAAGAAATATAGCCATACATCCCACTAAACATTTTGCAAATCAATTCTGGTCTAGGACTTGCAAAACCTCAGAAACCAGTCTGGTCTGTCATGAATGGGAAACTGCTGTCTGGCCTGGAGACAGGGTTTGCCTGTAAAGTCTTTACGTAGTGTCAGAGCCAAGTTTTAAGACAGTCACTGCCACTCTTATTCAGATGCACTTTCTGATGGGCCAGCCACAGGCTAGACCATAAGACCACAGTCGTTTATCTGAGCATATATTATGTATAAGGGAGATGGGTATGCCATTTCTAACTCTCTCCACACCTCCCTTTCTTGTGGGCATTGTATCTCCTTTCTATAGATGCGTAAATGGAGATCCAGATAAGTTAATAATAACTTAGTAACGGAGACTTAAAGTGTATAGAGGCCATTCATTGTTCAGAGTGAAGGCAATAATTGGACCAGTGTCACAGCTAGCTTCAGTTGTCCGCTTGACACAAACCTAGAGTCACCTTGAAAGATAGAAACTCAACTGAAGAACTTCTCAGCCAAGACTGGCTGGTGGCCAGGCCTGTGAGGCTAATTGATACTGGAGGGTCCGGCCTGCTCTGGGTGGGATCAGGTGGGCCTGGACTGTGTAAGAAAGGAAGCTCAGCAAGCCTGAGGGAACAAGCGAGCAGCGCCCCTCCACTGCAGCTCCTGCTCCTCCTTGCCTCCATGATTGACTGTGATGTGGAAGCTCACATGCACCTTTCGTCTCATTGTGATTGGTCACAGTGTTTATCATAGCAAAAGAAAGCGCAGGAGGTCAGTTACCATTGTCTTAATTCCTCCTTGTGTCTGAGCTGCACGGTGAAGGCGTGGGTCTCTATTATTGTTGGGGAGGGAAACATTTTATTTAGCAAAATTCCCCTCTGACTGCATCATAGTACCTAAAATCACTCATAACTATGGAGAGGGGGGCATTTTATTTTTCTGTTAAAATAGTATGTTTATAATACCAACTATTTCTACAGTCTTGAAAAATGATTGCTACAAAGTTGGATTTTATAAACAAAAATATGACTTTTATATGCCATTTCTTTTTATGGCAATAATCTTTCTCTCTCTCTCTCTCTCTCTCTCTCTCTCTCTCTCTCTCTCACTCACATACACACCCACCCACCAAGGCACTATAGACAGACTGTGCAATGCTAAACTTATATTGTGTAGGCTGAACTAGTCCACATCTGCACGTGAAGCCTCTAGATCTCACAACATTGCATTATTACTAAGCAATACAAAATGATTTGAATCGAATCTAGCTCACAGCAGAGATTATTTGGTAGATTAATCAGTACTGATGCTGAAATCGGGACTTGCTCAGTAATTCCCCCCTCCCCTGTCTTATCTCCCATGGCAACTTCTGCAAATCCTTTCTGAGTTCTGGAAGCAGCAGCATTTTCTTGTCTATCACTTGAAGGTCTCACAGCTTCTTGTGTGGGTTTTAGTTTGAATAATGACTTTTAGGGTCCAATACCTACATCATCTACTAAGATGTTTGAAGCTCCCTAACCTCAACTTCCTCCTTTGACACTCAAAATAACTTGGCCTTCATCCTTTGCAGCATCCTGTGCACTTAACCGTGGAGGATGGATGCTCTTACTTTCTACCCCCCTGAACCCTCTTAGTCTGTTTCCTTCTGCCAAGATGCTTGCCATTCCCAGACATTGGTCCTTCCTTGCCCTAGTGTCACTTGTATGTAGCAAAAACACGTGAGATCCAGTTCTTGCTCTCCCTGTGATCTCTATACAACTAGGATAACATACAATGTACTGTGCTAGAGAAGGTGACAAATACTCAAAAATTATTATCACCAGGCTCTTATGATGATGTAATACCATGTCCCTCTAGCCCAAACCCTCATTTTAAAATCTAGCAAATGTTCTCAGCCACGAACCCATTTCTCTTTTCTTTACCTCAGCTCCTTCAAACTCGGCCCCCTGCCCTTGCCCCACCTTCCTCACCCCAGTGCTCTGCAGCTGATTTTTGCTAGTTACTCAGTCACAAGTCATCTGCAGTAGGGCCGTACTGTAGCCCGTAGCCTTTCCTACTCATCGTGTTTCACGTTGCTTCATTTTTCCTGCTGCTTAGACTCAAAAGACTGGGACCCCCAGGGGGGCTTTATGCCATGAGCATGAGGCCTGAGTTTGGATCCCGGCACCCACATAAAATGCATTTGTAACCCCAGTGCCAAGGGTAGAGACAGGCAGACCCCTGGGGCTTGCTGGCCAGTTAGTCTAACCAAATCAGTGAGATCCGGGTTAAGTGAGAGACCCTGTCTCAAGGAATAAGGTGGGGAGGGACTGAGAAACATCTGATACCAACCTCTACTTTCACATGCATGTGCAAATACGTGCATAGACACACAAGCACATACACACATGCACAAACATATGTGCAGTCAGATTTCACTCCAGCTCCTTCATCTCCCTTACACATTTGAACAGTGGCAAAATCAAGCCGTTGCTGCCTCTGTAATGCATTTTCACACTAGCCTCTTCCTATATCTAGGGTCACCCTGTGGAATTTATCCTCCTTTCCTTTTCTGGATCAGAAAAAATAAAAATCTGTGGGTCAGGCCAACAAGATCTCTCAGTGGGTAAAGGTGCTTACTGCCAAGCCTGATGACCAACATAGTGGAAGGAGACAACCAACTCCCACAAGCCGTCCTCTGACCTCCATACATACATGCCCCACCCACAGACACATGTATACACACATACAGAAAATAAAAAAAGTATTAAAATCTTGTCAGCTATTTTTATTCCTTCAACCCCTTTCTTGTATTTCCTCTGGGAAGACCCTAGATCAAACTCCTCAAGGAGTCCTGCTCACCCTGAGCACCTTTGTCTCATTGACCTGTCTCTGTTTTATTGAGAATCTCTTCTTCTGCCTCCTCTGGGCCTTTGCAGTCCAGCTCTGTACAATGTCCACAGCAGGGCCATGGACGGACATGTTTGGAGCCTTCTCTGGGTCTGCTAAAACTTTGAGACAGTACTTTCCTCTCTCTCCACCTTTACTGTCCGGCAAATCCACAGATGTTCAGGTTACCACAAGTATTCCTTGCCTTTCCCACCTGACTGCAAGAACTTCTCCCAAGAGTTTTTCACGTTTATACGTCTCACCTTCAATTTTCATTTTAGTGGATATTGTAACTCCTGTAATAGAGTGCCAGTTCCTGAAGGGTACTGTGTGGGATCACACAGGAAACAGGTCTCCTCTGTTTGAGATCAATAAACGTTAAACACAAAACCAAACAGCCCCTTGCTCTGGCAGGTTTACATGTGTAGGATGTGGCCCATTAAAAAGATAAAAGATGAAAAATTCCCCCTTACCTAATAGGTGAGAGAAACTCATAAGGAAAACAGGGAAAGTTCTCTCTCTCTCTCTCTCTCTCTCTCTCTGCTGGTAGATCTCAGGACACATTAGAACATGGTTTAAGTCATCGTCCTGTCCCCTCCAGTCCGTAGTCTCACCCTTGCTGTGTGTTAATGACATAAAGAAAATGGTTGCCCGTATCATCTAGGCCCGTTTACCCTGAGCAGTTTCTCTCTAGAGATGAACGCAGTTAAAGCAAGAGGAAAGAAGTTAGTTTCATATGATCAGAATTATTTTATTTGGTCTCAGGCAGTTCTAAAAAGCTTCTATATTTTAGGTCGTTTAATCTTCCTGATGCAGTGGGTCTTGCTTTTCCTCCCATTTTATGCGTGAGGAAACCCGAGGCATGTAGAGGTTTGGTCATTCACTCAAGGTTGTGCGGCTTGTGTATAGTAAAGCCCCAGGTTGAACGCCAGCAAGCAGGACACTTTATCTCCAAGCTGAAATCTTTTACGGAATGGCCCACTGCTAATTACCCAGAGTCACTTTTGAGAAGGAGAGTAATTAAGAAGGGGGGTAAGAAATCCAGCCTGAAAATTGCCAAATCATGATTCCATGTGAAAAGCTCACCCAGGACACCCCAGAATGAAAGCAGCCCCAGTTCTCTAAAACAGCTTACCTGAATCCTCAAGGCTTCAACTGAGGCTCAAGGGCTGACTTTGCTGCTTCTCAGGTGTCAAGTACTTGAGAATGAGTGAGATAGACCAGGCCTGGGGGCAGTACCGCTGATAGATACCCGGTGACAGGAAATTAACAGCCTTTGCTATCTTGAGATTTGCTCCAATTACTTTGGTTTGATATAAACTTATGAGAGCCAAAGAAGATACAAAAAAGTTTCTGCCTTAACCAGGAGGTTTCACTTCTTAAAAATGACCCCAGGGGACTGCCCGGTGTGCTTCATGCTACCTTAATTAGGAGAACTTATGCAGCCCCCACCCTGTGAGCAGGTGTAGATGGTGGGTCCCTAAGGGCTAGGAGGGCGCTAGAAATTCTCCAAAGATGGGCTGTGAGAACTGGCCTTACTTCTTGCTTGACTTTTAGGGCTGAGTAGGTGGGGAGGAGGCGTCCATGCGAAGACCCAAGAATCATGGCGCAGGTTCTCTTGGGAGTTTATATTTATGGTTTCCAAGTAAAATCTTCATTTGCTCACATTTACAGTTCTAGTGGACCATGTAAATCTTGTGTCAAATTTAGCAGAAATGTCCTAAAATACAGTTTGTCTCCATCGAACACGTATTCAGAAACCCGAGTCCAGATTCAGCCCCCATTGAACACGACTTTAACTGATGAACCCACCGTTTCATCTCGCTGGTTCACCGAGTTGAGTTTCTTCTCTGCTGCTATGGCCTGGAGCTGCTGAGCCAAGTTCAGGGCCAGATCAAGTGGACGAACGGAGGAAGTTGGTGGCATCGAGAGAGTCATCAGGTGAATCAGAGAGAGATTTTCCTTAAAGATAGTACCCCCATCTCCTTAAACAACCTTTATGTCCATATGTAAGGCTTCTCATTAATTTTTAATTTCATTGTAAGTTTATTTCATTAGAGACACAATGCTCTAGATAGGCAACTTTGTTTATCTTAGGTTGAAACAGTCTACCTCTGTTATCTAACATGAGGTTAATTCACTCTCTCTCTCTCTCTCTCTTTCTCTCTCTCTCTCTCTCTCTCCTCTCTTTCCTTGATTTGTTTTAAGATGGTTTAGAGCCAAACAATGATTTCTGGGGAGGGCGATTTTCATGCAACATTAGAGAAGCCATGTTTTCATCTCTGAAATGATTAATTAGTGGACCAAGCTGTCTTTTGGACAGAGAGCCCATTGTTATCCAAAAAGCTCAAGCAAACACTATTCAGTCATTTGTCAAAAATGCTGTAGTGAGGATGGAGTAGATTCTAGTTGTGTGCCTATGGGTTATGTGTTGCTGTGTGTGAGTGTTGGATGATGGGGTGATTAGAATACAGTCTTAGTTTGTTTTGTGGGTTAGAATATCCAAGACTTTTATACATGTATAAAGAGTAAAGGTTTATTTATTATAGTTTAAGATGCTGGGAAGGTCCAGGGTCCCATATCTGCCAAGGGCCACCATGCTCTGATATTCCAGGGAGGAAGACAGAATGGCAAGAGCACACCATTCATAAAGAGAGGGGATGGTGGTAGCCCAGCTTATGAAGAGCCCACTCCTGTAATATCTAGCCAGTTCTCGTGATAACAGTATTTACATTCATGAGGGCAGGGCCCTTATGTCTTAATCACCCATTAAGGTTTCATCTCTCACAAAGTTGCATCATTGTTGTCAATGAGGTGAGTTTAGCTTTCTGTGAATCCTCCTGAATCAACTTGGATTCAGTTTGAATCCACTTTCAGCATGATTTTCTTTTATGTGTTCCCCCGCCTCTCAAGAAGACTACACTCTCTATCATAATGATTTGCATCCTCTCCTTATTCAGCCCTTGGTCTCTATGTCCTTTAAAAGCAGGCTAAGTGTTTCTGGGTCCTGTACTTTCTGCAAGGATATGAGACATAGGTTGGCTAGCAGGCTTTCCAGAATTAGGAAGTTAAGTTACAACATGTTGTCAATTGCTTGACAAAGTCCTGGCACCTAGATAATTCTGTCAGGGGCTTTTCTTTCAGAGCACTGGCATGGGAGATACAAGAATCCTTCAGGACTGAGGCTCAGCATCCAGTTGAAAATAGAATCTGGTCACAAATTGGAAGATCCCAATGTTGTACTTATAATCATAAGGATAATGTAAATTCAAGTATTTGACATCTTTATAGTTCTTTCTGTTCCAAAGGAACACTTTATACTTTAAAAATTATTATTTTTTATGTGTATGAATGTACTGTCTGCTTGTAGGTTGGTGCACCCATGTCATGCAATGCCACAGAGGTCAGAAGAGGGCATCGGATTCCCCTGGAACTGGAGTTACAGACGGTTCTCCATGTGGTTGCTGGGAATTGAACCAGGCCCTCTGCAAGGGCAGTTGGCGCTCTTAACCACTAGGCCATCTCTCCAGCCCTCTTTCTTTTTCAATATACATTTTCATTGACTTTTTGTGCATTTAAATTCCTAGACTAAAATAATGCCTACTTAATGTCTTGCTGTGAACTCCAGTTCTAGGGGAATCCAACGCCCTCTTCTGACCCCTGAGGCATTGCACGACACGGGTGCACAAATCTACATGCAGACAGTACATTCATACACGTACAAAATAAATAAAATTAAAAAAATATTAAAAAAAAGAAAAAGCATGGTCTCATTTAGAACTTTTGCTAGGCTGTACAGGCACAGTCCCTAGGCACATAAGAGTCAGCGAGAGTGTCTCGCTGCTTTCCCTTAGCCACTGTGAAGAAGTTGCTTCCCAGCTTTCTATCCACTGGGAACCCCTGTAAATCTCTAAAACACTATCCACCTGAGCCTCTTTCCTCAGTCTGCTTTAGCTGAGATTACGGAAGTTCCTCTTGTGATCTTAATGTGCAGCGAAGTCTGTGAGACATGACTGTCAGGGGTTTTGTGAAACACCAATCACTGCTGTCCTCCATACTATTTTGGAAAATATAGCGATTTTAGGGGAAAAAAATTGTATTCATGTGTAACAACTCAATTTTTTTGTTGTGTTGTGTAGACCCAGCTGCCATCCCAAACTGGCGCTGATCTGCCAGCCTTTGCCTTCTGAGTGCTGGAATTAAAGGTATGTGTCATTAAGCCAGACCCTAAGATAATTTTTAAGGGTGTGAAAGGATTCTGAGAGACTAAACGCATGAGAGCTAGAGATTGACAGAGAAAGAGCTAAACTGTAGAACCAGCCTGCTTGTCAGTAAGGCTGTGTGAGCGTTTTGATCTTAGCGAATTGCTTACTTACCTTTCTGGGCTTCATCTTCCTTGTTTGGATGTGACTATAACAATTGCCTCAGGATTTTTGTGAGGTTAAATGAACAGTGGATAGATACTACCTTTAGCATGATGTCTGGGTTTCCTGGGGCATAGTTGTTGCTCAACAAATATCTGTCCTCATTGATTACAGATTTTAGTATTTGTTTCACTTTGCTTTCTGTTGCTGTGATAAACACCATGACCAAAAGTAGCTTGGGGGGGGGAGGGTTTATTTGGCTCACATGTCTAGGTAACGGTCTATGACTGAGCAAAGTCAAGGCAGGAACTCAAAGCAGGAACATGGGGCGAGAGCTATGGAGGAGCGATGCTTCCCGACTAGCTCTCCTGGCTCATTGCTCAGCTAGCGTTTTTGTGTTTTGGGGTTTCTTGGTCAGAATTTCCCTGTAGTCCCAGGTGGCCTGGAACCCACTATGTAGACCAGGCTTGCCTCAATCTCATGGAGGCCATTATATCTCTGTCTCCTGAATGCTGGGAATAAAGGTGTGCACCACCATGTTCTTATACAGCCTAGGACCACCTACCCAGAGATGGCACTGTCCATAGTAGGCTGGGCCCTTTCATGTCAGTCATGATAATGCCCCACAAATGCCCACGGGCCAGTCTGCTCTAGAAAATTGCTCAGTTGAATTTCCCTCTTTCCAGGTGACTCTAATATGTGTCAAGTTGTAAATAAAAACTAACTGGCCCAGTATTATTATTCTTCTAGTTGATTGGCTCATAACATTGATAATCTTGCTCCATCAATGTGATACTTGAGGGTCAAACCATTCTTCCTTCCAACTATTTTTCCTGCTCTATGGAGCAGGAGCCCTTGTGTTGAGTCTCTGAGGGAACTCATCAGGAGACTGTGCTGAACCAGGGAAGTCAGATGACTCCATCACCCCTGAGCTTGAGCTTGGCTTCCTATCTTTGCTTATAGAGAGGCAGTGCCATATCCAACAACAGGGCGATGACACCAAGGTGACCGTCTTCTTGAGAGAGGGATGGCATTAACAAGAGGCAGGATGGGTTTCATCAACCAAAATGTCCCCAGCCCCTCCTCACCCCTTTCTCTTCAAATAATCAAGAGCTTTCAGCTTTGATGTGTTTTGCCATTTTCTCGCAAGCAGCATTCATCTCCGATTAGTATTATAATGAATCTTTATTTGTGCAGTGCTATTCAACAGCATTATTCACAGTCTTCCAAGGAGCATCCCAAAATTGAGGAGAACAGAGAAATGAACAGTTCAGCAATGCTGAAGATCATCAACATAATCAAAATCCCCTGCAACAGAAGAACAACCGAATCATGGGATTAGTGTGGTGATGGGTGTTTGGAGTATAATGAGGTAGCCATGCCAGGAAATAAAAAACTCCCCCACACCTCTGAAATATGTCTGATGCTATGGAATCAAACTACTGAAGTATCATGGGAATATAAAATATATCAGTTAGTGTAGGACAGCATATTATTTCCTTTGAGAAAACCACACAAACTATAAACTTGCAGGTAGGAAATTCTTCATTTCTAAAATTTATTTATTTATTTATTTATTTATTTATTTATTTATTTATTTATTTTTGTATGTGTATGAATGTACTGTCTGCATGCAGGTTTGTGCACCCATGTCGTGCAATGCCGCGGAGGTCAGAAGAGGGTCTCGGATTCCCCTGGAACTGGAGTTCTCCTGGAATTGCAGTTACAGATGGTTCTTAGCCGCCATGTGGGTGCTGGGGACCCGGGTCCTCTGCAAGAGCGTCGGTGCTCTTAACCGCTAGGCTATCTCTCCAGCCCCTGGAAATTCTTCATTTCATAAACACAACAAATACAAAGGAACATATCACAAAGTCGTCTGTTGAAGGACAAATAGAGAAGGCCAAGAGGCATGGCAATAATAGAAACAAAAACAGGGAGAAAAGGAGGGGGAAAGAGGAACACACAGAAGAAGAGAGAGAGGAACCCAGGCTGACAGTACTCCTTCAGCTCTCTGTAATCACTGCAGAAGATTCTCTAAGTGAACTTACCATAGCAACTAACAGCACACAGAGCCCCTTGGGCCTTGCCAGTTGTCCACACAGCCTGGATTCCAGGACAGAGACAGTCAAAGCTCCTCATCGTCCAAGAGCTGGACCTGCTACTGACTTTGCAAAGGTTCATGTGATTAACAGTCTGTCCTATGCTGTACTGTCTACTGGGTCTCAATTACAGGCCTACGATCAATTTGAGAGCCATGCAGTTTTTAACAGCCACATAATATGTCATGATGTAAATTGATGGCTGGTTTATTTTCCTCTTTTCTGTGGTTTTTGGTGTTCATTAGCTTATCTCTGATGATAACTCTGATAACACTGATTAATAAATTATCAGTATTTCCCACTAACTGGTAAGAACTATGCTCTTTTGCAAAAAAAAAATCTAATCTAATCTAATCATCTAATCTAATCTAATCTAATCTAATCAGTTACTATTCTTCAACAAAAGATTATATTTTCTAAAGGTTTATATATATATTTAATTTTATTTTTTATGTGTATGAATGTACTGTCTGCATGTAGGTTGGTGCACCCGAGTCGTGCAATGCCTTGGAGGTCAGAAGAGGGTGTCAGATTCCCCTGGAACTGGGGTTAAAGACGGTTCTCAGCCACCATATGGGTGCTGGGAATCAAACCCGGGTCCCTCTGCAAGAGTAGTTGGCGCTCTTAACCACCATCTCTCCAGCTTCCTAAAGGTTGTTTTTTTTTTTTTAAATATATTCAGAGAAAATAAGTACACTTGAGCTTTGATGGATAAGATCTTATTAAAACCACCCCCACTCCCACCTGTCCTCCTCAAGTAGACCACAGTACTCAAGAAATGCCAGAAGCAGATGTTTGGAAGATGGGACAGATCACAGGTAGTTCAAGCTCCTGAGAATTAGTAACTCTATAACTTCTGCTCAAGACTATGGGAACACAAGCCACCTCCTTCTGAAAATCTGATTGTGATGTTCTTACATTCTGGCTAGTTTTTCCCTCTTTGTTCATTCAAGGTTCAAGATAATTGGCAGGCAACCTTACTACAATGGTGTCACCCCGAGTGTCTTGGCCTATTCTATAATGCCAGTGTTAACCAGCCCCACAAACAACAGAACTATAGGCCAGTATTCCCTGTAAATGCAGATGTGAAAGTATTAAATAAAATCCTGGCAAGTTGACATGTATAAAATATTGTCTACTAGAACCAGATATAATTTGTCCCAGGAATACATGGTTCATTAAGACAGTCTTTTTACTACCCCACAGCAATAGAATAAAAGAATGAAAGTCACATGATACTTCAGTGGATATAGAAAAAGACGAGTAAATTCATGATGATAAATCAGGAATAGAGAAAAATAATGTCCTCGACTTGTGAAGTTCATCTACAAAGTGTCTAAGTTCAGAAACAAGACAGTGATGTCTGTTCTCGCCACTTTGATTCAACACTGTGCTTTGGGTAACTCTTGTCAGAGCAACTAAACAAGAAAAACACAGAGTTCAGGAAACGAGGAAGTAAAACTATCTCTTTCAAGATGGTACAATGTTGTATGCAGAAAGTCTAAGAAATCAAAAACTGTGTGAGAACAAGATCGCAGGATTCATTACCAATACAGAGGAAGGCACTGTGTTCTATATTAACAATGAATATTCCAAAATGAAATTAACAAAACAATTACAGCAATATCAAAATGTCTAAAACACTTAGAGGTTTATTTAAAAATAGAAGCACAAGGTTTGTATGCTGAAAACAAAATAGAAACCACTGAAGAAATAAATGAGATAACAAAAATAAAAAGAAGAGATACCTCAGGTTGTATGAATTGGATAACTTTATGTGCTAAGATGTAACTAATTCTCTGTATGTTATGCAAATTCAGTATCACCTCTTAAAAAGGCTACTTAAATAGACAGGGTGACCCTATCTGTTGCTAATATACGGACTCACCATAGCCAAAACCATCCTGAAAGAACTGTGGGGAAAAGCAAAGAACAAAGTTGTAGGGCTTTCATCCCTGTCTTCAAAACATACGACAAAGCTATGATCATCAAAGCAGTGTGGTTCTGATGCAAGGATTGACATATCTGTCAAAGAAATATAGTTTAGCATCCTGAGGTAAATGCTTATGGTAATGCTAAATTACTTTAATCAAGTGTATCTGGGAATAAAGTAGGATACAAAGTCTTTCAACCAAAGATGCTTAGATAACAGACAAAACAAAATGATGGAAGTGTCCTCTTGTTTTTTCACATCATGTACAAAACTCAAAGTTAAATTGGACTGAGAAACGCATAAATTACACAAAACTTCAGTAAAAAAAGATGAAAAAAAGTTAAGAACTAAAGCAATCAAGTTCTTTGAAGCACAGTCTGTATCTTTCTGACTTTGGCCCAGGCAATGGGTTATTTTTATTTTATTAGCTACAAAACCCCAAACACAAGAAAGTAGAGGAAAAATAAATTGGTTTGGCAAAGTGAACTTTAAAAGACATCACCTTAAAAAAAACTTTCAGGTGATCTTGGGAACGAATCCTGTAATGAAAAGTGGACTGAAAGAATAATCTAAATCTATGAAAATTAGATTTAGGGAAAGTGAGGGAGGAATGAGGCTTCCCCAGGTCTTGTTGGAAGTAAAGGGGTCTGCAACAAGGGAAGAGAACAAAAGGCAACTTTTCATCACTGTTTTCAGTTATGAAGTTGTTCCCAATGCTGGTATCCATTAGTAATTCTGACACCATCATGCACACATGCAGTGCAATCGGAAAAATCAGCAAACTGCTCAAGGTTAGAGGGAGTCAGGTTCTCACTGCTGGTGTGAGGCTACAGTGATTGACAAGGCAACGGATTAGTGTTGAGACATCAGTATGGACTTACGGGCAGTTTAAGATAGATAGCGAGAGCCGTCGGTCACGTGGTCATACCCACAGAGGCGCATTTCCTCACGTCATCCGAGAGCACCTAGGAAGCAAAGCCATCGCAATAGCACCAAGCAGGCTGGGTCCCAGAGTCTGAGACTATTCTCCGATGTAAAACAAACAAAGGAAAGCACGGCCTCTGGGAGAATTCGCTGGTTCCAAACCCAGGGCACAGTTCCTACAAGATGAGCCCAGAGAATTTGCTGACAGAAGCTATGAAAATGTTGACAGGAAGACAAACGCCTCCACAGCATAAGGATATGAAGAGGGTCATAGAAATCCCCTGAAAGAATTATCAGTCACTAAAACTCAACCAACTGCCAATAAATACTCCCCAGAGTCCATGCTGATAGAAAGAATTATAATATGTAAATAGGAGGGTATTCAAATCTTGTATCTAGAATAGTTTCTGTTAACTTATGTAGAGTCTGCCCTGAAGGAACTGGAGCTTAATTCCCTCCTCTTTAAACCTTGGGTATAAATAATGACTTCATTTCAAAGGCAGTGAAGGAAAATGAAACTTGTTATACAGGTATGTTCAGTCCATAAAAATGCATCCCACTTTACATTTTTTTCAATTTAAAAATGTTTGAAAAGTATGTTCAACATTCTATTTTTCCTTGTAGAAGCTCTCACACAAAGACTCTCAGGGAAAACTGTTGTTCATATAGTTAAAGCTTATGAAACTTAGATTCTCAAAAAGATGAATTTAGAGGATTCATATATTTCCAAGGACACTCCTTTTTGTAACAGATGGAGGCTACTGCAGAGGTCCACAACTGGTCACACAGAGAGAATACATGTCTGAGAGATGCCCAGTCCAGGATGGCACATCTACAGTTGAACCTCTACACCTAAGGCTCCTGGAACATAGCAGGATGAGGGTTACAGAGAAGACTAGTGCATCTATCAACTCTCACCAGTGAAGCTTCCTTACAGAACAGAGTACAATGTACACAGAAGGCCATGATTGGCCAAGTTTTAAGTAATAAGAGTCTACAGAGTGTGTATCCCTGGATAGGAGTCATTTCTTTTTATTCATGTTTTCAGTGTGAGTTGGCAGTTTTCAAAGAAAAAACTTAGTAGAGACTTCTGGAGGCCGTTGGCTATTTATCCTCAGATAGACTCTGGGTAGGGGTGACAAATGGCAAGATCCAACTCAAATCTTGAGCGTTCCTGGATCATAGAGTTGATGCTGACCAAAGGTTAAAATCCCAGGGGTCAGGGTGCCAAATAGTGGGAAGAAGTCAAAGGCCCGGTCTGTGGCTACAACTTCTTGAGTACTTTTTCTTTATTCATTTTGTTCAATCTGACCTCTCTACCACTCTGGGGCAGGACACTTTATCTTGCTATCCTTACCTAAAGAGGACAGAGGCCTATCAAGGGCCTGGGTCACTGTAGCAAGGTTTCCTGTAAGCCTTCCTACCTTGAGTTGACTCTGGTACTTCATTTCTTCCAGGTCTCTTGTAACCCATGTTTAGAAGGGCAATTATTTACACATACCTTGGAATGTAAGCAGCTTTGATGTTCTTTAACATTCCATTTATACATTTCAAGTTCTAAGTGTATCCAAAAACATCTAGTAGTTACAGTAGACTTTAAAAATTTTTAGATGCTTTTAAGCGAGTTTTGTTTTATTTTTCAGTGTAGCACTTTGTTTTCAAAGGAGCGATTCAGAAAGTTCAGTTCACATGACCGGAACCGGTTCCCTATTTTCTGCCTCCCTCCCCAGATTTCTGTGGTCCTGATTTGTCTAACTGCCCAGTATCTTAGAATCTTCCCTATTAAGCATCTTTATTCTCCTACTTGGACCCCATTTTCTCAGGTAGTTTCCATCTTTTTCAGAAATGTGGTTTTTTTTTGGGGGGGGGAGTACTAGGGATTGAAACTGCAGTGTCATCCCTGGATAAGCATGTGGTCTACCAGGCAAGTTAGGTCCTCAGCCCCTTTTAGCAAGCAATCTTTGTTGACTTGTTGACTATCTTTTTCTCTCTACATGCAATCATACCTTCTCAATTATTTTACACTAATTTTTAGTAGTATTTTGAGAAGAGCAAAAATGTCTGTTTTCAATCTACCATCCTTAATCAGAAATCTAATCCAAAGATTAAAACCAAACCAAAAGCCATAAAATGCTCATGTTTATAATGAACCTGTAGAACCAGGAACCATGAACATACTGCCATATCTGATTATGTCTTAGCATATCACTTTATAGCCATATTGTCCTTTTGTATCTTATAAGCTAGAATATAATTATTTTCCTAGCCCACAGTGCTTGATAATGCTGGTCAAATATTGTGGACTCTGAATTTCCCAAATGAAAGGAAATACATATGCATCCACGACACCATCTGAATGGTTCTCAGGGTTTGCTGGTAGGTCTTTTTGTTTAAAGTATCTGTTTCATGCTTTAGAAACAACACAGGTACTTACAATGAACAAAACAGTAATACCACCACACTCATTATCCTCTGAAGAATAGCCACAGATGAATCCCCCATGTAGAAGGAAACCAAATATGAGGAGAATGATCCCAGCTGTCACTCCCAGGGCACTAAGCAAGCTCATCACTTGGCTCATTTTCATCTGAAAATAGAATCAGAACATAACATAGAGACTCAGGCCTAGCTGTGCTGTAGACAGTGGTGATAAGTGGGTACTGGACAGTAGGGTTTGTCATAGCGCCAAGAAACAGCTTTGTGATCATAAGGAGATCACTTCTTTTTGTTTTATTCTTTTCTTTTAGCTTCAGGCCTTCATCCACAGACCTAGAGAGTCCAGTGAACCTTTGGAACTTTTCCATCTCTCACACTCTGTGCCTAGGTTAACTTCCATTCAAATGGGGAGGAAGAAGACATGGGACAGGGAGGTAGATAGAGGGCACCCTGCTGCATTCTGTTCTGATGCTCTGGCCAAGTCATGGTCTTATTCAAGCTTTCATTTAAGAACAAGTTTAACCAAACACTCTGTTTCTCTGTCATTTAAAAAATTTTCAATTATTTAAAATTTTAACTTATTTTTATTTTGTATGTATAAGTGTAGGTAAGAGCACCATGTGCACACAGTACTGCAGAGACCAAAAGAGGGAACTGGATCCCCTGAAACTGGAGTTATGCTGCCTTGTGGGAGCTGAGAACTGTACCCAGGTCCTCTGCAAAAGTAGCCAGTGCTCTTAATCACTGAACCATCTCTTTAGCCCCCTCTCTTGTTATTTTTATGTCTTAGTAAAATTCTGAAGTTTTAGGGCTGGTGAGGTGGTAAAGGTAAAGGTTCCTGTCACAAAGCCCAAGAACCTGAGTTCAGGGATCCACGTGGTGGAGAGACAGAAACAGTTCTTGCAGATGGTCCACTGACCTCCATGCACACACCAAGGTCCACGCATGCGCCCCCTCCCCCCATGATGAATAATGTAAAACAATTTAAAATTATAAAATTTTTAGGTGTTCTCCAATATCAATCATTTGTTGATTTTAGTTGGTAATTTATTATTTTCTCAATATAATAATATGATCTGAATATGATTCTCAAACTACATATGCTCTAATTGTAAAGAATCAAAGTGACTCACTCCTTACCTCCCCATTTCACAAAAGAATTCTTCCAGTATGATTGTATGAAATGAGATCTGCATGTATGGATTTTAATATGGCTCTGGTTGACTACTTTTAAAAAAATCCACTCTGCCTGGAAAATATATTTACTGAAGCCATAAGTACATCATTTTGGTAGTGCCCCAGGTCTGTGAGTATGGCCAAGAAAAGCCCTAACTGAGAGAAGTGGTGAATGCTTTTACAATTGTTCTCTGTGCTCAAGGAACTGTGTGAGGACTTGCCAGGCCTCGGGGGCAGAGAAGGAGTTCAAATACAGACTGTCACTAGCTGAGGGGGAAGTAATGCATGCCCTGGGAATGGCAAAGCATGACCTAAGGGTATGAGATGGAAAATAAAAACAGAAAAAAGTCCATGGTTGTGGCATAAAATGGGGCCACATTTTCAATGTCCATTCATCAGTTGATGGACGGGGTATTATGAAGAGAGCAACAATAACCACAGATGTGCAGTTATCTCTGTTGTGGGGTTAAGAGTTCCTTGGGTATATACTCAGGAGTGGTACAGCTGAATCATACAGTAGAAGAGAGAAGAGAGAAAGGAACTGGTGGGGATGAAAGTGACCTTAGTAGATTGCGTATACAAAGTTGCCAAAACTAAGTCCTTAAAAAATGAGACCACAGACAGAATGTAGAACCAGGTTGTGCCAGCCCATGTGGTTCATGGGAAGATGTGTAACTTCAATATAAGAGCAAATAATAGGAGCTATTGTCAATTTTTAAAGAGGGTAGTGACATTGAAAGACTTGTCCTCACTCAAATATATTTTATGTTCTTGAGTAGGAAATTAATTCAAGGGTAACAGCCATTCTGGGAAAATCAGCTGGGAAGAGGTAGCAGTCATCTACAGACATGGTGAAATAGCTGGACAACAGTGATAATAAGAGGGGAGATGCTCTGAGAGTGATCTGGAGGTGGACAGTCCGTGTGAGATAGAAGATATCATCGATAACATTTCTGATCTCTGTACTGCAGTATATTTTAGATTCCAGGATCCTAATGTCCCCAGGTTCTAATACCAAATCCCATAGAAAGAATAAAAACAAGGAGTTACCCCCCCTCTTCCCTAATTCTCAAAGATGCAGGACAGTTATGGCAGAGTGCATGATCTGGGGTGGAGTGAATGGAAGGGAAAGGGGAATGTATCTAAACTGAACTGAGAAAATATGTGTGAAATACATAAAACATCAATAAAAGCATTATATAAAAAAGAAAGACTAGATGGTCTGGGAGATTTATAAATAGCTTTAAATCCAAAGAAGACTGTGTGTAAACAGGTGAAATGTATCAAGTATTAATTTCTCTCACATAACAGTTTATTTTCACAGGATGTGTCACAATATTCAACGACAAATCAGAACAACTTCTGGTAAGACACTTTTATGACTTCTATGTAATTTAAAGTCTGCTTTCTTTGTATCATCCTTGGCTTAAACCCTTAAGTATTTCTCAAAAACCTTTACATAACAAATTTATGTTAAAAATCATGCCATGATTAGCCCTGGATTCTTAACACTTGTTCCCATTTCTGAAAGGCATCCATTGGCAATCATTTTGTCTTCTGCAATAGTTTATTCCTTCTCTTCCCCCAAAAAATAGTTCACAATGTCTAGAGACCTTTTTGATTGTCATAATTGGATAGAGGGTATGAATGGTAGGTAGAGTATAGGAGTCAGGGATATCTCTAAGCATCCTTTAAAACAAAGGAAGGACAGGAAGTCCTCCTGAAACAACAGAAGAGTCACCTGATAAAAAAATATGTACAGTCCCCAAACTGAGAAAAACTGCCTCAACCAAACCCATCCCAGAAGCCATTAATTCCCACTTTTGACCCCAGCCACACCTCTAGTACCACTAGGCTTTCCTTGAAAGCCTGCCCCAGGTCCTGAGGAAAGGTCTGAGCCTTGATGCTGAGTGATTCTAGGACAGAGTCAAGGCTAGACCTCAATGATATGACAACTTGAAAAGATGATTACCTAGCTCTAAGTGTTACCTTGAGGATTAAGATATTACTTACAAAAGGCATGATAATGTTTAAATGTTCATAGTCTCATCTCATGAGTATCTGCTTTAAACTCCTAGAGATGTGGGTCTCCTTTCAAAGTCCCTTGATCTCTGTTTTCATGGCCCTATGTCTGTTTCCTCTGGGGAATAGTCACAAGCCATAGAGATATTCTAGGAAGGAAGAAGGATGAAGGCATGCCTATCCAAACCCCATGGAAAGCTCCAGAGATGGAAGTGAGCATGGTGCTTGGAGCAGGGATGCTAAGCAAGGCATCAGGAGACCTGTTTTTTTTTTCCCATCATATCTCTTCTAACCAAATATGGGATTTCTCAGAGCCGAATCCCATTCATCTTTAAAATGGGGGGGGGGGTAACAAGTGAGCTGCCTGACATCATAATCTGCAATAAGGATCCCATGAGAGTAAAGCTGGTTGCATGTATATTTACAGACTTTAATCTGTTAGATGTTTTGTGGGACCAGACTAGAGCCTGGAGACACACAGCATTTAACATGGAATGAGGTGGCATATGTGCATGCCCATTTTTTACTTTTTTGTCAAAAGTTCTTGTTTACAATAAAGAATTCACCTTAAGATAAACAGTCCTAAGTGTACTTCCAAGTCTCACCACGTTAGGCTGCACACAGCTTTAGGAAAGACAGGCTGTATACACGCATCACTGCATTTCCACAACAGATGAAACACAATTTGCTGAATTCACACACACACACACACATAATTTTTCTTTTTGAAAAAGCAAAAGTGAGTAATGAAGAAAATAACACAATGCCCCCCTTCTTGTAAGGAACTCAGACCCATATGTTCTCCCCCATTAAATATGCTGGGAATGAATAAAAGAAATAAAGTAGGTGGAGCAATCAACTTTCTGTGCCTTGTAGGAACACTGAGATCAATAAAGGGAATCATTAACGCTCCCCCCACCCCAAGTAGCAATTTTATCATCTTTAAACACGTTCCCGAGTTTACTGGCCATCATTATAATTCTTCTGAGGAATGTATAGGAGCAACATGATGGTAGGATGTCAGCTTTCCCATGGGGCCTACTGCCGTGTCTGACACATATTTGTACATATTAACTTTATAATAAAGAAATGAGTACTACCCTAAAGCCATTCTCATTGTTAAAGGTAGAAATTGATATTCTGATAGATTCATTAGTAAAAGCTCTAATGAAACCATGACTCAAAATCAGGTCTGATTTCGTTGAACTCCTTCTAATACATCCTTCCACATTGTCAAAGATGATTTGGTGCTGAGATGAACATTTTTCAGTAGCAATAACCAGATAGCATTGCTGTCTCATTCTAAACCCGGGCTTGCCCTCTGACTTAGATGAATCAGAATTTAATCTATCCACCTTCTGATCACATTGACCTGATGAAGCCTCTTAAAAATAGAAAAGGTCTAAGAATTTCTTTCAACATGTTTTGACTATGGTTTGTTTGCTTTTTCTTTATCATGCTTTGAAACTGTTTTCCAGGGACAAGGAGTCCTGAGCATGCATATCATCAGTATGGTGGCTCCCTCAGCTGGGATCACCTTGATCCTCATCAGCTTTACGCAGCAACACAAATTCTGCCAGGTGCCATCCCTTGAAGGAGTGAGTGCCATAGGCAGAACACTTCTCATCGTAAGTGATCTCATTTTGGATGAGGAATTTGTATAATATCACCCCAAGCTGAATTGTTTTTTCTTTTTTTTTTTTTTGCTTGTAAATTTCTTATGGAATCTTTGTGTATTTCAAACAGAACACCCCCATCAATCTTTTATTTATTTGAGGGAGCAGTAATATGTGTGGGTGGACAAATGCCACAGCTTATATGGAGGTCAGGGGACTTCAGGAGTTTGTTCTCTCTATCCCCCATTGTGCCTCTCAATCTAATAATTACCTTAATGCAACATTTGCAAAAGGGGATCTGTAGACTATTTTATTTCATGGGTATGTTTTATTTGACTCACATAGGTGAATATATAACTGAAAATTTCACTTCAAAAATGTGCATATTATCTTCCTCAGGCAGGGGGGACAAATATCAAAGTACTATATTTCCATATAGAAACAATTAATTGTAGCTGAATGGCAGGTGCATAGTATAAATACTATTTCTCTCTACTGCTCCCTTGTTTGGCATAAGATGCTATCTTAACCCTACTCATATTGCAATTGTTATCCAGGCATTACCAGAAAGACAGAGAAAGTATATAATGTCTAATGGCTACAAAACATCATAAATAATCAAGTTTTGCCAAACTTGATCCTAGGTTGTAATAAACTCTTAGATTCTGTATTTTAAATGTGGGTATTTTGTTCTCAATATGATTTATATTCACCTCCTTATTTTCAGGGAATTTTGTCAGTCTTATTAATTATCACCATAGCAGAATTCAGCATCGCTGTGACTATTGTGTTCTTTAGAAGCAGGTGCTGGACAAGTTCAAATAAGGTATGTTCAAGGTTGCCATAAGAACAGATACTCTGTGTGTGTGTGTGTGTGTGTGTGTGTGTGTGTGTGTCCATGTTTGTGTGTTTGAGAGAGGGCACCTCATGCCACAGTGTTCGAGTGGAGGCTGGAGAACACCCTCTGGTCTTGGCCCTCACTTTCTACCTTGAGACAAGGTCTCTCCTGCTATTCACTGAGTCACATTACAAGCTGGCTGGAACACAAGTTTTCAGAGGTCCTCCCATCTCCACCCCCTCACCCCTCTCTTAGGGGGCACTAGGATTAAAGAGGGTTATGATACTGTATTCCACGCTGAAGTAGTCAGGTTTGCATATAAGCCCTTACCCACTGAGCCATGTCTCAAGCCTGAGAAATGATTCTTACTGGTGCACTCCACAGCAGCTTCTGTTAGTGGGCACAGCAGCATGCTCAGATACTGAACTGAAACTTCTAAATTTAGGAAAGTCAGAGGGGAGCTCAGCTTAAGACTGAAGCTTATCCTACCCTTTGAGATAACTTGCCTTCCTTTCCTGGTTACTGTCCTGTAATCTCTGTTCATAAATAGCTCTTCCCCCCTCCCCCCACAAAACAAGAAAAATATACCTTTGTGGGAAACACATAATACTGTGACATGGGGACTTATATACATTTACTTATATACATCTCACAGAGATCTGCCTGCCTCTGCCTCCCAAGTGCTAGAACTAAAGATATACCGCACCACACCTGCCACTTAGTTGCTTTTAAAATCAACCTTAGATAATCAAATGCACTCATTTTTTTGTGGGGCAGCCAACCCCTCTGTGGAACAGGCTGAAGAGGGTACAGTGTGGGGGTGCACCAGTAACATCCCAGGGACCACATTTATTCTATGCAACAAGTAGCTTATATATGTCTGGGACAGGTAGACCCTACGTCACATGACATCACCTCCCAGTGGACAATCCTAGACCTCGATGTCATCAGGAGTCATCCCAGCTTGAGGGGCATATACAGAAAAGGGGCATGCTGACAAGCAAGTTGACTCGTGACTTCTGAGCCCCACCAGCTTAAAAGAGGGCATGCTGTGCATCCTTTGCGCCATCTAGTATGCTAAGCAGATTGGTAGCCAACATACTCCCAAGATATATCTGAGTCCAGGATTGCTGACCCACATCTTCCCCTTCTGTTTTTGCCTCCACAAGCTCAGAGTGTGTGATGCCAGTGGTGGTCAGCTTCCTTTGTCTGGCCCAAATGGCCATGGCTATTTTGTAAAAGCAATAAGCAATGTCCATGTGAACCCAATTGGCAAGCATTTGTGTCCAATTTTTGTACAACGCAGGGTCCCCACTTCCAGTTGGAGAGGTTTACATACACAAACCTGCTGATCAAATAAAAGTTCAGTCAGTTTTTGCTGGTTATTTTCCTGAAGAAGGGTGTGGCTGTAGTTTCCAGGGTGTTTGCAATCAATACTCCTGAGGCAACTGCTCCTGTAGACAAGGATGATGGCCTCTGAGACTATTTTGTTATGATGATGAAGGGGGACCGCATGCTTCAGCCTGGTCAGCCCTTCCCAAGGAGTGTTCAGATTCACTGGCAACCATATACCTGCTGGAGTCCTGTAATACCTAGTCTGCCAAACTATTGCTTGTCAAGGCAGTGCATATGAGGGCCACCAATAATGGAACCATGGCTGGTACCATCCCCAGAGGCCTCAGGCTCTGCTCCTGTCACTCCAGTGCCTTGAGGTCACCCTGTTCATCGGCCTCCAATAGAGCAGTATTCTCCTGGATTTCTTCTGCCCTTCCTGGATGCTTGGACAGGTCAGCTTCTCGGCCAGTGGTTCCTGCTCCATCTCTTGCAGTCCAAGAACAAATGCTTGCCAGAACCCAAATGGGGCGGGGCTCCACCTGTGCGAAGACACAACCAAGCCCTCTTCCCATGTTAGCAGGGGCTCTGGACCCTTCCATTGCCCAGACATTGGATCTTGCCAAGGTACGAATGTCACCTTATTATGCCCTCTCAGAGAGCTCCAATGCTTGTGGACTGGGGTAATCATGCCTGGTTTCAAAATCGACAGAAAGCCTATAGTAAAGTGCATTTTGCACACTGTGTCATGAGGAGAGGCGATATAGACATCCCTCTCCTGTTTTTATTTTTTCAGATAACTTTTTTTCTTTTTATTATTTTCATTTTTATTGATGCATTGTGTATTTCATACATCATTTTCCAATTCAGTTCAGGCATATTCCCCTTTCTCTTGCGCCCACCCCACCCCACCCCATCCCAGCTCATGCATTCTGCCATAACTTTCCTGCATCTTTATCTGTTTTTTCATTTTTTAACAATAAGTGATAATTTATGAGTACAAGCATCCTTCATGTAAAACCAATTTGCAAGCAGTTATGCCCAAACCCACACAGCTCATGGGTCCCACCATCCAGCGGGAGAGGGGGCTTGTATGTTCAATCAAGTTGATCAAATGAGTGTCCAGACTATGTTGTTTTAGTTTCACCATTCACCCCAATTGCAGCCCTTACATTCTACCATGCCTCCTCTTCTGCAGATTGTTCCCTAGGCTTTGAAAAGGGGCACAGGTGGATGAGAAGCATAACAGTCTACTTTCTCTGGAGCTTTTGTCTTGGACTCTGGTCAGTTCTGGCTATTTCCTTTCATGGGCTGACAGTGTGTCCAGGAATAACCTTTCGATCCTACTAATGAAGAACAAGCAATTAGATATATAGGTATTTAAGCAGCACTAATAGTTATGGTAGGTTACTTTAGCATAGACACATGTTTGGATATGTTAATCCATGAATTACAATTTTCCCCCCTGTTAAATATGACAGGGTCTTACTGTGGCTTATAACATCTCCTAACCTGTAGAGGATGTAAGCTTGTGGCATCAGCCATGGGTTATTTCTCCAAGGGGAGAGCCAATAGCCAATTAGATTTGGGATATACAGGCACATGGCTGCCTCTGCTGCACAGTATTTCCAGGCAGGTGAGGTGTAGCTGGTGCTGACGGTGGAGTCTTGCTTGACTCAGGGAGACCCATATTTGCTTTATTGGTTTAGTGGCCTTTGGTAACACTCTCTGGCATTCCAGAGGCCATCTGTACACTTGCATGTGTGGTCTCAATACATCCCTCCCATGTTAACGTCAGGTCTTCGGCAGCAGGGTCTTATTGCCTCTCCTCCTGTAGGTATCCCAACTTAGAGGCAAGGAGCCCTTACCTTTTGTGGGGCCTTGGATCCCCTGGCCAACATCCACCTGGTAGAACAATCCATTGCTGATGTCAGAGCTCCTGTATTAATATATTTTGCCTGAGTGCATAGCCCTAGGACTTTAGTATTATATTTGGTTCTGAACAGAGAGTAATCCCTTCCACAGTTCCCATGTCTAGTAGTCAATTAAAGAAAGCAGTTTTACCGGTTTTATAAGAGATTACCTCTACAATAGTTGTCTCCAATTTACAGTTGGGGAGC